>JARVZY010001861.1:0-28042 GCA_030686995.1 Artemisia argyi
AGGTGGGTTTTGCTTCTCCATCATTATGCCAATATTCCAGAAAGATATTGATCCAATCATGTGAGACATTAGCAACTCTGATTCCATTCAGTGTAGTGGGAAAATTACAAAAGCTTGAAGAGCTGAAAATATCCTCTTGCCAGTCACTAAGGGAGATATTTGAGATAAAAAGGGTCAACAAGAATGGTAGTGATAGTGCTAATGTTGGAGATGGAATTGGTGATATACTTCCTGGAGTGACGATTCCAAGGTCCCCAAATATGACTTTGCTTGAATTGCCCAACTTAAAGATATTGTGGATTTACAAATGTGATCTTTTGGAACATGTATTTACAAGTTCCACACTTGATAGCCTCAAGCAGCTTGTAGAGTTAACCATAGAAGGGTGTAATGCAATGCAAGTGATTGTGAAGGAAGATGGACAACACGATTCTAAAACTGTACTCTTTCCTCGTCTAAAGTCTCTTACACTAACCGATTTACCAAATGTCGAAGGTTTCTTCTTGGGGATGAATGAGTTCCAATGGCCAATATTGGATGAGGTTAAGATCTATGGTTGCCCAAAAATGAAGACTTTCACATCTGGTCGCTCGATGACTCCTAAGCTCCTCTACATACGTACAGGCATTGGCAAGCATAGTCTTGAATGTGGTCTCAACTTTCCATTGTCCAATGCATCACATGAGGTATGTTTATTACCATAATTGCATCAACAAATCAACTAATCTCTGTTTCCTTTATTATTTGGCAATTAATTTTGTTTCTGGTCGTGTTTCCTTTATTATTTGGTAATCAACATACCTGATGATGAATTACGTTTGTGTTTCTTCATTAGGAGATTCAGTTCCATAGCTCAAGTATGTGTTCTAATCCGAACATAATAAAGCTACTTCAATTCCCTTGGTCTTTTTCAAATCTAGAAAAGCTTCATATCTATTGGAAGCCATCTTTAAAGGAGATATTTGAAGTAGTAGATTTGGAAAATGACGATGTGAATGAAAAGCAATCTGTTGTGGTATTTCCAAAACTAAAAGAAGTGACTCTGGCAAGGCTCGGTGGTATGAGGTATATATGGAAGAGCAGTAGGCGGACAACATTGAACTTTCCAAACCTTACAAAAGTGTTAATTAATGGATGTGCGCTTCTTGAACATGTTTTAACATGTGGCATGGTTCGCAGTCTATTACAACTACATGAGCTTGAAATTAGTGGGTGCCGTAAGATGGAGGTAATTGTCAAGAAAGCAGAAGATTCTGACACTAGAGCTACTGATGTTGTTGTGTTTCCTTCTCTGAAATCCATAAAACTTGGTTCCCTTCCGAATCTCAAGGGATTTTGCTTGGGGACGGAGGATTTTCTATGGCCATCATTAGATACTTTGGAAATCAAAAACTGTCCACAAATAACGGTTTTCACATGTGGACAATCAACTACTCCACAGCTCAAGGTAATAGACACATCTTTTGGATTGTGTTATGCAACAGAAGACCCAACCTCCTTTATAAAGGCCAAACAACAAGAGGTACGTGATCTCTGTCCGATATTTACATGTTTATTACATTCAGGGGTTTGAATCACTCTATTAATTAATACTTCTATTCTCCTACAGGGATTGCAGTTCTGAGGAAACAACGAGTTTATACCTGAAATTTAGTGATGCATTATTTTGGTATGTAATTTGACGTCAAGAATACTGAATAAGTAATATTGCACCTGTGTACAGGGTCCATGCCTCAACCTTGCTTGTAGTTTTCATTTCTGTAACTTGTTTCTCAACTTTATGTGAATGAATTGACTTGTTCAATATCGATCAACTAATATAAATAGGCTTTAATGAGTTCCAGCATCTGCTATTTGTGGTGTAATCAGTATACATGCCTTTAGAAGCAGAGTTAGAATCATGGTTCAGGTCCAAATGGCGAAATTCCTTTTTTTTTTTTTTTTTTTTTTTTTTTTTTTTCCCGCAACCTGTATCATAAAACAGCCTGTAATGAATTCATCTTGAATGCACAGATACAACCTGCAACACAATCTGCTGAAATAAATAGCATTAATAAATTACTGTTAGACCTATTCGACTTGTTATATCATGTGCTCTAGTTTTTCTTCCCTTCACCTGAACATTTTTTGTTGGTTTATACGTGAATATTTCTTTCTGTCTGAACAATATGATAACGTGGTTGTTTGTTCTACTGGTTTATCTGGCTATATTACTCCATCCAAATACTTAAGCTGTTTCTTTATTAGTAGATTACTATTTTGATATTATAGCTCTAGGTAAATTTAATTTTAATTTTAATTTTAAATAATAACAATTCCTTAATTGTTACTGTAGAGGTCTGCCACATATTGAATTACGGAGTATATATTTACTTTTGTAATATACTCCGTAAAACACAAGTCAAAAGCCTAGCTTAGTGGCAAATGTTTGCTTTCATGTTTGTTAAGTTCGCATATCAAACATTTTTGCAACATCTGTTTGATATAATAAAGGTCACATTTATTTTAAAAACACTAAATCATTCTTTATTAAGTAATATTTTTATTATTATTATTATTTTTTAATTTTAAAAGATGTTTAATAAAAAATCATAAATATTTCCTGATGTAGAAAAAAAAATAATAAATCTATTTTTAGAAATATTGAGTGGGGCAACTTAGAGGGCAAAAATAAGTGAGCTAACAAGCAATTAAAGGCAAACAAGGCACAAATCTAACAAGACAGTATATCAAGGTTTTCAAAACATCAAAAATCTCATCATAAGCTCAAAAGATGAACAATTTAAAGGCTTTTGAAATGTGGCATGTGAGCCTATCACCCCTGGTGCAGGGGAGGTTTTTGAAAAACTAGCCAAAAGAAGCCACTGAATAAGCACTAGGAAAATTTTCTAAAATTAAGCTAAAATAAGGACTAAAAAGATGAGCTGCTAATTTTTAACTTCCCAAAATTTTAGAAACAATGGCTTAAAATTGAGACCATGAAAAATCAAACCAAAAATGGATTTTTAACCTTTGTATGCAATTTGACTTTTTGAATTATTGAACCCAGTTGACTTATGTGAACTTTGATTGCTTCTAATTTACTGAAAATGTAATAATAAGCTTATATGAGAGTGATTTGAGCTAATATAACAACTAATGCAACTATATGAATGATTATGCTACTTAAAATTCTAACAGTGAATGAGAAATAAGATTAAACTGAGATGTTGACTTTTTGATTAATTAGTACTAAATTTTATGACTTGTATGCAACAAATGAACCTAATGTGACTTGTATCAAACACTTGCAACCACTGAAACAGAATGGTTAACCTAGAATGCCTTTGTACCAAACACCCCTTAAAGCAACTGATTTTTTGAGATTTTCAAGGCAAATGGTGATTTTAACCCATGAAACTACCAAATAAGCTTATAGATAGATGTGTGAGGCCTAATTAAGCACAGATGCATACAGATAAACAACAAATCCAGAATCTACCTATAACATGCAATTTAACTGTTAAACTTAGCAAGTGCAAAATTGTGATCCTAACCAATAACTAACAACATAATGGCATCAACCCAAGTCCCATACACCTAATAAACACAGAAACACCAGATTAAAACAAAATTAAGCAATCTACAATAATATGCAAGAAAATTAAAAAAAGTTTTAATGCCTACTGAGCTTATAAGAGCTTATGAGTGAGCTAAAATGAGCTCAAAGGAACAGTAAACAACATCTTTTAACCATAATTAAGCTATGATGGAATTTGAGCATTTAGACCTGAATTTTTTTATTGAAATAACTTACTATTACACTTTAAAAACTAGTTTATCAACTGAAAGAGAAAAAATACATGAATTCGACATGAAAATTGAACTAAAATTCTACACAGTGTCTTGATCCTAGCCATTGAAGTGATTTTTGGCGCCAAAATTCTTTAAGCCACTGGACTGGTAACTTGGAGGGTTTTAAGAAGCATTTAATGCTCCTTGTTTCTAGTGTTTGGAGGGTGGGAATAAGGATGGGAGAAGCAGAGGAAAGTGGTGAAGGATAGGGTGGTTTTGCAGGTGGTATTGGAGAGAAAGGGGGAAGAGGGTGACGGGTTTGACCGGGTCAACCCTGGTATTAGCTAAGGGTGTTAGGAGTTGGGCTTTTGGACTGGCCAGGTAAAAAGGTTGGGTTGGTTTAGGGAATTGGGTTTTATTAATAGTGGGGCGTGTGTTGGGTTAAGTAAATAGGATCCGTTTGGTTTGTAGTTAACAAAAGCCCAAGGACCTAAAGTGTAAATACTGATTTTTTAGGGACTGATCTTGCCAACTTTTCCAAAGTTAATCCAAGGACCTTTCTTGCCAACTTTCAAATTCCCAAGGGCCAATAATGAGTATTCCTTAAAATTAAACATCCAGGGGCCATTTCTGCCAACTTTGAAACTTGAGGGGCCAGTTTTGCCAATTCTTGAAATTTGTAATCAAGGGTCAGAAATGTCATTCCTTGATTCCTGGGGGACTGTTGTTGACTTTTCTACAAAATAATTATCTAGGGACCAATTCTGACAATTCTTGAAAGTTGAGGGACTAAATTTGCCATTTCTGCAAACTTTGCTCATTTTTCATCTGTTTTCAATCCTTTTGTACATGAAACACATAAAACATAATCCAAGAATATTTGCAGTATTATATGACATATCTATGTGTTTTCAGTTGTTTTTTTAGTTTAAATGGGACAAAAATAATGAGTATTTACACACTCATCAATGGCTTAACTTGTTGCCAACACAAACATGTGATACTTAATGATGGATTTTGTGTGCATTGTAGTGATCCTGATGAAGATGTTCTACATGCTCTATTCCAATGTGATCGAGTACGGCAAGTACGGGAAGCGGATAATTTATTAATATATCATCCATCCAAAATAGTGATAATGTGAATGATTATTTTGCTGCTATTTTTTTTCAGATCGCATGAACAAATTAGAGGCATTTCTAATGATATGTTGGAGTCTTTGGTTAGAACGTAACCGTGTTGCACATGGCCATCCTCCTCAGAATTGTGGATTAATATGGCAAGGCGCTACACGTTTGTTACATGAATTTCAAGATGCATCTATGCGTGGTAAAGTGCAATGTGGGTCAAATGTAAATCCTTTGGCATTTATATGGCAGCCTCCACCTAATGGGTTGGTAAAGTTAAATTGTGATGCTGCATGGTTGCCTAGCAGTAAACAAGCTGGTCTTGGTTTTGTTGCAAGAAACACTGAATGTGAGGTTATTTTTTCGGGGGCAAAACACATCGAGTACTCAGAGTCAGTCCTTATAGCAGAAGCTGGTGCCGTGTGGTGGGCCGTCAAAACTGCCCATGAAAAGCATCTAACCAAAATAGAAGTAGAGACAGACTCCTTTGTTCTTTATCGATCGTTATTAACCGGAATACCACTTCTTCAGATTTCAAGTTTGTGGCAGGATATCATGGATCTTTCTTCCACATTCGAAGGTTGTCATTGGGTTTTTGTTAAGCGTGGTGGTAATGCAGCTGCTCATAGTATTACTAGATATGCTTTAGGAGATATTGTTTCATCAGTGGTCGATGGCCTAGTTCATCTCGAGTGAAGTTTTTGTACACTCGTTGATGTTTTTTTGTTTTTGGTTTTATATCATTCTGTAACACCCCCAATTTTAAAATATGTGTAGCGGAATAAAGATTGGGTGTTACTTCATAGCTCGCAGTTTTTAAGTAGAAAATGATTATGAATTTAGTCATTTTAAAACATTTATCATTCGAATATCAGAGTTTTCAAAATGAGGTCCCAGTGGTTTCAAAGTTTGTTAAATAAGTTTTCGAATGATAGTAAAATCTATAGCCTTTGTAAGAATCTGTGCTCCTCCGTACCATCCTTGCTCATTATGGACCTGAGATAAACACATGCGAAAAGTGTCAACACAAAGGTTCGTGAGTTCATAGAGTTTATAAGTAGAGTAGTTGATTTCAAAGAATCAAAAGAGTTTGTGAGTCCATAGTGGTCATAATAAATAATTTATTATCAAAATCAAGAGTGAGTAAATCCATAGTATTTATAGTTGAAAGCAGTTGATTTATCAAAATCAAAGTTAACATGTAATAGTTTGTTGGTTTGCCCTAACTGGGTCAACACCAAAAGTAGTTGGTTGGTTTACCCTAACTGGGCCAATCATCAAAATAGTTATGATTTGCCAAGAAATAGTGATTTTCTACTATATAGTGAATACGATTTAGTCATTTGATAAAAACAGTTATTATAGTTCTTTGTCATGACCACAACACTACTACTCTGATTTCTCTAAGCCTCATGAAACGCAACGATTAACTATTCACATCAATCAAACATGATGGAAAATAACAATGGCCCTCTGGATAGGTTTTGCTATTCACCTATTAATGGATTAAATAAAGTGCGTTTGGTGGCCCATCCTGGCAGACACAAACGGGGATCGTCAATCCCTAATAGATCTATTCACAATTATTTACGTTCACCCTTCAAGTGATTAAGGTTCATGATATGAGAGACTTTTAGCAATAGTAAACTTAGGGGGGGGGGGGGTAGAAATCAGGTATAGCATACAGTTGATAAGTCACAGGAAATCATTTTTATAGCAGTTATCTCTCAATGAGATATAAATTGTATAAAATGGTGGGCTATGGTCCCACAGTAATAGGTAAATAGTTTAACGAGTACTTGTGAAAGTAATTGAAAATATTTGAGCAGGTATCTCCCCTAAAACATTTATAAAACGGTAAAAGAGGGGTGCTATGAAACTCACAGTAATATGTAAAAGTTTAGAGTACTTATGAAAGTAAGAATCAAGTATTTGAGCATGTATCTCCCCAAAGAGTTTATAAAACAATTATAAAAAGAGTAAGAGAGGGGCTATGACTCACCTTAAGTGATACTAGGAATGATGCAAGTAGGTTCGAGTGAGATTATGAGAATGATTTTTGGAAGCGTCTTTAGTACGGAACCTGATAAATAAATTTATCTGAGAATCTAACCAAATACTATTTGGTAATGAATAACGATTAATGAATAGCGATTAATCGTTATAGTGAAAAGATGATATGCGAGTGAATTTCTTATGTTTATAAGGTGAGTTATTATGTTTAGAGTTCTCTTTTCTTAATCATGATGATAATAGTACGTAAAGATAATTAGTTAAATATAGTTATATATATTATTAACAAAATAAAATGTGATGAAAATGCATATGACGTGATGGGGTGACGTAGAAATAGAAAATAAAATAAGAGTGTCAAATATAATATGTGGGTCCTTGTCCTTTTTCAAAATTTTCACTTTTTATTCTAACGGCGTTAGCGTTGCACCGTTAGTCCTTATTTTATAATAATCGTATTTATAGTCCACTATTTGTCCAAAATAACTTTCTGAGCTTGGAATATTAAAGAATATCAATTTCTATCCTAAACTTTCTATTTTTACAGGTTTAGTCCTTACTTTTAACAGTTTGACAGTTTTAGTCCTTCAAGGTGTCATCGCGTTACATTTTTAGTCCAATTTCAAAAAAATCATGCAAAAAATTTATAAAATTTTCCGTGTCTTATTTTAGAGTTAAAAAGCTTATTTCAATTGCTTATTTGCCAAAAGAGCTTATTTTTATTAATTTGGGCCACTTAACGAGCCATGTTAAGGCCCAACAAGAAATTCTAGAGGCGAGGGCATGAAAACAGTTTTGGGCCTGGAATTGGGCTATTTTTGTGATTCTAAAAACATATTATATGGGCCTGGTGGACTGTTTAATCGCAAAATCTTACTGGGCTCAATTTAAGCCCAATCAAGTTTTCTTAATTTTCTGAAAATGAATTCTAAAAATTTACTAGTGAATGTAGTTTACTTTGAAAAGATTTGAACGCTCATATGAGTTTATGAGGAAAAGTTTAAAATATAAAACATGTAGTTTGCTAGATGGTCTATCGAGTGGTGTAAAAACATGGTATGTTTGTTAAGTTAGATTTCAACATATACGAATGTTTCCAAGTTACATGAGACGAGTTTTTAAGTAAAGTGACTTAGAAAAATTCTGAGTGTTTTGAGACTAGGTCTCGTTGTGACTTAGGAACGCGTGCAAAAATAGTGATACGTGCCTTGTATGATTTAAATCTTTGTATGTCTTGATTTTTAGCGTAGTGAATATATAGGTGAGATAATAATACGTAAGTGTTGTGTACATCGATTACGAGTAATTTGGTGCAAGTGATAGTGATTTTACACGTTAAGGTTAAAGTATACGTTTTAAGTAAAAATGGAAAAGAGTATACGAGACTTACTACACCAAGATGGTGGGGTAAAATGATTTGTAGAGTCGAGGAGGGGGTAGTACGAGAGTGTAGCGTGAATGTCGACTCAACCAAGGTTCACAACAAAGTTTTGTTTCTCCTATACACCACTCGAAATACTTGTGCACTTGCCAAAGCGATTTGCACCAGGAACTAAAGCTAGGACTTAGGATATTTTTGGAATTTGATTTGTATGTAAGTATGAGTCGAGTGCATGCATGCAAGGTGATATTTATATGAAATTTTGAGTGTTCTAGGGGTCATACATTTATTAGATGCGATGGTAGTGTGTAGTAGAATGAGAGGTAACGTGCTCCTCTTTGTTTTCTAGTTTGTCGACATCAACCAAAGCTTAAAGAAAACGTGAGCTTGTTTATTATACAACTTCGATTGTACCTATGGTTTCATTTTTAAAATACATCTAGTACTTGGCCTAGGAATAGTTTATGAAATTGTGAGAGCTTGAAATGGGGAGGTGCATGTCCTTGTGTCTAGTAAATATGTCGACCACAAAATTTCTTAGCATACGATTTGGAAATTCATGTAGGTTTTAGTTATAGTTGATAGCTTTTAATATATAGACATGAATTCATGCTAGAAATGATTTTTGAACTTCATAGAAACAAACGAGAGCTAAATCGGTTTAGTTTTGAATTATGTACAAATCGGGTGGGTTTGTTTTTGGATCAATTACTTGGCCTTGTAAAAATATAGTAAGACTCGACATGGGGAGCTGAAATTTGACATCCTTGGAGTTGGCTAAGTGAGGAACGAGGTAGGGTAAAAATATGTATGTGTCGTGTATATATATGGTGCGTACGGGGTGCGTTTTGGACTTGGTCTTAGTCGATCTCATGAACTAATAAAAATTAAAGTTGGGCTTAATGGTTGGGCTGGATGAATAGTAACAGGTCGTGGGAACGTTTGGGCTGAGAGGTGATTAAGGGCCCGTTACATTTGTGTTTAGTGTTTAATTTGATTAGTGAAATATTTAAGTTTCGTTAAACGTGTCGAGAACTTGTTTCGTCAGTTGGTGAGTTTTGCAATATCGTAATCATGATCATTTAATGCCGTAAGAAAATCTTAAATTTTTCTGTAAAAATGGTGATTAAGATAGTGATAGAGATTATTATATAATTAATCATTTGTTAACCATATGGATTTTTGCGGGGTTTTACACATTCTCTATATCAAAAAAATAAAAATAATAATAGCGTTAGTTGGTGCGATCATACTACTGTGGCAAAAAGATGAAGATAGTAAAGCATGAGCTAATTGTGTGAATTTAGTTTTGTTTGTCATTTGTTTTGATTTAGGCTTACAGTCAGGGGTGGATCTAGCATGGTGCATACCCTGTGTAAAATGTTAGTAGTGTAAAATATTTTTGATTTTTTCCAAAGTTAGTACAAAATACACTTTAAATTTATCAGTGCACACCCTATATAATACTGGAAAATTACCAGTGCATACCTATAGAATTTAAAGAAGAAAAATAAGGAGGAAGAAGAAATAAAAGTGCAACTGGTAAGTCACAGTATGTCGGCTGCTCTATTTTGATGAAGAAGGTCAAACGGTAGTTTTGTGTTTTTTATTGAGCCAATTATTTTACATTGAATTTTAATTTGAGCTAGTTACTCTCACAAGCCCAACCAACTATAAATGTCATTTACCACTGAAAGGTTAGGATCACTTATTTCAAGTACCAACTTAGCATCAAATTATTTTGCTTGTTGTCGTTGATATATGATCGACTTAATCACAATAATTAGAACATAAAAATTGAAAAAGTTTTTTTTTTTCTTTTTTTTTTCTTTTTTTGAATAGTTAGTAGTTAGTGGTTCGAGTTGTGAAGTCCAAGCGGGCAGTACGCCTTCCTCGAGCCTTCTTCTTTAGAGAATAAACCCCACTCCTTTATCTCGCTTCACGTAGAAGGAAACCCCATTGGCAAGCCTCAAACCCGAAACATCCAAAGGAACAAACCAATTTTAACAAACCAATTTTAATTGTCATACTCGAATCCGAACAACCACCATTTCCCGAAAGGGAGAAAAATCCGACCCGAAAATATTTGATGGACCGAAAAATAAATTTACTTATAACTCTAATAAAATAGTGCACACCCTAACCTGAATTTCTAGGTCCGCCAGTGCTTATAGTATCATAAGCGATGGAACAACCGAAAGTATTTAGATGGGAATGAATGACCACCAGACATAGTGCAACCCGTTTTGTAATATTAACTAAAAACGATTCTAGATGAACGATTTAGTTAGGAGTCGTAACATGTTATTTTTAAATTATATAAGAAATAATCCATAACTTTATTGTTTTTTAATTTTTGGTTTAAAATAATTAAGTAAGCTCGGATCAAATTTAATCTTAACATCGTATGATCAAGATCCGGATATTTTATGCCTTTTGTAACGTTTCTAAACTTTATTTTATTCTTATGTAACATGGCTATTATCTATTCATACATCTAGCATATCAATTATTCACATAAAATCACAAATCAATCGCTTATATAAACATATTTATTTTCATAATAATAACAAAACTGCTATTTCACGGTTATCAATTTAATCCCGTGAATTTCACGGGTTAATAAATTAGTACTATATATAAAAGGAAAAATCCTCGAAGTGGAAAAGTGGAAAAATTAAGTAAACTATTTATGGAAACCATAAAATTTTATTGTTATTTTCGTTTATGACACATCTTATTAATTCAGTTTAAATAGTGTTATGGGGTGTTTGATAGCCTTTGAATTAGATCATTAGGGTGGTAGCAATGGTCACGGTTTGGCTGCGGTATGATCCCATACCGAGCGGCAACACCGTTGCCTCCCCTTCGGTATAGGTGCGGCATGGTTGAGTTCGGCAAAGATTGCCGAGTCGGTATGGAAGATAAGGAACGTGATTATTTGACCGTTGGGAGCATTAATTTTGTATTATCATGTATACAAAATACAACAAGAACATATAAAACTTTACAATATCGCATGAGTTGTTGTCGTCGTTGTTAATTTGTTGAATTCCAAGTTTTTCTTGAACTGTGATTTTTGTTAAAAGAAAGCGGCTAAGTGAAAAAGATGAAGAACTGACAAAACCTAAAATATAAAAGTAAATGTAATATACGGAGTATAAAACTGATTATTAACTTTGGCATCTTTTTACAAGCCCAACAAGCTTACACATGGTATTTTTAAAAGACCCATTACAAATACTATCTTTTATTAAAAGAGTTAACGAAAATTAATTATGTTTTTTTTTTTTCTAAGTATTATGTAATTTTCTTTTTATTATTAATGAAATATTATGTTTTTTTAAATTGTTTAATATAATTATGAATATATTAAAAAAAAATTAGGTGATGCATGAGATCATGGTTGCCACTAAAAAAGTATGGTGAGGTATGAGAGAGGCATGAATGAGGTGGAATGATATTATTGGTGGGTTGTCAAGTATGGATGAGGTATGGGATCATGACTGCCACCACGCTTAAGTGGAAAATAGATGAACCGGTCAGATCATTGTTGTTTGACAAAAATAAAGAAGGCGTTGTACCAAATTGAAAGCTTCTGGATCGTGCAGGGCCAAAATCATTCATGTGGACGTATGGTCCGGACTGGGCCAGGAATGGGCCATGCCCGACAGACAACGGCCCACTCTACGCCTAAACCCTAATCCATGCCTTATAAATGTAGGGCTGGGATTCCATTCACAACACAACATAACAGGTTATCCTAAACCTAAATCTTATAAGCCATATCGCACCGATACTAACTTGACCGTCGGAGGTGGATCCCAGGGCTACGGCCTCGGGTCCACTCCTAACGAGTTCTCTTTGTTGACAGGTCTACTCAGGGCTTGCGAAGACGACTAACGGCCCATGGAGAGTCGTCAAATCCAGCCCGCGCCAGATTATGCATCAACAAGTGGCGCCATCCGTGGGACCACGACAAGTTTTGTGCTCTCACATCACCGGAAAGCAACCACGAGTTCAAAAGCCGGTAACTTTAAAACCAAAACACAGTTATTGAATCTAAAGCTATTATTAATAATTCTTTGGTCAAACATGTACAGCAACATCAAAAGTTATATTGACTTTGTTTGATTTGTATGCTACGTACAAATATTTTCATACAAGTTATATTGACTTTATTTTGTCTACTCATACGTAGCATAACAAAATCATTAAGTTTTGTTTTTCTCAATATTTTCTAAAAATTAAGAAAGATATCAACAATATTTTTTGCATATCTTTTAAATCGATAAGATTTGGTATCTTTTAATTATTAAGAAGATTTTATGTAAATCTTTTAACTTGGTAAACATGATTTTACCTATAATCGCATTAAATCCGCACGATCGGACCTATTTTATCTTTTAGCCGTGAACAACGCAGTCAGGATAAATCTACCCGCGTTAGGCCGTGCGTAAGAGACATCTTCGCAGATTGGCGCCATGAGCACACTGTCACGTACAGGCACCACGATGCTAGTCAATCGCCATGAGCGCACTGGACGAAAGCCGTGGTCATCTGCGAACATCCACAAACGTTAGAGTCTATGCGGTCACGATACATCCATCTGCGTCTCTGCGCGCGATTGAAACTATTAGTCGCGGTCACGGTGTGTCCATCCGCGCCATTGCTTTTATAAAAGAAAAAATATCAATCTCCATGAGCGCACTGCGTTCGTAAATTAGCTACGTGCTACTTCTCTTATATAGTTTGTAAAACCTCACGATAGGTGTAATTTGCACTACTACTTCTCTTATATATTAATTATATATGCTATGTGCTATATATTGATTCACGCTAATCTTTTACTTCATTAGGTCTTATATGTTGCGATCCGCGACATATACTTTTAATATTTGCATTAAGTATTTTTCAGGATTTGAATGACTAAGTTTAATGCTCTTACATGAGTAGCACCATCAAACTTGGGGGGCTACCAAGGTATATAATACCACTGTTTCCGTACAAGTCACGCAGGCATATTTGGAAGTAGATCATACGTAAGAGGTATTGCAAGCCCGGTACAAAGACGGATTTAAATATTCGCACCATCTTGCCGCAGGGGAGAAGTCCTATGTCGATTGTAAAGACGAATGTAATGTTCGCGCACAGCGCGCACTTCTGCCACAGAAGTACGTCTTTTGTCGCACCATGCTGCATCGCTACTGGTACAAAAGGTACGCCTTTGCCCAGGATGCAACATACGAGATCCACCTTCACAATTGTGAGACAATTACAATCGCAATCCCAGTGCGCACTGTCGCATGTGGGCTGCGCAGTATGGTTCGTCCCATGTGCACACAAGTTGCGCACACATGGGCCATGCCGTCATGGTTGATTGGGCCTACGCGGCTATGAACAGAACTTAAGTCTAGCATAACATAGCCACGCACTATGTCATACTAAACTTGGGGGGCTTGTGGACGTATGGTCCGGACTGGGCCAGGCCCGACAGACAACGGCCCACTCTACGCCTAAACCCTAATCCATGCCTTATAAATATAGGGCTAGGATTCCATTCACAACACAACATAACAGGTTATCCTAAACCTAAATCTTATAAGCCATATCGCACCGATACTAACTTGACCGTTGGAGGTGGATCCCGGGGCTACGGCCTCGGGTCCACTCCTAACGGGTTCTTTTTGTTGACAGGTCTACTCAGGGCTTGCGAAGACGACTAACGGCCCATGGAGAGTCGTCAAATCCAGCCCGCGCCAGATTATGCATCAACAATTCAGTTCCCACATTTATCTATTTTATCCTTTTGTCTCTTTTAGTTAGTTATTACTTTATTACTACGTACTATTCTTTTTATACTTTAGTCAAAGAAGAAAACTTGTAGTACTTTGCAAGTTTGCATGATGGGTATATAAAGTTTATTTTTAGAGCAAAAGGAGCAATAACTCAAGTTATGAAATAACTCAGGCCACGTCAGCGCTACATAATCTCAACACCAAATAACATAACACCAAGAAATCATAACACCACTTTTTGGGACCCACCCTTTAAAAAAAATACCATTTACAAATTAACCCCTTAAGTAATATTTCTATCATTAAATAAACGCTTCATTAATATTTCATTCATTCAAAACTAATACAAATTGCAAAATACTTCAAAAAAAAAACCCTTAAATTTAAGCCCAAGAATTTGGTTAAATTACGGATGACAAATTAAGTCCAAGAACTTGGATAACCCACTAGACCAAAATACCACTAACCTAATAATTGACTAGTATATAAAGACTTTTCTTGGTAACCCTACACTTGTGCAGTCACACTTACACGGCAGTCACACAAAGACTTTTCTTTGTAGATCTACATCTATCCAAACTCACAAAAATCAAACAACTAGCCCTTTCATCTTCGCACCACCAACAATGTATCTCAATGGCCTTTTGTTTAACTAATCCTATAAACGACAATCAAACACACTTAAACGTTGAAGGGATGATTTTATAATTTTGTCTTTGCCCTTACCCACGTTGCAACGTACGTTGCTCTAGCAACGTAGAAGCCAACCCCATGCCAACGTTCATGATCTCAGAGTGGGCATAACGCCTTAACACCGCTGGAAACAAGCCACCTAGGACGAATTTGTTGCCAGCTAGACGATAACGCCGGTTCGGCGTTATTGCTCCCTTTGCTCTTAAAAGCTTTGAAACTATAAAACTATTAGTATTATATATATTTTTGAACCTAGCTCTAGAATATGACTAAAGCAAATAGTATTAGCTGGCATGTGAGAACCTAGTACTTTAGGTGAGCTTTTGTTTGAGCCAATGTCTCCTTATTCTATTGGTTTTAAAGGTAAACCGTAGTTGTTTCAGTTCGCTTTCATAATTTTTACTTTCAAGTATTCTTATGATTCAGCTTCAATGCGGTCTTGGCACCTTGTTCATGATGGAACGTAATGCATGTTTATATAATTTCATGAAATACTTTTTTTTTTTAAATATAAGTTGGTGTTTTATCAATATAGGTTACTTATCAACAAGTTACATTCAATTTACACTAATCGAATACGACAGATAAAATGGTAATTTTAATTATTCAGAATGCTGATTCAGAAGAATTTTCAAACGGTCATTTTTGTTCAGGACGTGACTCATTCAGAATCTTTGAATTGGTCAGCACCCTTATTCATTCAGCCCTTTATTATATTGGTTTATCAAATTTAATCAATGTTTTGAAACCGGGTCTCTAATCGACTAAGCCAAATCACCAGGTTACTGGTTCAACTATCGGGTTAACCCGGTCTTCCACAAAAATTAAATTTATATATATTTGGAATGATATATATCTCGAAAACTTGGCTGATCCAAGTCACTTCAACATGTCTAACGGGTTTTGAAAATATAAATACCATTTTAATTTGACTCTATATGTATAAGGGTATTGTGTATTGTACAAGTAGGGTATATTTTAAAAGATATCTCCGCTAGAGAGAGAGAGAGAGAGAGAGAGAGAGAGAGAGAGAGAGAGAGAGAGAGGGTTTTAAAATAAGGGCCCATTTGGTTTGTAGGTGGGTTTAGAATTGTATTTGGATTTGAGAATGGTTTGAAAGATTTGAGAAAAAAATAGGAGATAGAACACATTTATATATTAGTATTTAATAAATAATAAAAATAATATAAATGTTTAAAAAATTAAAAGACAATGGCACTATCAAAAATCCATAATTCATATCTATACAAATATAACCACGTGGCCTCCTTTGTCCCACTTTGTCAGAAATACTTGAAAGAGATTAGAAAACCCTCCAAATATATACGGATTGATTATTCATTCCATGATTTCAAATCTCATTTCCTAAATAGAAACCAAACAACAATTATTATGAATGAATCCATTCTTTAATTGCGACACCCTCTGACCCTCATACCAAACGCACCCAATAAAGATTGTTGTGATTGAGAGTTGGAAATGGATACTTCAATTAGATATATGGTGGAGAATCAAGTGCTCTCAGGAACATCGGCGACTACAACCCCCCTCCTCCGACGGTGAAGTACGCCGGAAATGTGGGCGCCGTCAGAATAAACGCGAAGCAGAAGCTTCAAATTAGGGATTCCAACATTCTTCTTCAGGTCTCACTCAACTTATTTTTATTTCTTAATTATTTTTATAGAGTGTGGGTCAAAATTAATGTAAATACTTGCAACTTTTTATCTTTTTCAAAGTAAATAAGAAACAGAGCTCTCTGAATTCCTTGGATATATATATACATTTTATCTTTTTAAAAGTCAACTCGCACACCCACCTTCTATGGGTATGTTTCGCGAAATGGGTTGGAGCTGGGGCTAGGAGGGTTGGGGCTTATGTTATAAGCCGAAAGCTGGAGTTTATACTTTTATAAAGTTGTTTGACGAATTAGTGAGCTCTTAAGCTTATTAATATAAAATCGCATAAAAATACATCAAATTAAATTCAGATGTATTTCCAGCTTTTGCTTGATAATCCATTATTTTGAAGGGTATTTAAGTAATTTGACTAGCTATAAGCCCTCATAAGCCCCTTTCAATGGGCTTGGGTTTATGGAGGCTTATGGCTTATAAAGGCCTCTATAAGCCCGTTTGACAAACAAAGCTTATTTTATAAGCTGACTTATTCTAAAAGTTTAAGCCCCCATAAGCTCTTATAAGCCATCTACCAAACACAGCATACAATCTCACACAAACACAACAATCTCACAGTTGGGACTTGATTCCGTAAAAATAGTGTATGGTTCCGATGATGTTTGTGTTTCCATATGCACATTTTATCTTCCTGTAGTTATGGCTAAAACACTTGTGTTAGTATTAACTGTGCTTCCTGAAAACTACAGAAATAAAGTGGTCTTTCATATGTGGTTTTAGCTTAAACTTGCGAATTCTTATAAACTTTTCAATTGCTAATATTGCAGCTTAATGGAGAACTCGATACAGGGAGTGGAGCTCCAAGCTTTCTTTGTGCACTTGTTAGGCAATTCTATCCTAATGTATGTTACTATTTATATGCTTAACTTGAATTACTTGAGTAGAAGTGACAACATTTATCATATGCTTACAATTGGGTCAATTATTTTGTATTTTGTTATATTGCTATCGGGTCAAATAGTAAAATATGTAAAATTGAAGGAGTGTGGTGTAAGACTTGTTTGGGATGAAGATTTAGATCAAGAAGCAGACTTGTTTGTGAAGGACCTCCCAACTCTATCACAGCATGGTGGGGTCTCGTGCGTGTTTGAGGACAATGGATTCATCAACTGGACATGGTAGGATAAATTATTTATATGTCCCCTGTAGATTTTGTAATTTTTATTTGGTGTTTTTATTAGCCACAATAATCTTTGATAAATCCATGTAGGAGACACCCACCAGGTGTTTGATGAAATGCATCAGTAGAAATCATTTGCTATTTACTCTACACTGGTTGAACTGTTCCAGATATTGTTATATTCGTGAAAAAGTGAAAAAGTAAAATTTTTGAGATTAAACACTAATAATATGAAAATACAACTAATGAAGATAGGCTTATGAAGACAGTCACACACTTAAGCAGGCCAAATAGTCATCTCTAAGAGCAAATTAAGCTGAGCAGTTAGGCTATTCAGGCCAAAATAAGCACTAATCCTACAAGTTTAAACTACTGGCTATCTAAAGAATCTAAAATTTCACAAAGAACTCAAATAATGAAGTAGAAAAAGACTAAGAAAAATGGCCTATGCAACTGATGAAGTTTTAATGAAACTCACCGAATGTCAAGTTGTTAACTATAAGCTAATTGAAAAGCTAATCAGTAGACTAATTAAGCTATACTAATCTAAGAACAATCTAATTAAACTCTAATACACAGAAAACAGACAATTACAAGCTAAATTTGGGCTTATTAATGAAGTTTTAGAAAAATGTCTCCCCTGGTGCAGGGGAGATTGAGTTCAAACAGGCCAAAAGAGACCTTGTGAGCAAAATTCAATAAAATTTGAAAAAATGTGGAACAAAGAGTTTAGCAACCAAAATTTGATTTCCAAAAAGTTCAGAACATTTTCATGAAAATTGAGTGAAATAAAATTCAAAGACAAAATGGATTTTGAAACTGCAGTTATATTTTTGACTTTTTGAGCTTTTATGAAACTTTGACTTTAATGATTTTCAAATGATCTAAAATGAATGTAAATGCAGTTAAATGCTAAAATAAAGTGGATTATGCTAAAACCAACACTTATGCAACTGAAAAATGATTTATGCAAATGATTATTCCTAACAGTAAACAAATATGAAAGAGTTAAAGAGATTTTGACTTTTTTTTTTCACTATGACCTTACAATATTAAGCTTTAACTGATCTTAATACTCCTGATGTATCATGTCTAGACCAAATATTCAGCAAGAAAACAACTAGAACTAACAATTAACCTCTGATCCAAACACCCTCTTAACTAATTTTTTAGAACTTTTATGAAGCTAATATGTGTTTTAGTCCATGAATCCACCATACAATCTCATGTTATGATCATATAAGCTGAAAGTAACACAGAGACACAGATCTAACAGCAAATAACAATGAATCACAGAAATTCAAAAAAAATGATAGATTCAAATGAGCAATCAATGAAAAATGATGAAATTAACTACAATAGGACTAAAACTAATCTAATAAGCTCAAATATGCATAAATCAAACTAATGGAACAGTAAACAACCAAATATCAAATATCTACACTAAAAAACTCATAAAATGCAATTTTAAAGCAAAAATAGAAGGATTTTTCTCACTTTTGGCCTTAGCTAAACAAAGGCACCAATTTAATGGCAGCTACAAGCTCCAAGCTTATCAGAGATAAGCTAGGTACAGTCCATCTTGCCCCATCCATTGCAGGCAACTTCCAATTGCTTTCCACAGTCTATGCATAGGAATATTTTTGAGATTTTTTAACTGATTCAGTACTTTTTATGATTCCTAAAGCTATATTTCACTGTATTGAACTTGATTAAACTGTAAAACAGCTTATAAGATCTTATAAAAGCTAATGAAATTATTTTTTTTTATTGATTTTTCTGTTTTTTTATGTTTTTATTATGAAATGATTAATGATGTAAAAGGAATGTTTACAAAAGCTGAGTAAAAATTATAAAAGCTAAATGTGATAAAAAAAAACAAGCTTATTCAACAGATGATAAGTAAATGAGACGAATTATAATAGCTAAGTATAAAAATGAAAACTAAAAATTCATTAATTAAAAACTGAATTACACTATATTTTAAACTGAATACATTTAAGAATTAAAATTGACAGTGTTCTATTTATAAGCCGAGAGGAGAGAGCTAGGGGTGATAAGCCACGCTGGCAATCCGAGTGAAATGTGCTTTCTCAGAGCTAATCCAATCCTATCCCAATGATTGCATTCATTCTAAGCCCTTAGATCAATGATTAGTGAGGTGTTACTACCAAAGTACCAATCATATGCTGCCACGTCCCCATCTGTGTGCTTCTTGAGTTCTGACAACATTCTCTGACAACCTTCCAGAAGCCTTTGATTGGACTATATTACCCTTAATTGCCGTAATTTGAACAGAGTAATTATTTAGGGTTCATGTAATCTGGGTAAAAGGGGAATTTGGGGGGCGGGAAAGGTTAATAATTTTTTATTTATGTTTGACCGATGGGTGGTGTGGGTTGACCGGGTATTTTAGCTAAGTGGTTAGTGGGCTCGGGTCTGGGTTTAATATAAAAGGGAATGGGCTTGAGATTTATGGTTTATGGATAATAATTAGTATTGGACCAGGTTTGTATTATGGATTTAGGGTAGAAATTAACAAGGACCTCTTATGTAATTTTTGAAATTCCAAGGGGATTCTGCCATTCTTTCAAACTTTTATCCAAGGGCCATTTTTGTTCATCTTTGATTTCTTGAGGACCAATATTGTCACATCTTCAAAATATTTCTTCAAGGGACTAAATTTGTATTTTGCTGAAACTTGAAGGACTGAAAATGACAATTTTTTCAAACTTTATCCAGGGACTATTCTTGAAACTTTAGGAATTCCCAAGGACTTTCTTTGACATTTTAAGCTCTGATTTGACTTTTGTATCCCCAGCTTTGACTTTTGACACTCATTCCCCTCTCGTGCTCGTTTTTTTACGGTTTTTCTTGATTGTATGTCCATTTGTGAAATATCCATACTTGCATAATCACAACACAAAAACACAACATATTTGGCATAATTGGTTAGCTTTTGATCATTCTTGGTCTGATATTGGTCAAATAAAAGTGTGTAAAATAATACACACCAATAACCAAAAAAAAAAAAAAAAAAAAAAAAATAGTACGAGCAAGCAAATGTACGGTTCAAACATGAGTTTCTTTTCCCGTTCAGATGTGGTCAGATTCAGACATTTACGGCTCAGATTCAGATTCAGATGTCCGGTTCAGATTCAAATTCAGAGCCTCTTAAAAAAACAAACACCACCTAACACTTATGAGTTGTTTACCACCAGCTACGGACACACTAAATGGTCTTGTCTGCCTAATGTTACAACCCATTCTTTTTGCCATATTAATATCAAGTTATGGGTGGAGCATAAGTCTACCAAAATATGCAACTTGTACTTATTAGCCACAATTCCAATCACTCTCATGGTTTGATAGGAACTTACACCAGTGAAAGCATTCAGTGATATGTGAGGCTGCAAATCCTGAACTGCTTCCATTAAATATTCTTCTGCATCCACAAACTCCTCTTCAGGCTCTTCATCAACACCCAACACCACAATATAGAACAAATCCCCTTCACATTTATGTCCAGTTACAAACTTTTGATCACAGTAGAAGCACAAATTCTTGGCTTTCTTCTCCTCATACTCCCTTTGTGTCAATTGCTTCCTCATTGGTGTTCTTATAGTAGTGTTTGGCTTATTCTTCCACTCATTGTTTGGAGCAGGTAAAGGCAACAATGGTGGTTTATTACTAACTCCCAAACCACTACCTACACCAAACCTACCAGTATTTGCATTCAAGAAAGGCCTACCCTTTTTTCTTACAGCTTCTTGGGTAGCCTCTTGCAAATTGGTCAGTGTATAGCATGCTCTTCACTAATATCCACCCTACACAAATGTATCAAATAAATCTTGATATTCCGTTGCATTCGTTTCATACTTGGCATTTTTCAAGGCGGAAATGGGGTCTTCAAACACAGAGCCAAATCTTTGAATAATAGCAGTTTTATACACCTCCCACCCCACATTATCACCATTGATTTTAACAAGCTACCTATGTCATAGCAAAGCTTTATTAGACAAATGAACTGATACAATTTTTACCTTTTCATCCTCTGATGTGTTGTCAATCAGGAAGAATTGGTCACACTTAAACACCCAGCCTCTAACATCCTCTCCTTGAAACTTTGGGAATTCCACTTTTGCCAACCTTCGATACTGATTGGATTGCCTTCCCATGTTTTGATTCATCTCAGTATTCTGCATACGCAAAGTTGTGATCAATTCCCTGAGTTCAACCACAGCTTGATCCACATACTGCTTTGTAACACCTTCTTCACTACTACCAGAAGCACCATTGATTCGGGTAACAGGAGCCATAGTTAAGAGGGTTTGTATGATATTTCTATGATTGATTGTGTAAACATCTATTAGTTATTACTCCTTCATCTTCAATTGAGCAGTAACTAACAATCCTAACCCTTTCTTGGCCAAATCAAGTCAAACGAAACTGATCATCAATTCGAAAACAGAGGGTTTAAGCACTAACGCGTTGTTCTAGTGGTCGTGATGAATACTTGACAATTGGTCTTGTTTCTGAACGGATAGCATACAATAGATCAAAGTACAAGTGTAGTACTTTGATTCTTGACAGATTGTTGGCCAGAATCTTAACAAACTAGCCGGAATTTCACTGGAAAAGGTGACGGAGTGCCAGGACGGCTGCTCTGAAATAAATTGATAGCAACACTTCTAGGATACACTTAAGAATCATTAGAAGGCAATAACAAGCCTAGATTACTCAATGAGAAAGAATGAGAATCAAAGGTATTTGTTATTAATGGCGGGAAAAGTAGTTGGACGGTTACAATGGAGTGAATTACAGAGAGAAATATCAAATTTAGACAAATGAAATGAAGGAGTACATCAGATATTTAAAGGTAGAAAGGGCGCCAAATTATGTTACTGGATATGTGAGTAGTGTGGAGAACACACGTGCACCTCACGTGTGCAGTTTAAAAACCACACACATGCCCCTCAAGTGCCAACACTTCACACATACCTTTTGCTCATATCATCAAATTCGTATAAAGATGACACCCCTCGTTTACGTGCTTGTCCTTGTTGGATATCAAAGGACAATCGTATTAGTTTCATATTAGGTACACTTATTTTTCTTATCTTATAAACCAATAATGAGTTGCGTCTTTCGCTATATACGCTTCGGGTAATTATTCTTTTAACATACAAACGGTTTGACCCGACGATCCAATAGTGATTTGATCGACTCGGTCGGATCAATCAAAAATTCGTGAAAACACTCTTCTATACTCTATATAAAGGAAAAATCCTCAAAGTGGAAAAGTGGAAAAATTAAGTAAACTATTTATGGAAACTATAAACTTTTATTGGTATTTTCGTTTATAACACATCTTATTAATTCAATTTAAATAGTGTTAGTGTTTAATCAATGCTTTGAAATCGGGTCTCTAATCGACTCAGCCAAGTCACCGGGTCACCTGGTTACCGGTTCAACCAGTTCGACTATTGGGTCAACCTGGTCTTCCACAAAAATTAAATTTATATAAATTTGGAATGTTAAGCCAACATGTCTAACCGGGTTTTGAAAATATAAAAACGAATTTAATTTGACCCGTTGCTATATAAGGGTATTGTTTATGGTACAAGTAGGGTATATTTTAAAAGATATCTCCGCCTGAGAGAGAGAGAGAGAGAGAGAGAGAGAGAGAGAGAGAGAGAGAGAGAGAGAGAGAGAGAGAGAGAGGTTTTTTAAATAAAGATTGTTGTGATTGTTAAAAGTTACTTGTTACGAGACAAGTTCATATCTTTGCTATCATAATCTAAGTAAACAAGCATAGTACATTATTATTCATGCTTTGTTTCTAATTCAAGTTATTTGCTTATTCAATATCTCTTGTCACATTTAACCACAATATTAAGAGGCTACTAAACCCAATATCCTAACCGAGCTAACGTGTAGCATAAGAACTAGAGTTACCAATTCCAACCTGCTGACTTATAAAAATCGACGATTCAGTTTTTTGTTCTATCTATGATGAGTCAAGCAGATAACATTGAAAAAAGTTTAGAGAAAACGTCAAAAGTACCCAAAGTGTATTGACTATAACGGAACCTGTCCTGTTGTGAGTCTTGCCCTGTTATCCAAACCAACTGCCACCCATTTCACCACATCTAATAGGAGCCGTGATCTAATTGAGATGGTTGATGCGTAAGGTAGTCATACTACTAGACGTTCCTTACTTTATTTAACAATGATGAACAGCCCACGAGACAAGTGTGTGTGTTCGAGATTAACTAAATTACATTCTAGTTATTGATTGGCTTAACACGTATTTGGGTGTGCCTTTAAAAGCTCTTATTGCAACTAACAAAAATTGGATGATCATCTAAGTTATGGCTAGTTTAGTAATATTGCATTTATCTTAAAAATCAGTTTTCTTGCAGCAACTTCACATCCGTAGTTATATTGTCACTAGTGGTGTCGTTTTTACCAGAACATGAATAAGTTCAATCAGGTCAGATTATTCGTGTTTCAAACCAGTGTCATGTTGTAATACTTTAGTATTGCGCTATCTTAGTAGATAACTAGATATATTAGTTAGAGCTAGGGGCAGACCATCTATTCCTGCTGGACTTACTTCAAGATACGAAATGAGCAGCCGTTTGGCGTAATGCATTTTACCATTTTTAATGAACTAAACCAATTTGCAAATGATACTGGAATAGTGGACTACGTAATGCATTTTGCCATTTTTTTTTTAATTTTTTGCTGCTGCCAACTATTCGATTTATTTTGTTTCTCCGTCAACTAAAATTGCTTGACACTTTTTCTTTGTATAAAAATTATGTCAACCTGAATTGACCCGTTTGCTAAAAAAATGAATTGACCCGATAACCTAACCTGATATAACCCGAACCCTTATAGGTCGGGTTGTGGGTCACATAATTTCATTCCAAAACCCGACTCAACCCGAGCCGATACACCCGACACCCGAAAACTTGAACCGATAACACCCTTAATCATATGGAACTTTGGATTTGATTTATGAATCTGGCAGTATGCCGATATCATCACATATGGATCAAACTTCCACTAAAATCGACTTCTACATAATGGTTTTCTATGAATGTTTCCATATGCCATCAACAACAATAATTCTACATGAATTTGATATCCAACATACCACAATGAATTCAAAAAAAAAAAAAAAAAAAAAAAAAAAAAAAAAAAAGGTCCGCACTATCCCAAACCGGCTCACCACAACCCTCAAGCACCAGGATCAACATCTTTAACCTTCCCTTGAACATATCCACCATATTCCCATGCATAATCCTTGACATGGCTCACTGTATCCGCAATTCGGCTTCTTGCATAATCGACCCGGTATGACCCAACTGGATGCAAGCCTTTAAAATACTTACACATCCAAGTAACAGAAAAAAACAACAAATAAACCTGACCCAAAAATAGATACAAAACCAGCTATATATAAGTGGTGACGGAGTCTTTGCATGATGGGTGGTGGTTGTTGTTGTTGTTGGTGGTGGTCGAAAATGGTGGCCATCGGTGAGGATTATTACAAAGATATATGGTTATCTAGAGAGAAAGTGTGTGTTTGTGTATTTTTAATACAAAGGAGTTTGAGGACACGTAAAGACATGCAAAATAACAGGTGGGGTGAGACTACATGAACTTATAAGATCATAAGAAAGATCAAAGATGAGATGTTGAACCACACTGTATCAGCCAATGTGTAATCATACTTCAATTTACGATGAAGCCAGATTACCAAGTACGTCAACAACTCCTCGACAACATGAGAGTTAGATATTTTTTTATCAGCGTTGTTCATAGTCATGCCATCGAGGATCGCAATTAGTGCGACCACAAATGCATAATCCACATTAGGATTATCTGTTACCATGTATTTTCCTTTTTAATGGTTAGAAATTTATGCATCTACATATAAGAATCAACCATCCAAATTAATTAGTTAATGTTTTCATAGCTTTAGGTAAATATATGAAGTAAGAAAATATATTAGCTTTTAAATAAGGGGATAGCTTGGCTATAATTTTTATAGCCAATTGGCTACAATCATTCATTAAAATACACAAGAAAATGAATTAGGGACTCACATAAAGAAGTCAGGACCCACAAAATAACTCAGGGCCCACAATTTGTAACACAAATTGTAGAAAATTTGCTACAATTCAATTGTAGCCAATACATTCCTTTTAAATAACTCAAAATAACGTAACATACTTGGACTATTGGTGTTGAAGATTCTTGCAAATGAATGGTACAATTTCTCCAACCAACTTCCCTTTAATATTAAAATCACAATTATCCTCGCTGCTACTTTTATGTGCCAACAATACATTTACCTGCATCTTATATACCACTGGCTTATGTGTTTATGCTTAGAGGTAAACTAGCAGGGTACCCGCGCGTTGAAGTGGCGGGTACCCTGAAATAAAATTTTTCGATGAATGATGTATTTTAGTTTATTATGTTCTTTTTGACAATAAATTTACGGATATCAAGAATTTCGTATAGCCCGTGTCCGTTCGGGCTCGAACCCGTTGGGTCGTGCCTGTTCGGGCTCGAGCCTGTTTGGTCCGCGCTCGTTCGGGCTCAAGCCCATTTGGCCCGTTGCTCGTTCGGGCTTGAATATTTGTATAATGTGCTTTATTATTTGTAGTAGTGAAATTTAATGCAGGATTTGTGTTTAATTTGGTTGTACAATATGCTTGATAATTTATATTTCTTATGTAATGGGTGTTTTAATAACTGTATTAATTATATTTATTGACAAGTTAAATAATTGACTCCATTAAATACCATTAATGTGGTGTTTTGTTGTACACTATGCTTCTTATCTTGTACGTCTGAAAATTATGTGCATTAAAGTGTTGTACACTATGTTTCTTTTCTTGTAAGTAGTAGTTATTATAGTCATTAATAATATTGACCACTTTAATAGCATTAATGTTGTAAGTCTAAAAATAAGTCTGAAAATTACATCATTCTTATTTTGTTGTATACTATGCTTATTTTGTTGTAAATCGGAAAATTGGTTGCAGCTATTGTACATTGTGCTTAAATGGTTGTAATTTTTGGTGAATGGGTGTTTTTAATAGCATTAATGTTGTTTGATAGAATTTTGGTCTTAAAATGACACCACGCTTTATTTTGTTGTACAATATGCTTACTTTGTTGTAATTCTGAAAATTGGGTGCATCAAAGTGTTGTGAACCATGCTTAATTTGTTTTAAGTCTTAAAATTTTGGAGAGAGAGTTATTCATGCTTTATATATAGTATAGATATCAGTTCCGAATCCGCTTTGCTTTCACCCCTAAATACATTCCATCGTTGATGTGCACTCAAGTTCTGGAAGTAAAATATAGTCCATAATATACTGTAGTTGAAACTTGAAACTAAGTAACGAGAAAAACAAAAATATATTTTCCTGCTTTGCATTGTTTTAAATATGAAATGTGCATATTATCTCTAAATCGAGGGACCAGAAAGGCAAATAAATTGTCTTTGGAATCAACCCACCCCAGTTGACTTTATTCATTGTAACTTCGCTTGAGATCCATTTTGATTGCATTCAATTTCATACCAACAGTTTTTATTTGACTCTCAAAGACTAATTTCATCCCATTGCTAAACTGTAAGTATTTTTCTTATACTTTTTTTTTTGAAAGGCAGTATTTTTCTTATACTATAATTACTTCTGTTATGGTCTCATTTTTTAACATTACTATATAATTATCGATTCAATGTGCTAGATGACTTATTAGATCTAATATTGATATTTTACCTTTTTATCTATTTTGTCATTTTGTATTTGTTCATCTAATTATAACTTGTTGTTCTATGTTTGTATACCAACTAATTAGAATTGATTTACTATCTGATCCAGTGGGCCGTATGTTAAATTGTGTTCGGGTAATTATTAACGCATAGGATGTAAAAATAAAAAGATAATCTTATTAGATTGAATTACACAATCACACATTTTGGACGCGTATTTAGTTTTTGATAAAACGTAAAAAATATGAAACAGAGTCACATTTTTAGTTCCACTTCATTTTCATAGCTGCAAAATCACTATCTTTGTTATTCATAATGCCTACTCTTTCTGAATTTCTTTACTTGTGAACGCAGCTCGATCTCATCATTGATAATGGCTACTACGCCCATTCCTCATAGGTGGAAATATGATGTCTTTGTAAGTTTCAGAGGTGAAGATATCCGTAAAAGCTTCATGGATCATATGTTCAATGATCTCAAGCATAAAGGAATTCATGCTTTTAGAGATGACAATGAACTGCCTAAAGGAGAAGAGATATATCCCCATCTCTACGAAGCCATTGAAGAATCGAGGTTTTTGATTGTTATCTTCTCCAAAGATTATGCTTCTTCATCATGGTGTCTGAGGGAACTTGTCAAA
>JARVZY010001862.1:0-464000 GCA_030686995.1 Artemisia argyi
TTTTATTTTAACTGAGCTTGTTGGTAAATTTTGGCACTTATCAGGTGCCTTATTTTTCAATAAGTCCTTTTAGATTCTAGGCCTGCAAGTGGTGATTTAGGCTTATAATCTTAGTTTCTTTGTTGATTCTGAGTTCCATTAAAAGCATAGTACTTGATTTCGCTGTTCTTATTCATTTTGCTTAATCTGTATAGAAGATGCTTATTCGTTAGCTTATTAAAACTGCTTATTGCATCATATAGTTGAGTACTGTGATTCATATTGGAATTTTTAAGCATATTTGAGCTCATTAAGTCATAATAAGTCTGATTTTTTAGTTTCATTCAATTTGGTCACAAGTGCTTATAAATAAGCACTTGCCATAAGCTGTTTTCTAGCTTATAAGCACTTCTGCTTAAAATTTTCTTTTCAAAATTTTTCTGCAAGCTCATTATAATATTCTAGATTTTCTGTAAAATTTTCATAATTTTTTGAGTTGATTTGATATTTTTCTTAATTTTTCTTTATTTTTAATCATTTTTAAATCAATTTTAAATACCAAAAATCCATAAAAAATCAGAAAAAGCTTTTAGAAAATTCTTTTATAATATTTTAGATTTTTCAGATTAGTTTTTATAATTTTCTCATTAATTTTCATATTTTCTTTTATTTTTAATTACTTTTTAATTGCAAAAATAGAAAATAATTCATAGAAAATAAATAAAAAGCCAAAAAAATATTTTTCTTTTTCTCAAAATTATTTTTATCAGTTTAAGATTTTTAGAAAATTGTTTTACATTTGTAGGATTATTTTTCAATAAACGTCGCGTTTTAAATAACGCGTTTGCATTTCCGTTTTTACGTTTTTAACATTTGTACATACCTAGCTTGAACATTCTTCTTATTTCATTATTTCTTTTCATAATTTGATCTCCAAAATCATATTTGTCACTTTACAACTTTTCACGACACGATTTCGCGATTCGATTATTCACGACTCCATTCTACCTTCGTTGGGAGAATGACCCGGGGAAATACTTTCACGAGTATTTCTTCGGTAAAATATATACCTATACTAAAACCACTAAATCAAAGACTATAATATTTACAATTTTACATGTATCATAAAAAGGGCATTACAATATTGAATGTTGCTTGAATTTATCCTTCTAATTCTATTCATATACCTCCTGAAAGATGTCCTTAAACCTGCAGTGATCAACATTGGATAAAGGATAAGCTCACTACTCATAAATATGGTCAAATATTGAAGTAAATGCCTATCAGAAATGATGACACTATTACCTGCTATCATATTTCTTTAGAATGGTATTTTTAGTACTCAAATACATAGGCAATTTCTTCGCAAGTGCCTTCGCCACTGACGCTTCACCATTCTTGGGAACTAAGAAAGTTTTGAAACAAACACTCTATAGAAATCTATCTAATGCTTTCAAGTAAAATTAATTGGTCAGGAAATAACTTTTTGCGTACCGAAAACCATTTTGAGTTTTCTTGGGCCTTTAATGATTAGGTCTAGATGGAAACGCATTTCTCAGCTATACACGACCTTTAATATTCCTTTTTATAGAATCACGTTCCTGTGAAGGTACAAATATTCCCTTTTATAGCAACCCGCAAAAAACGTACAAATACATTACACAATCAGACACATATGTGTTTGCTTTAAATGTTATTCAACTCTCGTCCTTGTAAATTACACAATCAGACACATATGTATTTTACAAATTTAGATGCAAGCCTTTCTTATTACTCAGTGTAATGTATTTGATTAATTATAATCCTTGGGCCTGGATCAAAAGTATACATTTTAAGCATCTTAGTACAATATTCTTAACGTTATTGATTAATTATATAACATTGATGTTTAAAGTTATATAACCTGAGTTGTATATTCTTCAACTGCATAGACTCGTATTTTGGAAACCATGCCTTCATGCTTCTGTAACTTCCTGTTCATGTTGCTATTGTAGGTAACAAAGCTATTTAAGCGCAAATATAAGAAAATCAGTAAATGAGATGTGAGTTTGAATAGAAGAATATCATCACGATATACATGCATACTTACATTGTTGCATTTATTTTCTGGTCATAAATTGATAAGTAGTTCCCTTGACGATCCTCAAGTTGTGCAAGATTACGTGATATTGGTTTGACCACTGCCCGCAGACCCTGCAATTTTCATTCTTGGATGTTAATTAAAACACAAAAAGTAAAAAACTGAAAAAGAAGAAAGGAGATCCAAATTACATAAACTCCCTGAGTTCAACACATTTACTATAATCTGTTATGATGAAGTGCACCCTGAGAAAACACAAAAACTTGTGCTTGAATTGATTCACATTCGCCATCCTGCAGGTGGCCTGCATTTTGGTATTCTGCACAAAAAGAAGAAAATTAATTACAAAAAGGGTGTAAACTTTAGCTACATATAACAAATGAAAATGGTAGCTTTGTCCTCTAACAATAGCTACATATAACGAATCAAAATGGCAGCTTTGTCCTCTAACAATAGCTACATATAACAAAATATGTGGGCAGCTTTGTCCTCTAACAATAGCTACCCATAACAAATGATTTGTACAAAAAAATGTATCATAAGAAAAATTATGCTTTACATTTTCATCCATAAGTATCATTTCAAGATTTTTGACATGCGGTTTATTGTAAATTTCGAGTCCAACTCCTTAAAACACGGACTCTCAAGGTAATGTTGTCCTTGACAGCCGATAGGTCATTGATATAACCTGACACAAACACAGCCATAGCTTTTGAATTGTTAGAGGACAAAGAACAGAGAAAAGGATGATGTGGGCAGCTAACACATATTATATGGGGATTATATAGGTTCTAAACCCTAACATAACTTGACTAATTCACAATTTTTAAAAGGCAATTATTACATTTCCTAACATGATCTTAGGGTTCTTAAAAAAAAATAACAATTACATTCAAAACCCACAAATTAAGAGACTTACATGAGTTGGAATGTTGTCATCTATACCTAAAATAGATGAAACCAAACCGCCAGGGATCAATTAGACATCAAAACCGATTAAATCACCATGAATGCTATAATTCCTTTACAAAAATAACTCAATCGGATCATTTGATGAGAATTGAAACTCAAAATTAATTACAAAACGCGTTTTCAATTAATGTGTGGATTCAAAATTAGGGTCCGGGTGAGTTTTGAATTGTTAGAGAATGCTCCTCCATTAAAGGGTTTACAAAAATAACACAAAATAGAGCTTATTGACCATTATTTGACTTTTAGAAAAAAGAATGCATTGAGGTGCTTGTACATGTGGTCTAATTAAGGAATGTTAGAGGTGTAATTAATTTTATTTTTTAATGCTCCTGCTTTAATGTGCTTGTAAAAAACCTTATTTTATTAGTTAAAATAGATAGATATAGATGACGCGTTATCCAAACGTGCATGTTAGAACATTTTGAAAAATTTGTAACATATGTACAACATTTTCTAATTCAGGTATCAAAACTATACTTTAAAAAAGTTCATTGTTATTTAATAAGATATGCTCGTTACCACTTTACTTTACTCTTTGTTGTTATTTTAAATGAGTATAGCTTGGCTAGTCAATTGGCTACAATTTTATTGTTACGAGTTTACAGAGATATACCCTTTTTCTTTTTGGGGTAGGATAATCACACCCTCTCTAGGGAGGGTGTATTGACTTTGACCAGCTGCCGCCGCCTGTACTTTCTGCATTAAAATTTGTACATTTTGACTAAAGTAGGTGGACCCTCCCTGGTAGGGAGGGTTAGTATAACACAACCCTTCTTTTTTTACAAGGTCTAACATTTCTCCTCCTTTATTATGTCTCTTCACACGAATCATAAAACCTCAACCCCCCATTTATACAGGTAGTTTTATTTGATATCCCATATAAACTTAGTATAGCTCAATTAGTTAACTTTTAACAACTCATGATGGCTGTTCATCTTTTGTATTATGCACATAACGTGTTTGATGAAATTACTCAGTCAAAATATTGCTTAAAAATGTCTTTTTAGTCGAACCAGTTTTTATATCATATGGTGTTTGATGAAATGACAAATGAGTATACATTTTGAAAATGTGTTTTTGGGGTTTGATGTTATGCCTAAGTGAACGAAGTAGGCAGAACACAAATTACGATGTCATTATTATGATGTTTCGCGCTAATTTGTGTGGTAAAGCAAAACCAAGCTCAAAATTAGTGATCATAGGCTAAATTTAGCTTGAAAGTTTGATTTACTATATGCAGATTTTAGTTCCACTTGTTCTTTAACGTTTTATTTAAGATGTTTATATATTTATTGACTGTGTTTAGGTCTTGAATGCATCGTGTGTATAAGTATCCTAAGTGTTTATAGTCTGAAAATTGTTAGTGAAATTGTATCTCTTTGAACTCTTATGTTTAATTACTCATATGATATTGCAGCACTTTCTTTTCTGAGGTTGTAAAGAATAGGAATAATGTGAGTGTTTGATATAATGTGTGCAGGTGGGAACGAAACTTGTGAAGTAGCTCAAGATGCCAACAAATTCTGCTTTTAATTGCTTTCGTGGTATGTGCTCTAAGGTTCATTTGCTCGAGTGATATAAACTATTTTCCAGTATAAATCGTGTGACTTCTACTTTTTATGTATTCATTGCTCCGATATTGTTCTTTTTGTATACTCATTTCTCGCTGCTAAAAGTCTGAAGAATGTGTACTAACTCCTTCGAAACTTTGAGATTCTAATTGAAGCTACTGTTGATTGAAGTTGGTGGTTTTGTTTAAGTTGATTGAAGTTAGTGGTTTGTTTAAGCCAAACAGCACATCAGAAGCACCAACCAAACATATTAGTGAAAATTCGCCTAAACACACACTCATATCTAGTTTTATAGATGTAAGATACTAATAGATGTGTTTTGCTTACATGAACCATAACTAGTATAAATAAGATATGTTAGGCGTTTTCGTGCACGAGTAAAAAGGATTTTGGTTGACATGATACCAAGGTAATGATCTTTTCCCTAAATAGATTACTTGAAATCTGCATAACTCATCTCGATATATCCATATGTGTTAATTTATACAAGGATATGGGAAATCTCATCCTTCCAAGTTCCAACATAGAGCTTCGCAACCAAAAGTTGCATCTTTTACTCATTTTCCTGCATCTTGTAGTTGTTTCTGTCATTTGTTAGGTCCGACACTATATTTGTGATACCCGATGTTCATGATGCATCCCTTTTAAGTCTTTGATTAGTTATAGACTTATAGTTTAGTCTTTGTGATGCAACCTTCTGATCATACTTGAATAAACTTTTAGTCTTTGTTATAAGTGGTTGGTTGCTTGATACTGCATTCATAGTTTCTTTTTGCTCTGTTGCAATAAGTTTTTCATCATCTTATTTGTGTCATATTGTATGCATGAAACAAAATCAAACTAGCTGGACGTTCACTTTTGCGGCCCCTCAACAGTTTCTCGTCCGGAATGCTAAAATCACGATAGGAGACTCCCTGCAATAGTTTCTTGACCCAGGTCTGCTCTTTTATGTAATCTAGATGTGCTAGTTTTGACCCATTTGTTCATGAATGGGTCAATTTGGGTTCTGTTTTTTTTCACTAATTGTCCGAATGGGTAAATTAAAAGATTCAACATGAAAGGTAACTACTCAAATGGTTAGAAAGTCACCCAATTGTATTTTTAATGCATAAAACCTCCTATATTGTATTATTTTATATAAAAATAAAATCTGTTAAATTTATGTATTGTAAAACACTTCCTTAATTTGTGTCTTTTACAGCAAATAAGGACTTTCATAAAAATGCGGTCCAATTTGAAAGTGGTGGACAACTCAGGGGCAAAACGAGTTATGTGCATACAAGCTTCGAAGGGGAAGAAAGGAGCCTGATTAGGGGACACGATAGTAGCATCAATGAAGGAAGCCCAACTAGGTGGAAAAGTAAACAAAGGACAGGTCGTGTATGGCGTGGTTGTTCGAGCTGCCATGCAGAAGGGCCAGTGTGATGGAGTGAGGTTAAGTTTGATGATAATGCTGTTGTACTTGTCAACAAGCAAGGTGAACCGATTGGGACCAGGGTGTTTGGCCCATTCCACATGAGCTAAGGAAGAAAAAGCATGTCAAGATTGTTAGTCTTGATCAGCATATTGCATGAGGTATGAATCCTTCCGTGCTTGTTTAGTTGTTTTGTCCCTCTTTCCTCCCATTTTTTTCTGTTCATGACACAAGCAACAACATCAGAACATTAAAGGTGGCAATTTTAACCCCTTTACTTATGAATTTTTGATCTGGGTCATGCCTCTTGCTTATCTCTAGTATGTATAACCGTCTAAGTGTCTAACAGCTATATATATGATAAAAACAGCTTAATGGAAACAGGGCAAATGGGTCAAAACAGATTGGAAGTTTCCTAAATGTAAATTAAATGCATAAAACCTCTTCATTTAGTTAACTAAATTAAATGGAACTCACATAGTGAAAGTGGCCTGACATGGGACTCTTGCAAGCTCTTTCGGTGCAAAAATCTGAGCCTCACAAGGTAGCAAGGAATGTAGTGGGGTTCCTGGCTATTTTGTCATAAACCCGATTTTTTTGGTTAATCAATTCTCATTTAGGCTACTTTGATGACCACTCTTCCCGTATACCTAGAGGGATGACCCTCATACTGAGGTTTAACACTTTAAGGAAATAGTTATGTCTATTGCTTAGTAGACCTTTTTGTTTATTTTCTAGATAGCATCATATCTGACACATTCTCCTTAGTACTCTTCTGAGAAAGGTCAATGTAAAGAATTCTATTGGTGGATTAGAGTTGGCATCAATCATCATGTTCGAAAAAAAAGAGGAATGATCTCAAAGTTCAAGAATTGTTGCTTTTCAAATAAATTAAGGTTGGAGCTTGTCAAGGAGCAGGCGGATATTAGTATATTGCGCATGTCTTGGTTTGGTAACTATTATGTTAGGTTCAATTACATGTTTTCTTTTGCAGTCGTTACTTTAGCATATATATAGCTAGTAGCACGACTTTAGCGAGAAAGTTTGTATGAAGTATGTGTAGCTAGCAGTTGGTACACAAATCAAAATTTGTAACTTTGTACTTTGATTGTAACTATGTATGTGAATAAATAAGTGGAGATCGAACAGATATACAAATAATAGTTTCATAAGTATAGCTATCGATCTCAACTTGGATTCTATTATGATCTTCTCATAAATCCATAAAGTGTAAAGAAACCCTCTTCATTTCTCAAATTATTTTCTACAATATAACAATATCTGTTACAATTCGCCAGTGTAAACACAAAAGTTTGCACAAGGTATATATATTTCAAGAGTTCTCTACAGATTTTTTCCTATTTTCCCTAAAAGAACCAAGTTTACAGCTTCTTGAACTTGTTAGTGCAAGAAAATGGGTCACTAGGTAGAAAGTTGTTACAAGTTAACTGATCAAATGGTACAGAAGAAGTTCATATTTGCTTTTAAACACAAGTAGAATCAATTACGAAAACGACCTAGAAAACTTACAACCTTATTGAAGACCTCGAAGTTCATTCACATGTCTTATTTAATGGTAGATAACATACAAGTTCATTTGCTGATATGAGACTAGCTATTTACATGGATCCTTGTTGGCATTTCTTTTGAATGAAGTGAACGAGTGGTTTGCAGGTGAAATGATTAGAAGTTAACAATCTGGGTGTATATGTGTTTGGGTGTTTGTCCATGGTACAAAGAAGGTGGAGACCAAGGATAAAGGAAAGGGAATAATCTTGGAACATAAGCGGTGTCTAATATTGACTATGGTAGTATATATATTGGCGATGAGTAATCTTTTGAACCAAAGTGAATATCGGTTATGTGCCTCTTTTGCATGTGTAATCATGTGGAAAGATGAATTTTTGGGAAACAGGTTGAAATCTTACCCGTATGTAAATGGGTCGAAACACATGTAACATGTCTGGGAAGCTACCTCAGTGAACTGATATTTAGATATACATGCAATGAAGAAGAGATGCAGAGCGTAGGTATAAAAAAGAAGAGCATTTTCGGCAATCAAAACACGTCAAGTTTTTCCAACAAATAACAAACACGTTGTCTTAATTGTTGGTTGGGCTGGCATTGGCAAGAACACACTTTCCAAAGATGTGCTTGCTTTAACAATTAACACGAAACTTGTCACCTAAATGCTATGATATTATTTTACAAAGACAAACTGCAGCAAAGTTTCTTATCTTACTGTACACATCGCAACTTCAAAAGACAGCAATCTATTCTTAATCCGTTGTAAGATCCAAAAAAAAAAATCAACAAAGAGTTATAGGTAACGACAATTTGCTGGTATAATAGTAAATGATTTCTAGTCATGTATTTCATCAAACACATGGTGGATGTCTCCTACAAAAAAGCTATTTATCTAAAACAAAGATATGGATTTATCACAGATTATTGAATAAAACGACCAAATAAAAGTTACAATCTATAAAATATTATAATAAAAGCTTTTTCGGACTACCATGACCATTCGATAAGAGATTCCCCAAACCGGCACCAGGCCCCACCATTCTCTGATAGAGTTGGGATGTCTAGGAACATAATCAAGTCTGCTTCTTGATCTAAATCTTCATCCCAAACAACTCTTACACCACACTCCTTCACTTCAATTCGTTCATTCTTCCTAAAAGAAAATGTTACAAAATTCTTTGCTTCCTTGCACTTCTGTATTTCCGTTGTATAATGCAACCATGTCATATCTGACTCATCGATTCTTATTGGCTTATCCTCAAAATATTCTTCCTAGTATTATGGAGAGCATCCTCCCAAATAAGCTCCATTAAAGTTCTTTACAGAGTATCCAAAAGATGTGGAAGGTTTTTTTCTCTTAAAAACAACACAGATTCCATATCCCCTTAACTTACTGAAGCTCCAATGTGCTGGTAATTCAACCTTTACCTGATTTCCCAAACTTTTATTTGTAAACCAATTTGGAATGCTATTTCCATCATAAAACATATCCATATTCTTAATGGAACTTCCAGGCAAACGGAACAATCCACATCTGTTATGCGCATACCGAAGGAAAGAAGAAAATCGAGAGCCTTGGGAAGTTACAGATGAGTCGAGGCATTGAGTCTCCGATATCGACACCTTAAACAATTTTGGGCAATCGGTGAGATTAGTGTAGCTTTCGCTCATGATTGGGTTTGATCCCTTAATTGAACATAAGGAGGTGCAATGAGATGCATTAATTCTCCAAACGCTATGTGGAAGTTCGGGCAACACTTCCAGCTTCTTGCAACCATTAACACTAAGCCATTCAAGACTAGAAAGTTGACTCAAACTTCCAGGCAAGCTAGTAAAATTGTTCCCTGACAAGTATAGCTCTTTTAGACATGATAAGCCTCCAAGCCCGTCAGGCACTTGTTCTAACTTGCAGTAACTTAGATCCAGTTCCTTTAACATATGTAAACCTGCCAATGAAACTGATCTTTGGGGATGTTGTTGGTTCCATATGAAACCAGAGATTGAAGTCCAGCATCTAGACCAAAAGGCTTCAGGAAAACTCCCAACCCGTGTGCAGTCTTTCAGATTTAAGACGACAAGCTTATTAAGCATTCCAATAGATGGGTGAACTGTAACCAAATTCACACAACCTTCAAGATCTAGCTTTTCGAGATTTGTAGTCTCTGAGAAGTCAGGGGTGGTTGTTAGGTTACAACAGTGCCTTAGCTTCATAATTTTCATCCTTCTTAAACACTGATATCAATAGAAAAAAGATTAGTTCTTATATCTCTAGGTGTCAAACACAAACACATGCATAAACAAGTAAATACCTTTGGTGTTGTCCAAAGTTGTTTTATGTTGCTGTAAGAGAGGTCGATGACAACAATGTTTTCTGGATAAAAATCTGAAGGTAAAAGCTTGAAGGGACATCCATGCCAATAGAGCAATCTTAACTTATTGGATAAAAAGTCCAATCTTCCAGAAAAGTTCACCGCATCGTCCATTGGTAGTTTTAGAATACGCAAGTTTTTCATTTGCGCAAATGCTTTACCGTCTATATCAAACTTTTGACTAGATTTCTTTTGCTGAATGTCAAGAATTTCAACTACTTCATTTGCCTACATACAAGAAATAGCATTACTAGATTGTATTATGAAGCATATGGAAATGAGTTGCATATGCAGTAAAAAACAATTCTTACCTTCTTTTCACTTAAGATATTGTAGATCTCTGATGGATTAACCCACAATCTGCTTCGGTTCCCAGGCGTGCTAGATTCTTCAGATACAATTTCCCTTGCCATTGCTTGAATCAAGTCATGCATTTGAAGTGAATTATCGCTCGAGATCGTGATCAATGACTTATCCACTAGAACTTGTATATTTCTATCTGCAAAAAAGTTACACCCATCTAGTATGTTTGCTGCAAAATCACTATTTACTCCAATGAATGAACATGCAATATCAAGCAAGATATTTTGCTGCTCGAGGTTTAGCCCATCGTAACTTAAACGAAGCACTCTTTGTATCTCTTCATTCGGATGTACTTTGAGCCTTTCCAGTTCACTTTCCCAATGACGCACACTTTTTCCATATAAAAAACGACCCAAAACTTTGAGGGCAAGAGGGTGACCTTTCACATATTTCACAACTTTCTCAGAAACTTCTTTGAATCCTGTTGAAGGATTTTTTTCCTCAAAAGCGAAGGAATAAAAGAGCTCAAGAGATTTATCTTCATCTAGAAATTTCATGTCATAAATTTCATTAACTCTATGAGATCTTAGCAGCTGTTTATCTTTACCAGTGAAAATAATCAAACTTCCTGGGCAAAACCATGTAGGTGAACCCGCTAGTGCTTCTAACTGCTCCACATTATTCACATCATCCAAAACAAGCAGGATCGACTTACATGCCATCCTTTGCTTTATTACCATAGAACCGTCTCCAACACTTGATATCTTCGGATCATCTGTTATCAGAATCTTACCAATCATTTGCATCTGGACTTGAGTTAGGCTTTGTTTTTCTTCGACTTCTTTCACATCTTCACAAAAGCAACTGCCTTCAAAGTGGATATACATCAAGTTATAAATAGCTTTGGCAAGGGTCGTCTTTCCTATTCCGCTTATACCACATATTCCAATCATGTTAACCTTATCTGACCCAACAAAGCGTGACATGTCTAATTTGTCGAAATGGAAGTCTATGCCAACAAGGTTGTCACCGACATGCAAGGGTCCCTCACATAATTTTTTGAGTATGTCTTTGGAGATGCAATCGATGAACTTGTACTCATACCTGTTAACCACAAAGACACAATAAGTAAGAGAAACTACAGTGTTAAGCTTTAGTTGGGCCACAAAACTAATTACACAAAAACAAGAAATTTACCCATTTGTCATGTCCTCGAGATCCCATCCAGATAAGTTAGCCGCCATGGATAAAGCTTCCTTCCAGTTGTCGACCTCTGGTCTATTTGAAACTTGATGTTTGGCAAATGCTTCGGCGTAGCTTCCCGTTTGTTTCCTAACCATGTCAGGTTTAACATCATAAAAGAGTATTTGAACCTCGTGTTTAGGCTTTCTCATTTGCTTGCACCGGAGTATTTTGACAAGTTCCCTCAAACACCATGATGAAGAAGCATAATTTTTGGAGAAGATAACAATCAAAAACCTCGATTCTTCAATGGCTTTGTAGAGATGAGGAGCTATCTCTTCTCCTTTAGGCAATTCTCTATAATCTCTAAAAGCATAAATTCCTTTTTGCTTGAAGTCGTTGAACAGATGGTCTATGAAGCTTTTGCGGATATCTTCACCTCTAAAACTTACGAAGACATCATATTTCCACCGATGAGGAATTGACGTAGTAGCCATTATCAATATTGAGATCAAGCTGCGTTCACAAGTACAGTAAACGTTTTCAGAAAAAAATGAAAATAAAGTTGAAACAATTAATTAGTACCATAGAATCCATGACTAAGTAGCATAGAACAATCAAACATGTGAGCGCTTTTGTGTTATACCATGTAACATGCAGACAGAACAAACATGCTGAATGTTTATTAAGTTAACTGTTAAAAAAAACAAAAACAAAACATAGATAGTGGAAACAGCATCGCATAAATAGAGAGCCATCTCTCTTGAAAACAAACTATTATACACATCTTAGGTAGAGGGACAAAAAAACTGTGGCACATAATAGTACCATTGCATTTAGCTTAATAGAGGCGTTCTGTCTTCTATGTTTCCTAAGAATATGAATGTAGATTAAATTTACCACTATTAATGTTAATTATAAGTGACACGTTTTAGTAACTGTTAAAGCTTTCATAGAATACATGCACAAGCATCAAGAAACCAAAAGCGTAAAATAAAGTTCCTTCATGTCATTTACACGAAAACACCATTTCTCCTACAGTGGCATTTTCCGATTAGTATTTACTTTCTTTACCAAAATCTAATTATTCATTTCATTCAACGCCACGGATCTTATGCTGCATAACCTTATAAAAAAACATCTCTCACAGGCTCAAATCACTCAATCATGTCAATTATATCCCAACTAGTTTTAAGGGGTGTTTGTTTTAACTTATTAGATGAGCTTATTGAACTTTTTATAAGCTCAATTTTTAATGGCTCGTGAGCTTATTAACTTGAGGATATAGCTTATATAAGCTCATGTAACCCATCAAATAGGCCAAGACAAACACCCCCCTAATTAACCGCATCTATCTTTAGAACATCTTTAAATTTTTGGTTTCAATCAACCAAAATTAACAAACTTCAATATTATCAAGCTATAATGAAGCTCGAAAATAAGCATTGGAAATCCTAATACTATTAATCGAGTCAGACTCAAAGGTCTGATATACTATAAATTTGAAATATACAACGATGACGTCAGCCAAATGACCCTAAAGATTACAGCGAAACAACAAGAATAATTTAAAACTACTGAACAAGTAATTGGTAACTGGAATTAACTTACAGTTTACGGATGGATGGAATGAATGCAATGAAAATGAAAATAGATCAAATGAAAAGTTCAGGAGAAAAGAGTAAAGGCAACTTGGTTGACTTTAAGTCAACTTTATTTTCACTTTCAGTCCCTCCGTTTTACATACTATGCAATTTTGTGTATTAAGTTACATGTCAATCATTTGAGTTTTGTCATATACGTAGTATTAGCTTAACTTAATTCATCCTTGATAAAATTCCAAGCGATAATACATGGGTTATGTGACGTGAGGTATAAGGAAGAAAAAAAAAATGATATTTATGAAGTTCATGTGATGTTAAGTAATCTATTATTATACATGAGTTATTATTTAACTTTTTAAGTTTGGCAACGTTAGTCCCTGTTAGTCAAACCATTACAAGGATAGTCCTTATTCCTTTAATAACTTTTTTTCATGAAAGGTCCTTTGATTAATGGAACCTTAAAATATTACACGAGTTGACTTGAAAGCTTTAAAATATATTTAAATCCATTATCATAAAAATTGAAGTGTTACAATTTTTTAAAGGGGGAATTCCGTATATATCTTTCCCAAAACTCATAATTGCGTATATATCCAAGCTAAACTCATAATTGCGTATATATCCTTCCCAAACATTAAATTTGTCATATATATCCAAATCTTTATTTTATGTATTTTTTTATATACCAAAAATACTTGATAATTATAGTTTAGATTGAAATTGACTGTTATACCCTTCTCCTTATTAGTTCTCATAATTACACACACATCCCTCTAAGATTCAAACAAATTACAAAGACTAAATACAACAAACAATATATATTTATAAAACTATAAACTAACGAAAAACACAAAACATAAAATTATTCTTTATTCATACTACATGTGTTATCCTGTGGTCCATTCCAATGATTAAAACTGACAAGTAATTTGAATAATAACAAAATAATAAGACTCCATGGATCTGTAATACTCGTTTGGTAACTGATTGATATCCATGGGATTATGGATTTCAGTCGTTATATTATACTTCGACTTTTGAGATCGAATATGTATCCTCTAGAATTGAATAATAACAATGTTGTTTTGATACTATTTTGTATGTAGATGAAACATTATGCTTTTCAACAAAAAAGCATCGTGACATAACGGAAAGAAGTTGCTGATTTTTGACATATAGTGATAAAACCACATGTTCTTATAGGTATGATTGATCGTATTTATGAACAAAAATATAGTTAAAAAAGAGATGAATTACCTGAGTAGATATTAGAGTTTGTAGATGATGTATGTTGAGAAGAAGCATTGGCAACGTGATAACTATGATTATCGTATCTTTAGCACAAGGGGTATGATAGTAATTTGTTATTTAAATATAATTATCAAGTATTTTTGGGATATAAAATAATGATTTGGATATATATGACAAATTTAATGTTTGGGAAGGATATACATGCAATTATTAGTTTAGCTTGGATATATACGCAATTATGAGTTTTGGGAAGGATATATATGCAATTCCCCTTTTTTTTAAAATGTACAAAGTTTTAGTAAAACCCACTAATTGCATTCTCTATCAAGAAAATTTCATTTTTGACCACTAAAGTTTTTTTTTTTATTAGTTGAATTATAAAAGTGAACGCTCCCAAAATAAAAATATGAACACCTACGCTAGAGATTTTTTAGGTGGGATAAAAATGATGGGTAAATAAGAGAATATAAAAGAAATGGAAAGGAAAGAATGTTGATTTTTTATTTCATGTTATCGAATTGAAATGAAAGGAAAGGAAAATAAAAAATGTTGTGTTATCGAGTCACGACGAAAATAAAAAGAAAAGAGACATAATTACATGTATGCCTTTTAAAACGTGTTCATTTTTATCACAAAAGTACAAATGAGTAAGAGACTTAAAATACTGAAAGTAGGGATGACAAAAGCACCCGAAACCGACGGGGAAAACCGAAACCCGATCTGGTTGTGTCGGGTTTGGGGGCGGGTTGGTGGGTTTGGATGCGGATTTGGGTATTAATATAATTTTTTAGCAGGGTACGGGCTCTGGTAATACCCGCCTGATTACCCGGTACCCGTATCTGTTTACCCCAATCTATACCCACTTTATTGATATTATAATTAACTAGAATATATATACATTATATATAATTTCTTCCATTATATTTTTTATATACGTATCTCTATTATATAACATATTTTATTCTATACACGAATTATTCAAAAGCATTAAATCGTTTAATACGATATTCATTTTCTTTAACTTTAAAAAAATTTGAATATATTAGAGTGTTTTCCTTTGTTTTTTGGTGGATTTTAGTTTGACTTAATATTAATACCACCATTTTTTCTATATAATATTCAATTGAGGATAACCGAAACCCGCGGGGAAACCCGAAAAACAGATGGATAATATTAATCGGGTATTCTGCGGGTAATGGGGCGGATACGGGTTTGGATATTATAAACGGGTGCGGATACGGGTACACTAAAACCCGCCCCGAACTCGACCCGTTGCCTTCCCTAACTGAAAGTTATATTGGTTATTGCATACTCAATAGTTTATGTGTAATTTTGTTTCCGTCTAAATCCACCCATATTTAGGCGGAAAATATTTGAAGAAAAATGTTATGAATTTTCTTGTTATTTCTTGTTTGTTTCTTTTCCTTTCTGTTTACGAAAAACTCAAGAACATAATAATTATATATTTCAGTCCTTTAAAGAAAATTTACCATATAAGTAATTTGTGACTAAAACCACTTATAGTTTATGGATGGATGGAAGATTGTGAACGAATTCAGTGAAAATAAAAGATCAAATGAAGTTTAGAAAAGAGTAAAGGCAAGTTGGTTGACTCTAAGTCATTCTTAATTTCAATTTCAGTCTCTCAAATTTAGATACCATGCACTTTCATGTATTAAGTTACGAAAAATGATAGAGTATGCCTAATTAATAAGCCTACTTGTATGCCTAATGATTTGATTGGTGGATTTGAAAAAGTGGTTGGTGGGAATTTGGAGAGAGAAAATGAATAATACAATTGTACAAGTCATTTATACATTAGACATGAATTGTAGACCTAAATAGCATTACTCTTAAGTCTTAAGTTACATGTCAATCTAAAGTGGTAACCATGAAAGGTATCATTGTATTTTTTAGGTATAATTGTTACAATCACATAATTTTCACTCACTCATTTCTATTTAGTTGTTTTCTTACTCTATCCGGGAATTGAACCTGGTTTCCCTATGACATGATATTTTATACATCAATTTCATGTATCAAGTTATATGTCCATCTTATAAGTTTTTGTGTTTAGTTTATCATGTCACATCACGCTGTCTCATTATGTGAAAATTATGTAATTGTAGAAATTTTTTTATAGAGTAAATTACATAAATGGTCACTATGGTTTGTCCATTTTTTCACATTTAGCCACTGAACTTTTTTTGATATACATGGTCACTGAAGTTTTCAATCGTTACAGATTCAGTCCATTTCGTTACATAAATGGTCACTAAAGTTTCAAACCACAGTGACCATTTATGTAACGAAATTGAAACCTTAATGACCGGATACGTATCAATTTGAAACCTTAATGACTTACCTTGTCAAAAAAAAAGTTCAGTGACAAAATGTGAAAAAATAGACAAACCACTGTGACCATTTATGTAATTTACTCTTTTATATAAGTGTTTACGGTGACTTCAGCTATGTAAAATAATCATCACTCAGTTAAATTGCATAAAGGACTAATAATCTCATATTAGTTCAATCAAATCAATGTCTTTTTTTTTCTTTTTTTCTTTCTTTTTTTTTTTCTTTCAAAATTCAATTATTCAAAAGATGTGATGCAAAATAGGATTTGGTTGATGATTAAGGTCTTTGATTATTCCTTTTTCATTTCATATTCATTTTAATGCGGAAAACATTGCAAGCTCATTTTTATTATGGACCATTTTTCTACTAGTTTCTCTAGGAGTGTTCATTAAATCGGATTGAACCGACTCAGTGGCGGACTTAGCGAAAAAGCTAAGGTCGTTGCTCACTAGGTCATGGTCAGGTCGGCTAAAATCACCTCGAGTCAGGTTGGATAGAGTCGGGTCGAATATAGCTGTGTCGAGCCTAATTTAATACTGTTTACTAATGAAGCAAAACATCAATGATATATGATAAGTTTAGATTAATCGTGATAATGAATATTTTTGTATTTAAGTTTAAAACTTATATTGTCGTTGAATTGTGTGTGTGCTGGTGTTGTATAATATATGTTTTATAAACCTATTATGTGACTTGTATTGAATTTTTTAGGCTTTGTGTATGTTTGGTATTGAATATTAAAGGTTCTATAGGTGTTTGGTGAGCCGAAATATTGCAATATATTTAAGTGGAAACCGGGTTAACCCGGCGGTCAAACCGATTGAACTGGTAACCCGGTGACTCGACCGGATTCTAAACCCAGTTTTTAAAACATTGAGAAAAAGAAGAAAAAGAAAAGAGAAGAAATAAAAAGAAAAATCCGGTTTGGATGTATCTGATAATGTAAAATTGAGCAACGAACTGAATCAACAACCTCCTCCTTTCAATTTGAAAAAGATAGGAGTATAAATTAAAAGCCTGAAAAAACGCAACTGTGGCTTTGACTTAGAGTATATCATTTTCTGAGTCTTGATCTGTTGTTAGGATACATACTAGTAGTTAAATTTATTCGAAATCATAGATTGTTAGTTCCATACTCCTTTTATATCTTCCAAAACTCATCTTGTCAATCACGCCACTTGTGGCTTGTTGTTATTTATCCTGTAGAATTGCTTATGATCGATCTATTTTGTATGCTATTCAGCCCACCCTTAATTTTGTTAATTAAAATTAATAATCAATATACCCATAGCTCGAAACTTGTCTGGGTAAAGGGATCTTTGCTTGTGGCGCCTTCCCGAACATAAACATTTACTCATTTTCCCTAGACTGGAATCTGTGGTGGATGATAATAAAAAAATAAAAAATAAATAAATAAATAAAAAATAATAATAATAATAATAAAAAGAGTTTTTGTAGTATAATCTGTGGCGATAAAATACAGAGTCACCCTTTATAAGTCCTCAATTCGAGTACTTTAGTTGACACGTGTGTCATTTGGGTCGTTTTTGAACGTGCGGTTTTACTTGTCATATTCGAGTGCTTGCTTGTCCAAGTGTAAAGAACTAAACTTCTGCTTCTATTACATTTTAATCTGTGAATTTTCAACCATACAAGTCTATTATCGGGCTATTAATAAAGTCTGATCATGAGTTTAACCGCACTTGAATGTTACTTAGAGCAACTTGTTGAAAGCAATATAAAGGTCTTAGAAATTACAATTTGGTCCAAACCGTCTGATAGTTCCTTAGAGTAATCCTTTGATACAAGTGATAATGATACCAACCTAAGGAGTTTTGCACTGGTTAGTGCTCTCTAGTACCCTTGAACAGCTGAGCCAGGTGCGATCTCACTTTCGAGGTTAAGCTAGACACGAAATCTATATTTAGGCTAGCGTTTAGCTGCATATCTAAATGTTTTGATTGTGGATATTTTTTTATTTATTTTTGCGTCATGTAAGAAGGGTTAACAGGCTTGGCCAAAACCCCAAGAGACACTATCATCCTTATCTTTCACAGCTCCTAGACCATCTGTTGGAGGAAATGCAATTACTTCTGCTGCTATGTTTGGAGGTGACTTGTTTTCCGCTTCTCAATCTATATCCAAACCGTCATCATCCTCAATGCCAACACAAACTGCAAGCATTCCACCCGTTTCTTCTGCAATTGGTCCTGTAACTTCTCAGCCCCAGACTGCAGCCAAGATAGAACCACTTGGTGCATTGAATGCTTTTACAAGGCAACCCACAGGTGCTCCAGTACTGATCATATCCAATCCGATCTCGAGGAACTACTGAAGGCTTTAACTGAACGTTGCAAAAAACATGGAATTGATGTCAAGTCAACTTCAGTTATTGAGCTTCCGAAGGGTATCATCTTTCATCTCAGAATACTTCATTAGCAATAATGTCACTGTATCTGTATAATATTATAATAAAATGATTGATATTGCGTCATGGTTCACCTATAATGTTTGTCAGGGTTGGCTACCTGGAATTCTAGAGATATCTGCAGTGTGGGATGAGGATTGGGATAAATTCGAAGATGAAGGTATGACGCTCTTTGTTTTATAGTAACTATTTATCATAGAAGGAGCAATGTCAGCTCATTTTTGTTAAAAGATATCAGCGTCGGTGGGTCAATCCGACCCGTGTTCCACACAAAATATCCGTTTTGACCCAAACACATCTAATTTATTAGTTAACCAATCTATTTTGCTACCTCTGTTCTCACGTTATTCTCTTCAACTACATTTGCACTTTGCACTTTGCACTAAACCAAATCAACATCTCAGGCAGAAAACTCATCTACGATGGATGACGTTTATGAGGATTCATATTCAAATGATGACAGGAAGTCAGAGAAGCTTTTCGAGACTGAATCAGCATACACACATAACGAAGATGAGTCGGCTAAAAGCCCAGCTGGTAGTCCCACGGCGCAAAAAATATTTGAAAGTCCAACCAAGGAGGATTTATTTAACCATTTCGGAAAGAACTTTGATGCTGACACAGAAAGGTACCAATCGGATTCAGTTTATGGCCTGATCTTTCATTGTCTAAATACAACAAAACGTGTACCTATACCTTGTTTGGTGGAAAGATCTAAACATGCACTACTCACTAGTCTATTGCTTTTGTTTTCGTTTTTAGTTTGTATATAAAAATTGAGTTCGATCTTCTTCTATTGATGGGGTACTTTTGACAACAATGATGATGTAGATTCGGTGTGGGGATTCAATAGTGACACAGCTAAGGTGAGTTCATATCTTTTTTTTCAATTATATCATTGCATGAAAATTAATACAGTACATTTCACTGCAAGTCCAAGGAAAAGTGATTCCCCGCAAGGCAATAACAGTTTCTTCCAGAAAAAGAGTCCATTTGGGTTTGATGATTCGATTCCTGGCTCACCAGCTTCTCAAGCTGGCACCTCACCATGATACAGTGGGGGAAGAGCAGAGAATTCTTTCTTTGATAATTTCTCAAGATATGACTCTTTCAGTGCCACTGACCGAGGTTCTCCCAAACAAGAAACCTTCTCGAGATTTGATTCCATGAACAGCTCCACACAGGATAATAACTTCTCAAGATTCGACTCAATGAGCAGCACGGCACAAGCCCGTAGTTTTGCAAGGTTTGATTCAATGAGTAGCAATGCAGGTTTTGACCATACTCATTTGATGACTTCCCTTTCGACGTACTACTCTAGAGTGGACGTGGAAACTGAACCAATCTAAAACTGGTTTTGTATCAGTTGCGAACTGTTTTGTATGCATGTCATAATTTGGAAAATATAAACCTAAAACAAGAAACCTTCTCGAGATTTGATTCCATGAGCAGCTTCACACCGGATAATAACTTTGGTATTTTTTGACTAGAAATTCTAATATTGGATTGCAATTACTATAAATATCCAGTATTGATTATTAGATGCTTATTGTAAAAATAATGTACGCTAAAGTTTTAACATTTTTATTGGTAATAAACTAGTTACATAAGCAGTTATATGCCAAGAATTACGCATAGTCAAATTTGATATTCATTGTGTGTTCAACTATGGATTGGTTTGTCTTGGAATATTATCATGAGAAAGTGTTTTGTGCGTCGTTGGACTTGTTATGAATAGGGTTGATAGCATTATACACAAAACGCGTGCTCGCACACATGCACACGCACATCTCAAGTGCTTCCACTCTGGTTTTCACCTTTCTTCCTGGTGAACCAATTTTTACTTATGTAGACCTGTAATATAGATTAATGCCTTTTTGTGATGAAAGTGTAAAAGAAATGGATGACTTACAGGTTTTCCAATGGGTTAAGGACATGAATGCAATCAAGTCTCCATGTGTTTTGATATCCAAAAGTCAACTTAATATCCACAAGTTACATTTCTAGTCCCCCGCTTTTAGATAAACTGATATTTCAGCTTTTATATATTACTTGAGGGGTGTTTGGACATATAAACTAGGAAGATATAGCAGTTCTTTTATGTAATGCAGTACCTATTGATTGATATCTATGATCTTTATCAATTTTGTTACATGTCGATGCTAAAATCTATGATCTTTATCATGTCTCTCTCCTTAAATGTTTTCATGGCACGACTACTGAGACAGCCCCAATGACCATGTGGCAAGGGAGGGATATCCCAAATGACACCACAAGCTATTGTACAAATAAGAGAGGCAGACACATTACTAGATGTATCAAAGCAATATTTAGTTCAGTTGCACGGCAAAGCTCCTGAAGAAGCCACCTGGGTACAAGCTGATGTGTTTCATACTTATCCTCAACGCAACCTTGTTAGGGAGGACTGTAATGTCATGCACTAGAAAGTTGAATTACCTAATGAAGGTAATGAGTTGTTGACTAATGATCAAACTGAGGTGGCAACAACAAATCACTTGGTTGATCCACAAGCTCAAAGTGTGACTGAATTAGGAATAGGGAAAAGGTTTAAAACAAAGTCAGTGAGACTTAAGGACTTCATGCTTGAATTATCAAGCAATGTTACTGTACACTTCACCACTTCAAAACACAACAATCTATTCTTAATACATCCTAAATCCAAAAAAATCTACAAACAGGCTGTAGAGTTATAGCTAACGACAGTTTGTTGGTATAATACTAAAGGATTTCTACTCATGCATTTCAACAAACACCTGCTGGGTGTCTCCTACATGGATTTATCAAAGATTATTGCGGCTAATAAAAAGACCAAATAAAAATTACAAAATCTACTGGGGACATAGAAATAATTTATCCTACCATGACCAGTCGATTTCTCCATACTTCCCAAACAGGAACATGACCCCACCATGCTGTGATAGAGTTGGGATGTCTTGGAACATACTCAAGTCTCCTACTTCTTGATCTAAATCTTCATCCCAAACAAGTCTTACACCCATCTCCTTCACTTCAATATCTTCATTCTCATAAAAACAAAATGTTGCAAAATTCTTTGCTTCCTTCCACCTTTCTATTTCACTTGTATAATGCAACAATATCATATCTGACTCATCGATTCTTATTGGCTTCTCATGAAAATAATCTCTACAGTATAATGGACAGCATCCTCCCAAATCATCTCCATCAAAGCTGTCTACATAGTATCCAAAAGATGTGGACGGTTTTTTTCTCTTAAAAACAACACAGATTCCATATCCCCTTAACTTACTGAAGCTCCAATCTGATGGTAATTCAACCTTTACATGATTTCCCAAACTTTTATTTGTAAACCAATTTGGAATGCTATTTCCATCATATATTATTTCCATATTCTCAAGGGAACTTCCTGGCAAACGGAACAATCCACATCTGTTATGCGCATACAGAAGGAAAGAAGAAAATCGAGAACCTTGGGAAGTTACAGATGAGTCGAGACATTGAGTCTCCGGTATCGACACCTTAAACAATTTTGGACAGTTGTTGAAAAAACTGTACCTTGGGTTTGGTCCTGTAATTGAACATAAGGAGGTGCAATCATGTGCATAAAGCCCAACTAAGCTATGTGGAAGTTCGGGCAACACTTCCAGCTTCTTGCAACCATCAACATCAAGCCATTCAAGATTAGAAAGTTGACTCAAACTTCCAGGCAAGCTAGTAAAATTGTTCCCAGCCAAGTATAGCTCATTTAGACCTGATAAGCCTCCAAGGCCATCAGGCACTTGTTCTAAATTGCAGTAACTGAAATTCAGAGACGTTAACATATTTAAACCTGCCAATGAAACTGATCTTTGGGGATGTTGTTGGTTCCATATGAAACCAGAGATTGAAGTCCAGCATCTAGACCAAAAGGCTTCAGGAAAACTCCCGACCAGTGTGCAGTCTTTCAGATTGAAGACAGCAAGCTTATTAAGCATTCCAATAGATGGCTGAACTGTAGCCAAATTCACACAACCTTCAAAATCTAGCTCTTCAAGATTTGTACTCTCTGAGAAGTCTGGTGTGGTTGTTAGGTTCCAACAGTACCTTAGCTTCATTATTTTCAACCTTCTTAAACACTAATATCAATAGAAAAAAGATTAGTTCTTATTTCTCGAGGTGTCAAATATGAACACATGTATGAACAAGTAAATACCTTTGGTGTTGTCCAAAGTTGTTTTATGTTGCTGTAAGACAAGTCAATGGCAACAATGTTTTCCGGATAAAAATCTGAAGGTAAGGACTCTAAAGGCAATCCATGCCAATAAAGCAACCTTAATTTATTGGAAAACAAATCCAGTCTTCCAGAGAAGTTTACTGCAAATGGCTGCCAACGTCCTTCGAATTTCGGAAAGCATATTTTAAGTACCCGCAAGTTTTTCATACATGTAAGAGCTTGTCCATCTATGGGAATATTTTGAGAGTTTTTCTTTAGCAAAAGGGCAAGAACTTCAACTTCTTCCGCTACCTAGATACAAATAACAGATCATCAGATTATACTTGCTTTTATGAAGAAAAAAAGAAAAAAGAAAAAGCAATTGCTTATACTCAAATGTAATGTTTATGTTGAAAAATGAATCATATGCCACTTAATACCTTGTTTACATTCAGTATATCATCCTCTGATGAAATCCACAATCTTCTGCTGTGATTCCCAGGCATGCTGAATTCTTCACGTATAATTTCCCTTGCCATGCCTTGAATCAATTCATGCATTTGAAGAGACTTATTACTTGGAGATACTGTTATTAGGCACTTATCAACTAGAACTTCAATAATAGCATTTGCGGAACAGTTGCTTCTGTCTAGTACACTTGCAGCAAAATATCTATTTTCCCCTATGAAAGCACATGCAATGTCAAGAAACATTCTTTTCTGATCAGATGCTAGCCCATCAAAACTTGGTCGAAGTTTTTGTAGTATATCTGAATTAGGAAATGTTTGGAGTCTTTTCAATTCGCCTTCCCAAACATCCACAGGTTTTTTACGCATTAATCTACCAAAAATTTTGAGAGCCAAAGGGTGACCATGCAAATATTTCACAATCTGGGAAGCAACTTCTTCAAAATCTTCTATGGGATGCCTTTCACCAAATGCATTCAAACTAAAGAGCTCAAGAGCTTCATTATAATGTAAAGACTCCATTTCATAGATTTCCACATTATGAGACCTTAGCAATTGTTTGTCTTTACCAGTGAAAATAATAAGACTTCCAGGGAAAAACCAATCAGATGAACCTGCTAGTGCTTCTAACTGCTCCAAATTATTCACGTCATCCAAAACAATAAGGATCCGCTTACCCACCATCCTTTTCTTTATTACCATAGTTCCTTCACCAACACTTGATATCTTTAGATCATCTGTTTTCAGAATCTTACCAATCATTTGCGTCTGGACTTCTTTGACATCTTTGACATCTTCACAAAAGCAACTTCCTTCAAAGTGGACATACATCATATTATATATAGCTTTGGCAAGCGTCGTCTTTCCTATCCCGCTTATACCACATATTCCAATCATATTAACCTTATCTGACCCAACGAAGCATGACAAGTTTAATTTTTCGAACTGGAAATCTATGCCAACAAGGTTTTCACCAACATGCAAGGGCCCATCACATAATTTTTTGAGTATGTCTTTGGAGATGCAATCGATGAACTTATACTCATACCTGTTAACCACAAAGACACAATAAGTAAGAGAAACTACATAGTGTTGAGCTTTAGTAGAGCTACAAGACTAATTACACAAAAACAAGAAATTTACCCATTTGTCATGTCCTGGAGATCCCATCCAGATAAGTTAGCCGCCATGGAGAGAGCTTCCCTCCATTTATCCACCTCTGTTCTATTTGAAAAATCATGTTTGGCGAATGCTTCAGCATAGCTCCCAGTTTGTTTCCTCACTACGTTAGGTTTAACATCATAAAAGATGATTTGAACCTCGTGTTTAGGCCAGCCCATTTCTTTGCAACCAAGTATTTTGACAAGTTCCCTCAGACACCATGATGAAGAAGCATAATTTTTGGAGAAGATAACAATCAAAAACCTCGATTCTTCAATGGCTTTGTAGAGATGAGGAGCTATCTCTTCTCCTTTAGGCAATGTGGTATCATCTCTAAAAGCATAAATTCCTTTTTGCTTGAAATCATTGAACATATGATCCATGAAGCTTTTGCGGATATCTTCACCTCTGAAACTTACAAAGACATCATATTTCCACCAATGAGGAATGGACGTAGTAGCCATTGTCAACAATGAGATTGTGCTGCATTTACAAGTACAGTAAACGTTTTCAGAAAAAAAGTGAAAATAAAGTTGAAACAATTAATTAGCACCAAGAATTCATGACTAATAACATAAAACAATCAAACATTGAGTGCTTTTGTGTTATACCATAGATAGTGGAAACAACATCGCATAAATAGAGAGCCATCTCTCTTGAAAACAAACTATTATACAAATCTTAAGTAGAGGGACAAAAAAAACTGTGGCACATAATAGTACCATTGCATTTAGCTTAAGAGAGGCGTTCTGTCTTCTATGTTTCGTAAGAATATGAATGCAGATTAAATTTACCACTATTAATGTTAATTATAAGTGACACGTTTTAGTAACTGTTAAAGCTTTCATAGAATACATGAACAAGCATCAAGAAACCAAAAGGTTAACATAAAGTTCCTTCGAGTCACTGATCCACACAACACTACAACTTTTCAAAGTTTTCCACACTTCATGTCATTTACACGAAAATATTATTTCTCCTACAGTGGCATTTTCCGATTAGCATTTACTTTCTTTACCAAAATCTAATTATTCAATGCCATGTATCTTATACTACATAACCTAATAAAAAAACATCTCTCACAGGCTCAAATCAGTCAATCATGTCAACTGTATCCCAACTAGTTTAAGGGGTGTTTGGTTTAACTTATTTGATGAGCTTATTGAAGTTTTTATAAGCTCAATTTCAAAGATCAAATCAATAATACTGGAAATTACAAATATGACAATCTATTCGAAATAATATCACATATACCCCCCTTAATTACCTGCATCTATCATCAGAACATCTTTAAATTGTCGGTTTTCGGTCAACCAAAACTAACAAACTTCAATAATATCACATATACACACATAATGAAGCTCGAAAATAAGCTAATACTATTAATCGAGTCAGACTGAAAAGTTTCATCATACTATAAATTTGAAATAAATATACAAGGATAATTTAAAACTACAACTATATAATAAATTGGTGACTGAAATTAACTTACAGTTGTTGACGGATGGATGGAAGTATATTGATCGAATGAATGCAATGAGAATGAAAAGAGATGAAATGAAGTTCAGGAGAAAAAGAGTAAAGGCAACTTGGTTTGACTTTAAGTCAATTTTAATTTCATTTTCAGTCCCTCAGTTTTAGATACTATCAAATTTCTTGTATTTAGGGTGTTTGATTTAAAATTGCTTATGTCATAATTCAATTACAATTTTTTTTATAAAAGTTTATATATGTGTATTCTTTTACTTTATCCGTCTTAAAATAATAGTCCATATTTCTATTTTGGGATGTATTAAAATAATTGTTCATTTTCTTTTTTAGTAAAAACTAGATAATTTAGTTGAGGAATATTCTTTATAAGTGGTTGAAAATTAAATTGGCCTCACTTTCATTAAACTATGTGATTTTTATCTCCTGACAATAATTTTGAGACGGAGGAAGTATTAAATAGGGTATGTATTTGTTGGAAAAAAAAGTTTTGCACGCATTTTTTGTTTTACTGGTTTCTTACTTTCTCTTAATTCGAGAATTCAAATTCAAAATTATAATACGTGCTTCTACATTTCATTTTGGGCAAATAATTAAAAATATATATATTATACTTGTCACCGTTTTTTTTTATGGGTAGCGAACAAAATTTTTTGTTTGTAGGTATTTTTCTTTCAAATTCATCCTTAGGGTACTATGTGACGTTTTTGCCTTTCGGGGAAAAAAATTTCTATTAGCTAAAAAGGGCAAAAATGTCCAAAAAATTCGCAAAAATACCCTAAAAAATATGAATTTGAAAAAAAAGTATCCACAAAAAGCAAAATTTTTTGTTCGCTACCCATAAAAAGAAATGGTGGCAATTATGATACTAATCATTCGCCCTATCATTTTCATTAATCTTCATTTTCTTCATTCCTTTACAATTTCAAATTTAACTAAAGTTTCGAAAGACAAATACAATTAAAGATACGTTTGTAGGTTTTTTCTCCAATCGATCTTACAAGCAAGTATACATTCTTCTTCTCTTTTAATACCTTGCTTAGATTTGTTGTAGATTAGGGTTAGGTCAAATTTGTATTGATAACGCAAATTATGTAGGGGGTTTTCTCAAGTGTTTGTTTTTTTTGTTTTTTGTTTTTATTCAGGATGCAACCTTCGAGAGGGAATAACTCGGTCAATCAACTTATGGTGAAAATGTAAGATTTCAATTTTGTTGTTTTACTTGACATTTTTGTTTTTTACCTTAATTTAGATTTGGAGCTTAAAGCTTTCTTGTCTCTTATGGTTGTTTAAACCTCAAAGTTATGTCTAGTGGCGGAATTAAAATATTTTTTTTAAGGGGAGGGGGCGAATTTATTTTGGAAGGGCCGAATAGGAGATTTGTTTGTAACCTCAACTAAATTACCCTTAAAACCTATAATATTTACACTTGGTGTCGCAAAAAAAAATTTGGGAGGGGGGGGGGGGGGGGGGGGGGGCTCCTCTGTCCCTACATAATAGGTTATGTTTTTTGCAGGTTAAAAAAAAATTAGGACCCTACATAATAGGTTATGTTTTTTGCAGGTTCCAAGCAAGATTACATGTTTCCATCTTATTTGTAAGAGCATTGCTAGAACCATAAAAAGTCCACAAAAAAGAATTAAAAAAAATATAATATTTTGATTGGTGAATTTGAAATATTTTCTCTTCTCTTTTCCACAGCCAATCACACATGGACAAGTACTTTTTGTGGATTTTATTGGGCAGTTACATTTTTTCCTTTGTACCGATTAAACCAAACTGGTTAACCTCGTTAAACCGAAACCCTAGCGTTTGAACACCCCTAATTAATTGGGTGGTTTGGATCGGTTTTGTTCATCTTTGGTTTGGATTTTGGGCGGTTATATTTTTTCTTTGAAACTGAATAAAGCAAACCCGTTAACCCCGTTAGACAGAAACCCGACAGTTTAAACACCCCTAATTATGGTATCCCTTATTGGAAGTAGCACATTAAATGTGTTTTAGGGTCATTATTACAAGTTTAGAATTGTATTATTATGAGTGTCATTGTAATATTAGCATCTTTCAATTTTATATAAATATATTAAAAATAATTCCTTTTAAAAAAAATAGAAACTTGAAGCCATCGAAGATGAGAAAGTTGACTCAAACTTTCAGGCAGGCTAGTAAAGTTATTCCCTACCGAGTTTAGATCCTTTAGACATCATAAGCCTCCAAAGGCATATGACACTTGTACTAAATTGCAATAGCTAGATCCTTTAGCATATGTAAACATGCCAAAGAAGAGAATACTAATCTTTGAGGATGTTGTTTTTTACTTAGTCTCTACTCTTTATATAACACTAGTTCAGTCAGTAAGACTGACGAGGATTCAGTCCTGAAGACCGATGAGGATCAAGGAAGTACAATTACAAGGTGTGAGAGTTCTTAAGAACTAGTAACTTTATAATAGTAATTGCTAGAGACCTCTGTAAGGCCGTGATTTCAGTTATATATACTTATCTTACACAAGTGGGAGTCTGAAAGGTTGATGTGCACAAATAATATATATTTATATACTTAATTATATATATACGAGAAATCACATTTGGTAATTAAGACACTAAAGGATCACACCGGTGCATCACAAAATGGAAGAAAATATTTATTCCGCAGTTAATAAATATTAAAGGGTCGAGAGAATTAAATTAATAGACTTAATTAAATAACTAATAATAAAGTGTGAACATTAAAGGGGAGTAAGAGGAAAAAACCACAAACCCGAAGGGTTGAGGTTCGGCCGAAAACTCCTAAGAGGGAGGAGTTTGGCTAGTCAAACTTGCCAACTTGTTCCACAAGTTAAAGCCTCTATAATGTTCCTTTGTATCTTATAAATATAAAGGCATTCTATGCTTTCTCATAATTCACACACACAGCCCTAAAACCCTCTCCCTTTCCCCCTTGGCCGAAGATCGACACACTCCCCAAAACCTCAACCAACTTTTGTTGGTTTGCGAATTAGGGTTTTGGTTGAAAACCTAATCAATTAGGGTTAGGGTTTAGTTTAAACCTGAACTCATGTCATCGTAGGTGGTGATCTAAGATCACCTGAGCAATGACCTGAACCATCTAGCAATTTCAAACGTGACTAGTACCGGTGGATCCCTGCAGCTTCCTTGTACGAGTATTCAAAAATATTGATCATGTCGAGCAAGTCAAATGTACGCACGTTCTAACTATTATTGTAGTTAGATTATTTTTAATTGTAAAATATGCATGGATCAGTGGCTAGGGTTTAGAGTTAATTTTATTATGCTTATTAATTTTATTAATATTAATTAACTATAACTGGTAAATAAAACCATACACCCACAGCGTGCTACACTCCTGTTCTCGCAGGCAAGACCAACACACTGGGGTTGTTTTGTCTCATGCCAATAACTAATCGTTGCCTCTTGCAAAACTCCCATGTTCACTTCACTTTTAAGCTTCCAAGAGTATTTCAAAGCCCCAATAAGGGTTAGGTTAAACCAACTCATTAACTCTGATTAATTGTGGGTTAAAATAACATGGGTTAGAGTAAAAGGAGGGAAGCACCCAACTAACCACTTGGAATGAGGATAGGTGGTTAATGGATTACAAAGTGCCCTTGTGTAGAGGGAAAGATGGTCCATGCATTGTATTCATTCCACAATTAACTTATAACTAATTACATTGATACAACTAAGTTAGACTTAACTTATTTGTTCAAAAGGGACTAGACCCATTTAGTAATTAGTCAAGTCATAAGTAAGATCGTACCTATTTGTATATTTTTATTTGATCATTTTATATAAAAATAAACCTACAATTGTTGAGTTTGTTTTGTAAAATCGACTGAGATAAGTGCTTTGTTTGAGGATTATCGAGGAAGATTTTTAGAAGAAGGTATCTTAGCAAAGAATTTTGTTAAGTTTTGTACAATGTAGATGCAGATCTTGGGATTACTGACTTAGATGAATATGCAAGAAGTTTCTTCAGAGTAAGACAGAGGAAGGCTAAACCACGTCATCTATATATTCTCCTAAGAGGATAATGCAATAACAGAGCGTCAATTCAAAAAAACCTATTAGACCATGGGTTCATTGAACACCATGTTGTTAGAGACGACGACAATCATTACTGGTTCAATGTGGCTAATACGTTAACTTTTATCCTCACGACATAGAAGACATGTATCACTGTAGAATCATTCACAACATCAAGAAAGTAGTAGACCAAGACATCATTGAATCACTGAGGATATTCATGAGGTTGAGGGTAAATGTGGTACATATCTTCTAGATGAGGATTGAAAGCTATCAGAAGAGGATCAAATTCACTCCTCTTATATTAGTTTGTCTAGGTATTCAGAGGGTCAAGAGATGGTTATGCTTTGAAAATCCAAATCTTGGACTCTGCTTAGTATACTTAACTAATACAAGGTAGAAGAGGTTATTAAGGGCAAATGAAGTAGCCAAGTTCATTACATGGATGTTGATATGAATTTTGGAAAAGCTTAAAGAAATGTTGGATTAGGTGTTCTTAAAAGAGTTGGAGATGGATGTTAAGCAATGAGCATTGATGTGCACAGTTGTGCAAGTTATCAAGGAAACATTGGAACTTCGAGACTTATGGAAAAGCATGGAGCAGTACATCAGAGCTCGAAGTTATAAGAACAAAATGCCGTACAAGGAAAGACCCCAATGATCTACCCTTAGAAGGAGATTGTTAGAGCATAAAAAGTGTAAATCATTAGTGTATCTTTTATGTATTTAAATAATGGTTGGTAAGTTGTTATGTAATAAATACATTGTTGTGTAAGCTCACTACCTAGTTACGAGGGGAACAAGAGTTCTAAGGGTTGGAACATTTGGTTGTAAGGGTATAAATACCCCCCATCACCTCCTCACTTTGGAGGGGTATGTTCATTAGTGAAATTCCAATACTTCTCTCTATTCTCTCTAGATTAAGAAGTGTCCACACACACACACACACACTCTCTCTCTCTCTCTCTCTCTCTCTCTCTCTCTCTCTCTCTCTAAATTAATATACATTTAGGATAATTATGGGACAACAATAACAATTAATAATAGTCCGCAACCAATTGATTGCCAAGTTCTAAGGTACAAAGTTGGTTGTCAATTAACTTGAATAATCATGTTTGCTTTGTTATCAGGGAAGGTCGTCTCAAAACACTTCCATAAAGAACTATCTGTGGCTCTGGGGTCGAGGATCATGCTTTCTAATCTCTCCCAGATCAGGCTATAAATAATTGATACAACGAGGGAATCAAGTTGATCAAGATCGGGGTTAGTTGTGCTAGTTGAGAACGTGGGGTCCTCAATGATGTGAAGAACCTTAAACATATGACAATGTTGTCTAAAGACTTCACACCACGTGTTATAATTGAGCTTGTCAAGATCAAGTGTCATGACAAGCTTGATAATGCATGTGGAAGCTTTGTCAAGAATCAAAAAGGTTGGTTTCGAGGATGGTGGTGGGGGTGGTAAATGGGGTCGTCAACAACTATAGATTGGCTAGAAGAGCTTGTGAAAGATCGCATGAAGCAACGAGGGTTTAGGATGCAAAGTCCTAGGCGCTACATCAAGGTGCTTTGCCCTTCAACTTCCCTAGACGCCCTTCTGGCCAATGCACCGCCACCCAATATCATGTGGGCATCGCATTGGTGTGCTTTTATTAGGAAAGTTTAAATGTTTGGTTAGGTCGTTTTTTATTTTATTAGGTTTATGTTCCTCCAAGTTTTATATCGTTACAAATATAATTGGGAACTTTGTAATCAAGTTTTTTTTATTTATTTAATTAGGTTTATTTTCCTCCATTTTTGTTGACACATATACATTTAGAAAGCACTTTTAATGATTCACTTGGTTACTAGCTCTAGTAAAATAGGCATGAACTATCTCATATAGTTGTTTATATCATTAATTAATTAATAAAGATGAACTATGTCATATAGTTGTTTTACTTGTTTAAATCGTTAAATTAAGTAATAAAGATGAACTATGTTATATAGTCGGTGAATAGATGAAGTATTATCGCACTTATTCCGCTTTTTATTGAAGTTTTTAATCCCCAAACATAGAAAGAGTCATGAGTTACGTCATATATGTTAAAGTATCCATAACTATAATCAAGCGTGTCTGACGGGGTTTCAAATTGTAAGATTATTTTTTAACATTATTTTTCTAAATTATTCAATTCGTTTTAACCTTTCTTTTATCGAATTTCGATTTAAACCATAACTGAACGTTATTTGGGATTACTAAGCTGTCTCATTAAATCATTTTACAATCATGATCATAGTACACAATAATATATTCTTTCTAAATGATAAACATGTCATTTCTTAGATGAAATAATGATTAAATAAAAAACAAGGAAATAAGCAAAGAGTGGATGATGACTTACTGATTTTTCAATGGATTAAGAAGCTAGCAGAGGATATGATGAATGCAATCAATAATGGAAGCTCAGTTTAGATTCCTACTCTCAAACAACAAATTAAGCCCCGCTAAAGAAAGAAACTTTATAAGCACAACTGCTCAACTCTATAAATTACACCGTGGATGTTTCAATTTATAGAGGGTGTTTGGTTTAAAAATAAAATGATAAAATGATCGGCTTAAAAAATTTAACAGCTTTATTTAACATTATTGTTGCAATGGGTACGCGTTTTTCCGATGTTGACAAAGTTAAACACGTCTTTACGAGCCTTGCAAAAACAATTAAATAACTTATGATGGCCAATCGTAGTCTTAATATATTTTTATGTAGGACCTAGATAATGACGTTTCTTTTATATAATCATATTAGCAAACGAAGACAATTAAGTCTATTTCTTAGTAAACTTCCTCCTAATTACTTAATGAATAAAGAAATCAATCTCAGCTTGAAAACAATCAATATGGTAGGTGGTTAGGTGGATGAGTGTAAAAAGTAAAGAAGCAAATACGTATATACGTTCCAAAACTTATTGATTTTCCGATGATGACTTTCTGATTTTCGAATGGATTAAAAAGCAGAGGATAATTAATAAATGGGAGCTCAAGTTAGATTTCTACTCTCAAATCACAATTCAAGTCATGCAAATGGTATTAATAAACGCAAGTTCAGCTCTTAAAAGTTTTTGAAGAGCAAAGAGATAAACTTTTATAAGCAAAAAGTGTTTGGATTAATTGACTTCAACTTCATTTCTAATAGAAATAGACATTAAAGGTGTTTTTATTAAAATACTACGTAAAATGACATAAATATCGGTAGTAATAAATATAACAGGTTTTTTTAAACTTCAATGGTGGAATGGCTACAAGTGTGTTCATTTTTTTTCTTTGACAAAATTATAGACTAACATTTTGTATTTCTGACAACTAAGAAGCATATGTGGACACAACACAAGGACTAAACATGTCCACTACCATGATATAAACATTTTTTTATGAGTCTTGCAAAGACAATTAAATAATTTATGATGACCAATTAATAGTCTTTGAAAGATAAGAAATTGAGCAAAAAAGAGCAGGATAAGAAAATTTTCGTCCGATGATGAAAATTTATTATGTGACATTCTTTTTAAGTTTGAATTAACATAACATCTGGCGTATGGAACATGGAAGTGGATCTTTCTAATATGCATGAATCATCTACATGTAAATCTCTTTCAACCCATTTCTATTAAAATTTTTGCTCTTACTTCACGACATTATAAAAAATAAAACGAGTACCCGTGCATAGCAACGAGATTTTATAGCGGCATATGGTTTTAGTGATAAAAAAAAAAGTTTATAGGTTATAAACGAAAATTAATAAAAGTTTGAGGATTTGGGGATTAAATATAATATTTTGAAATCCGGTTCGACCTGGGTGGTTCAACCGGTTGAACGGTTCCAATCGAAAAAATGGGTCAATATAAACCGGGTCAACCTGACGGGTTGGGTTGAAAAAAACCGGTCAAATTAAACTGGGTCAACCCGTCGGGTTTGAAGCGGTCGAGTCAACCTGGTTTTCGATATGTATTAATAGTTTCCTTTTAAAAAGGAAAAATTGTCTAAAAATAAATCGAATTTGCCACTTTTTACTATTGTATGCTATGAACTTTTTTTTTCCTATTGTATGCATAAACTTTTTTAATCATCCTATTGTATGTATAAACTTTCTTAATCACACTATTGTATGCATCGTTAGTCCTAATTGAGTTAAAATAATTGCATCGTTAGTCCTCATTGACTATAGAGTTAAAATATTTGTACCGTTAGTCCTCATTGAGTTAAAATATTTGCATTGTTAGTCCTCATTGGCTATAGAGTTAAAATATTTGCATCGTTAGTCCTCATTGAGTTAAAATATTTGCATCGTTAGTCTTCATTGAATAAAAATATTTGTATCGTTAGTCCTCATTGACCATTCTTACGTTTTTATCAGTTTCGCCCATTTTTATACGTTTTCATCTATCATGTTTTTATCAAATCTTTTGCCACACTTTTTTTATCAAATATTTTGCCACATTGTTATTCATTTTCTTTTAGGGTTTAGGGCCTAACCCCTAAACACTAAACCCTAAACCATATAGAGTTAAAATATTTTCATCGTTAGTCATCATTGAGTTAAAATATTTGCATCATTAGTCCTCATTGACCATTCTTACGTTTTTAACTGTTTCGTCCATTTTTATACGTTTTCATCTCTCATGTTTTTATCAAATCTTTTGCCACACTTTTTTTTATCAAATATTTTGCCACATTTTTTATTCATTTTCGTTTAGGGTTTAAAGTTTAGAGTTTAGGGTTTATGGTTTAGTGTTTAGTGTTTAGGGTTTAAACTCTAAACCCTAATAATTCGGATCAGAAGGGTTTAGGATTTAGGTTAAAGTCTCACGAGTTTTGATGTAAAACATCATTCCGGATAACGTTCGTGTTTTACACTTTTAATAATTCGGATCAGAAGGGTTTAGGGTTTAGGGATAAAAACGTAATAAAACGGATGAAAACTGATAAAAAAACTTTGAAAACACGAGAAAAACGGATGAAAACGTATGAAAAACGGACGAAAAAGGAAAAAAAAGTAAAAATCGTCAATGAGGACTAACGATGCAAATATTTTAACTCACTGAGCACTAATGATGCAAATATTTTAACTCTATAGGGTTTAGGGTTTAGGCCCTAAACCCTAAACACTAAACCCTGAACCCTAAATCATAAACGAAAATGAATAAAAAATGTGGCAAAATATTTGATAAAAAAAGTGTGGCAAAAGATTTGATAAAAACATGAGAGATGAAAACGTATAAAAACGGATGAAACTGATAAAAACGTAAGAATGGTCAATGAGGACTAACGATGCAAATATTTTTACTCAATAAGGACTAACAATGCAAATATTTTAACTCTATAATCAATGAGGACTAACGATGCAAATATTTTAAATCAATGAGGACTAAAGATGCAAATATTTTAACTCTATAGTCAATGAGGACTAACGATGCAAATATTTTAACTTAATGAGGACTAACGATCCAAATATTTTAACTCTATAGTCAATAAGGACTAACGATGCAAATATTTTAACTCAGTTAGGACTAACGATGCATACAATGGGGTGATTAAGAAAGTTTATGTATACAATAGGATGATTAAGAAAGTTTATGCATACAATAAGAAAAAAAAAAGTTCATAGCATACAATAGTAAAAGGTGTCAAGTTTGATGTATTTTTAGACAATTTTCTCTTTTAAAAAATATGTGTATTAATAATTGAAATTGCTCATAATTTATTGTTTTAACATTTCATTTTTAATTTTTTCCTCGTTTCATTCTTAACTTTTCATTTTTCAGTTTAACCATTTTTGTTTTATATATAGTATAGATATCAAACACACATTGACATGGATTAATTGCAAATACGTATGTCTAATTTCCACGTTTTAGTTCATTTATAACAAAACTATATTAAGTGTCATCATATTACACGGGTCTTAAACTAATATACGTAAATAGGACGTACATGATGATGTATTTTTCATGTAATCATATTAATATTAATATGCGTTCAAAATTAAGTGTACATTCTGGGAAACTTCCTTCTAATTACTTGATCAATAAAAGTTTAAATTTTAGCTTATAATTTTTTACCTTAAGGTGAACATCTTACATACAAAATAATTAATATGCTCAGCGGGTCGGGTGGATCAGATGGGCTTATCTTTTGTATAATAAAAGAATTACATCATTTCGGAGTATTTTTACAAAACCCTTCCCATTAAAAAAAAATTAGACCAATAGGAGAGCTCGATTTTGCCACGTAGGCGAAATCGAGCAATAAGATTGGTCAATAGAAAGTCAAAATTAAATTGATTTTGGTCAAACTTAATAAATTTGATGAAGAAATTTGGTTAAGAAAAAAATGCATAAAAATATAGGTGTCAAATTTATGAAAACAAAAACTAAAAAAAGAGGAAGTAATTAATAAAACTTTGATGGTTGAATTTTAAATAAAATATATGGAGCTAAGTGCAAAATTACAAGTTTTCATGTTTTTTAATAACTTTAGAAAAAACACAAATAACCCCTTACACTTTATACCCCTTATAGTTTATAATATAAACTTTGTTTAAAATTACATGAGTATTAGTATTTGTTTCAGATTTTCATATATTTAAATTACAAAATTTTGTAAATTTGCGAATTAGTTTTAATATTGTTAATTGTAGACTTTCATCCGTTAGAATATTTTTTAAATAACGACTCATGTTATTCTATTTAAAAGCTTAATTTATGCGTACACGGATTTGAATATTAAATACGGATAAATTATTAGTAACTGGAATATAAATATCAAATGGTAAGCACGAGTTATTGTGATATGAAAATAAATATACGCGAATCTACTTATAACAACGACTCATGAAATTGTTATTTAAAATTTGTATATGAAAATCCATAAAAACATTTTAAAAACTTTACGGAACATATTTAACTTCATTAACGCTTATTATGTGCTATTAAACTCGCACATTTTGTACAAAATTATATCAGTAGTTAAAGTCAATGTTGCAAAAATCGTGAATCGGTCCCGAGGCGGTTGAGGGCCGTGTAACGATTTTTGGCCGATTAATTGCCGATTCCAAGGTCCAAGGCCGATTAATCGGCCAATTACCTTGTAATTCGCTCCAAGGTCCAAGGCCGTTCAGCTTGTAATCGCCGATTAATCGGCCTTGTAGGCCGATTTTTGCAACACTGGTTAAAGTTAAACAATAACATCAACATCAACTTCAGCATGTCTGTCAGTTAAAAAAGTTATACAAAGCTAATTATTAAGAAAAAACAAACACATGAGTTAGATAGTCATTGTTTAATGTAGAAGGTGTTTTCCTTAAATTAAAAAAAAAAATGCACTCATCACAATCCTTATTTGATAACAATCACCTCCTAAATTAAAAAAAGAAATACTACGTAGATGATAGCCTATCTTTATTTATTGACGTGATGTTTCATTAAAAAAAAAAAAAAAAAAAAAAAAAAGCCCGTAATAGTTGGCCGTTAAGGAATTAAAGTATGTACATGAGAATTATTAAGCAAGAATATATGGTTTTTAATCAGGTTATTACGTTACTATACTGCGATAATGTTATTGAGTTTGTATTCACGGATGTGAGATACGATCATTCTTCTATACTTATGATTTATGTGTTAACCTCTTTGTGATTCATTTCTTAATCGATAATAATACATAATCAAAACGAAATTTTAAAAACCCTGTGCGTGCACAGGTATTATAACTAGTAAACTAAAATAGGAAATTACAAAAGTTGTTGTGGCAGTTTGTTCAGATTGCACCCCTGATCCCTTCAATTGCGTGACAATTTTTGAAACCGGTATAACGCAAATAGAAAACAATGAACTTTCTAAATCACATTTCTTAATAACAATATGAATGTATTTGCAAAAGTTTTAACATAATTTTGTTTGAAGAAGCGAAATAAAACTTGAGATTTGAAGACTCATTAACATAAAGCAACATAGTACTGTCAACATTATATATATATATATATATATATATATATATATATATATATATATATATATATATATATATATATATATATATATATATATTTATGTTACAAATCCAAAAATTTTCTCTATAGAAAAAGCAACCATAGTTATATGCAATGTATCGAATATTAAATCAAATAATGTATTGAAAGTAAAAAATTGAATGTGCATTTGCTTTATTAATAGGTTGGATTGGTATTAGGATTTGGTTTAAGTTTGAAAGAAAAGTATGAGATATATATATATATATATATATATATATATATATATATATATATATATATATATATATATATATATATATATATATATATATATATATATATATATATATATATATTTTTAGTAGATAAAAAGTTGCTTGTTTTGTATATGAGGATAAGAATTGTCATTATGTTTTATGATTATTTTCATATGAATTAAAGACATATAGGGTATTAAGGCTCACATTCAAATTGAAAACAATGTTATATGAAAACAGTTAGAAATTGCATATGTTTATACAACTTCCAAGAAAAAGGTACATAAATTGTCAAGAAAGTCATATAGTCACAGAGACTTCATAAAACAGCATTGCAAGGGTGTCAAATGTTGTTTTAAATCCTATACCTACACACAAAACAAATATTATTTCTATGATTGCATTACTCAAATCCAAAAGAGCTCAAACAAACAGATAGTTCATTTTATTTACCTATGTCCACTTCCCACTATCCTTAACTAGTACTCTCCCCGTCTCAAAATTATTGTCCAGTTTAAAATTTCAAAGTCAGACTGATTCAACTTTGACCATAAATATACATTTTTATTATATAATACTTGCTGCTTTGGCTACTGATGAAGGCAGTGATGAAGATTTTGTTGTAAACGTGTTAGATGGATCGGCTAATTTATTTCCTAACTCTACTACTGATGGTAGTTCATCATTCACGGCAGCAGTTGGTTAGCTTGTTTTGCTTAGTTCTTATTCTAGGTTCATTTTTTGATTCTAGAGTTGTTTTGAGCTGTTGGCATGTTATAAGCTCTAGGTTTTTGTCTATCAAGCTGTTTAAGCTTGAGGTTAATGTGGTACTTCAGCCACATTCCATTTGTACTTAAACGTTTTGGATTTTAATATATTTACAACTCCCCTTTACCCGAAAATATTATATAATACTTGATGAAAAATTGTACCATTGAAAAGTAAACTTAAAACCCAATCCATTTATATATTTTGCATCAAATATTATATAACACCCACAAAAATATTTAAGGACAAAGTTGAAGAAGAAAGACTAAAAAGTAGACAATAAATTTGGAACGGATGGAGTACTACCTTTCCTTCCACACATCCACCCTTTCTTTCCCATTCTTTTCCATACCTTCCTATTGATAAATTCCACAATTAAAAGAAATGAAGATTCAATTATTGATTTTTGCTTCCAAGATAGAGGATAGACGACAGTATAACTTTTTCAATAAATTTAGTCATTTTTTCAACTTAGTTGACAATACTGCTTAAGGTTTATTGGCGGCCTTTCCCCCACTACTTGCAACTTGGATCCACCCTAATCAGTGGTGGAGCCAGGAAATCAAAGTATAGGGGGAAAAAGTTATACCTTCACGTAAGTATTTAAAACGTATTTGACGATTCTCTATGACTCAGGACATTGGAGCACGTGCTGCTCCACATATTTTTAGTATGATTGGTTTTGCTATAGCTAGATGTGTGGGGGCCCAGTTAGTCTCTCGGCTCCCCACTAATTTCTTGTAAATCCTATTAGTTTTTTTTAATAATAATAATAATAATAATAATAATAATAATAATAATAATAATAATGGGATATTTTGGCCACAATTATTATAGCCAATTGACTACAATTCTCCATTAAAATTATATAAGAAGGATTCAGGGACCCATAAAAATAACTCAGAGACTCACAAAAGGACTCATGGACCCATATAATATAGCACAAAATTGTAGGGAGTTAACTACGAATAATTGTAGCTAATATATTAGCTGATGATGATGATGATGATGATGATGATGATAACAATAATAATAATAATAATAATAATAATAATAATAATAATAATAATAATAGACCAAGTCTATATCAAAACTTTGATATATCTTATAGCTAGGTACGTTTAACATTTCCATGCAAATCCATGTCTCATATGCTAAATTGTTAGAGTAGTTATGATAGTAGTTTGTGTTACATTCGGCATTATAAAAGTGTAATCCTCTACTGTAAACTAATAATGTGTTTTATCAAAAAATAAATAAATAATAAAACAAAGAAGGAATGGGAAATAAGTTGGAAAGAGGTGGCAATTTATGCTCAAAATAAAAAAAATGAGTTAAATGGGCAAACTTTTAAAAGATTTGGGCACATTTGGTAAATATGCACAAATGAACACATCTCACTCAATCGGGTAACATTACAATTGTTTTTAAAAATAAATTGTAGATATAATATATTTAATTTTTTAAATATAAATGAGGTGTTAAGTTTAAGGAATTTATTTCGTCATTTTGGTTATTTTCTAAAACGATTCGTATTACATGCGCCCGTTTGTCCCGTGCCCATTTAGCCCGCGCCCGTTTAACCCGTAGCCCATTTGACCCGTGGCCCGTGCCCGCCCGTTTTGCCACCTATTGGAATACTCCACCTCTCGAACTTGGTTGCAAACAAACAAGTGGTCTGTCAATATTTGAAGTCCAACACTTCAACTTGGAATAGTTTAAACTTTAAAGTTTGGCAAAGTTTATGTTGGAATGGAGAATTAAAGTTTGAAGAGTTGGATTAAGCATATCTAACAACAACAAACCACAGCCACAATCAGTTTGTGCAAGTTTAGAAAAGAAAGAATTTTAAGAGTTTAGGTTTTTTGAGTATTGCTTTCTTTTGTAATACTACATTTTCCAAAGTTTATAAAAGAAACATTTGAGTAATTTAAACCATTTTGAGATCATGATCTCAGTACAAAATTTGCACTTTCTGAATGTTAAAATTACTACAATGTATGATTTCCTAGCATAGAAATGAACTAACAAGCATGATCAGAAAATAAACAATTGAATAGTGGAAAGAGACGAGAGGACTTACAGTTATTTGATTGGTTAAGCAGCAAGCAGAAAATGTGAATGGAAAACAATGGAATGATCGATAATTCTAATCACGTCTGACATTAAATAATACAAGTCGGTTGGAGAAAATGTCATAAGTCAAGTCAATAATTCTAATCACGTCTGACATAAAATAATACAAGTCGGTTGAAGAATTGTATGATTTCCTAGTATGCATAAGTCAAGTCAAGTCACTAATTCAATTAAGTAGTGTTTTTTTTAACAGAATTTTTACTCACTTCAAAACTTACACTTATAGTCCTTCTAATTTAAAAAGAATTGATTTGCATACTTTTAATTTTTATTCACACACTTTATTGTAAGCATTACACAGTTGTACTTTAAGTATAATCTGCATTAACTGCTTGTATATTAAATTATTCCAATAAAAATATAAAGTTTGTCAATCACTTTCCTAATTTAAAGAGTGGCTACTTCATATCTTAGAATTACATGAGGGGTGTTTGGATGTTTAGATTGTTCGCAAGTAAATTACATTGAGATGTTTCGTTTTAAAGATATGAAAATTAAAAGTGTGATTTAGATTAAATACAGAGCGGCAAAATGGTCCGTGGATATCCTATTTGAATAACTTGAATGGTCCAATGGGCTACACGAGTTTTTCTTTTTCTTTCTATTTGACGAAATTATGGACTAACATTGAATTTTTGTGAGACCTAAGGATGGAAGATGAGATTTTTAACAAAACATAATGATGACACGTGAATTATACTTGGAAAAAATTGTTGAAATTATGTGACACATGCATGACTAAGATCCCGTCTTCATATTTCCTTGACTTTGTATTTCCTTTAAAATTAAAACAAAGAAACAAAGAAAGGACCAAAGGGTTATTTGATAAAACAATATAATTTAGTGATGAATGAATCAAATATGTTGAATGATTTTAGGATGCTAAATGAATATGATTCTGAATGAGAATGATTATTTGATAATTGTTTTGTACATCATTCCAAGGCTTTCAAGATGGCGAGTAAACTCGTAAGATCGTACGATCTTACGTGTTTACAATCTAAGATCGTGTAGTATCGGAATAGGACCGTATCTGGGTAGGATCGTATGTAAGATCGTGGAATCGAATGTAAGATCGTAAGATCGACACTCGATCCGAGTTCACCTATTATTTTATGTTTTTCACTTTTTCTATCTTTTAAGTCCATCTCACTTGCTTAGGCGTAAAAACTAGTATTCTACTTTTCCCCAAATCAAAACTCCAATTAACAAACTACTGGTCCTCTTTTAATGATCTAATCACCCAAAGAAGAGATTTACTTAAAGGTATTTGATGTTTTTTCTTGACACTTTAAATCTTTAGTGTAAACCTTTTCATAGTTGCAGCTTTTAAGTTTGAACCACATAATTAGTAGAAATAGTGTCATTGTTACAATTACAAGAGCCTTGAATCTCTTGATAGCTACTTGATGTAGTAAAAGTGTAAAACTAAAAGTCTAAAAGTATTCAATAGTTCAATTTACTTTACTTCAGTGTGATTAAACTAATCAAAGTGTATGTTTTGAAATGCAACTTATGGAATGTTTGTTTGCCTAAAATCATGTAGATGGCTTGTATATTTTGAGAAGCATAGGAGTCATGTTATGTAATCTTATTTCGTAAATTGTTAATGTAATGATTGAAACTTTGACTTTTTTGTGTTTTAGTACTATTACTTTGGTGTTTGAAATATGAACTTTGGCATTTTTAAGAGGGTATTATATGAATTTATCTTTGACGTTGAGTTGAAATGCAAAACAGTTTGACTCGTTTATCCTTTGTTTACAAAATATGACAAATTGGTAGGATCGTAGGATCTCGATCCGATCCTATGATCTCGATCTTGCAAAGACAAAAACGATCTCAGGTAGGATCGTGATCTTGACAGCCTTGCATCATTCTGGACAACTGAATATTACCATTTAGACCTTTACATAAATTAAGGTCGATCATACTATATTGTTTGATAAATACTTCATTTGATATAACTTTCAATGGTTAAAACTTAATACTCTAATAAAATTATCAATGATTTCAATTGCATGCTTTCTAAAACACCACCAATATTAAATTCTGAATACGCAAATTTATTTATCAGTGAAAGTTGAAAAGTTTATACACTAGTACTCACTAAAAATTAACATAATCGTTTACGCATTACCCTTAACATGATCTAAAAATAATTTATGAGCTGTATTATAACGCTTATTAATATGTTTTTTCATGTGTCCTATGATATTTAATGCAGTATTAAATTTGTGTTAGTTCTAACATTATAATATTATGAACATAATAAAATTACTCCCTTCATTTCTAAACAAGTGTTATATTTTGACTATTGGAAGATTTATTTATTTAATTTTAATATAATACTTGATACAAAATATATGAATGATTAGTATAATTTTTATTAAATATTATTTAACGCAAACAAAAATATTTAAAGTCAAAGTTGAAGAAAAAAAAATTAAAATACGATACTTATTTAAAGACGGAGGGAGTAGTACTTTAAAACGATCCTTATAAATAAACTTTAGCTTTTATTGACCATCAGAAAAGGACAAAGCAACGTAATTAAATATGCAAATGTAAGAAAACATATAGTATATGTTATTTTGGAGAAATTATTTTTGTCTTCCAAACCGCGTAACCTTTGACCGATTGAGTAATGTCTTTTGACCATAAGCAAGTTCGGTTCTTGTAAAATAGCATCTTAAAGTTAAAATGGTAGGAGACCACACAAAAATTGCCACATGTTGTATGCATCAAGGGTAAATTAATTTTGTGTTGACGGTTCTAAAATTGAACTACACCGAAAAGCCCATGAGAACTTGAATGATCATACCATAAAAAAAAAAAAAAAAAAAAAAAAAAAAAAAAAGTTACAAACTGATACTATATCTGTACTACTACTATATAATGTATTTGGGACTATTCTATAGTTAGAAATACTTAAAATTCAGACTTTCACTTGGTTATTATGGTAGGATTTCAAAATTAATTGGTTAGAAAGGGTTAGTTAGGAAGTTGGTTAGAAAGCAAGTTGGTTAGGAAGATTGTTAGGAAGTATGGGTTCGATCCTAGACATTTACTAATTAATGTTTATACGTAACATTTAACAAAAACAACCACCACTATCTTCTGATTCAAACAAATTGGTCATCTTTTGTTTGCTCATGCACATAACCTGTCCGATCAAATGACTCTTTGTAGAAATGTGTTTCTAGAAAAGCCCTTTCTTTTATGATGCACGTAAAGTGAGCGAGGAAAGATGCATATAGACGCGCACTAGGTGTTGGATGAAATGCCTTAGTCAGTTCTTTTAGTGTAGACAAGAAACGACTAAATGGTTACGTTCTTGTATTGACATAATAACTTGATACTTGGTACATGCTTGTTATGTGTCACATGTGTTGTTCTTTTAGTTAAGTCTTTACTAAACAAGATGCACAAAACGGCGCTCCAAAACTTACTTTTGTTTAGTTGTAATTTGTAAATGAAGTAGGCACAACACAAGTAATATGTCATTGTAATTAATGATGTTTCACGCTAATTTGTGTGGCAAAGCAAAACGAAGAGCGAAACTAGTGATCATCTGTGCAGGTGCAGGCTAAATTCAGGTTAAAAGTTTGATTTACTATATGCCGACTTTAGTCCCATTTGTCCTTTAACGTTTTATTTGAGATGTTATTATATTCATTGAATGTGTTAAGGTCTTGCATGCATTAGTATGTATGATTATTTTAAGTGTTTATAGTCTCAAAAATTGTTTCAGATCTTCTGAGGTTACTTTTATGTGGTTACTCTCTAGTTCTTCAGGATTCATAGTTTTATGCTACTATCTATACATCCCTTTTTTACAGGGAGAATAGGTTTAGTTCCATTGTTCTCATTGCTGGAAGAAAGGCATGATCTTGTTAATCCGTTTTTCACAGGGAGAATAGGTTTATTTTTTATGCAACCTTCGGAATTCGTACTTGAATAAACTTTTAGTCTTTGTTATAAATGGTTGGTTGTCTACTAACTTCTCTTTTAAGATAAGCCACTTCCTTAAAAAAAGTTTGATACTGCATTCATAGTTTCCTTTTGCTTTTGCAATAAGTTTTTCATCATCTGATTTGTGGCCTATTGTATGCATGAAACAAAATCAAACTAGCTGGACATTCACTTTTGCGGCGCCTCAACAGTTTCTCGTCCGGAATGCTAAGATCACATCAGGAGACTCCCTACAATACTCGTGACCCAGGTCTGCTTGTTGATATTTCACAGGTTCCATACTTCATACTTCCAGGATCGTCTTTAAATAAAACAACCATCATGAATGCATCATCATCAAGAACAAAATAAGAACAAGAACTACGTTTGAACCCTTTAATAATACTGATATATAATGAAACGTGGGTTACATGTTCTTTACAGAATCCTACCTTTAAATACACACTGAAACGGCACCAATCAAGAGATGTATACCGTTTCCCTAAAACTAAACGTCATTAAGCTTTTAACCGTTTCTTTTGGACCCAGCCCAATACCGGTTTACAGACTTCTAAACTAAAATACATAATACATACCTATACTTTCTAACTTGACAATTAACGAACAAAGATTTGTGGATTAACTTTCCAACACTGCTCTTTTATGTCCTACGGTAGTTTTGACCCATTTGTTCATGAATGGGTCGATTTGGGTTCTGTTTTTTCTCTAATTGTCCAAATGGGTAAATTAAAATTTTCAACTTGAAAGGTAGCAAATCAAATGGTTCGAAAGTCACCCAATTGTATTTTTAATGCATGAAACCTCCCATATTGTATTATTTTATATATTGTAATCATGTCTTCACCTATATATTTTAATTTAGTGTAAAATGCTTCTTTAATTTGTGACGTTTACAGCAAATACGGACTTTCATACAAATGCGATCCAATTTGAGAGTGGTGGACAACTCAGGGGCAAAACAAGTTATGTGCATACAAGCTTTGAAAGGGAAGAAAGGAGCCAGATTAGGGGACACGATAGTAGCATCAGTGAAGGAAGCCCAACCAGGCGGAAAAGTAAAGAAAGGACAGGTGGTGTATGGTGTGGTTGTCTGAGCTGCCATGCAGAAGGGTCGGTGTGATGGGAGTGAGGTTAAGTTTGATGATAATGCTGTTATACTTCTCAACAAGCAAGGTGAACCGATTGGGACCATGGTTTTTGGCCCGGTTCCACATGAGCTAAGGAAGGAAAAGCATGTCAAGATTCTTAACCTTGCTCAGCATATTGCATCAGGTATGAATCCTTCTATGCTTGTTGAGTTGTTTTGTCCCTCTTTCATACCATTTTTTCTGTTCAGAACTTAAAGGTGGCAATTTAAACCCCTTTACTTATGAATTTTTGATCTAGGTCATGCTTAGTGGAAACAGGGCAAAAGGGTCAAACAGATCGGAAATTTACTAAATGTAAATTAAATGCATAAAACCTAAAAAAAACTTAAATTAGTTACGACGTACTCTAGTTTTTTTAATCATGAAAAGTTGGCAAAGCAGTTTTTGCCAACTCGACTGTTTTAACCCTTACCAAAAAAAGAACTCTGTTTGATCAGTTGCACGCCAAGACCATTTTGTCACTTGTGTGGAAACTAGATTAAAAAAGTTAGGATTCGGCTTCTTTCATCACTTATTTTTTTAGTAGTTCTACCACATAAATAGGGTAGTTGGTCAAACTTGCCCAAATGACAATTAAATTTGACAAGATGGCAACAATTCTGTTTATAACAAACTAGCAAAGAATCCTGCAAGATTCCTTGCAGGCTGGTCTGCTAGAAAGTTTTCAAACCTTGCGAGGTTTACTTTTTTTCGCAGCGGATGTGGGATTTTATGGTGAAAGTTGGACGCTTTTATGGAGCAACCATGAAATCGGCTTGACAGGAACTCACATAGTAAAAGTGGCCTCACATAGGACTCTTGCAAGCTCTTTCGATCCAAATATCTGAGCCTCACAAGGTAGCAAGGAATGTAGTGGGCTTCCTGGCTACTTTGATGACCAATTTTCCCATATACATAGATGGATGACCCAGAGAATAAGGCTAAACTGATTTGTTCTCTCAGTGTTTTGTATGTCTATATATTATTAGTAGACCTTTTTGTTTCTTTTTTAATTGACATCAGAACTGAAGGTATGGCTAATACCTTCTTTCTTTTCGTCATTATTTTTTTGTCTCATATACCATGGTATCTTATTCTTACAACTTTTGTCCAACTAGCCCACGGATTTAAAAATAGTGTAGCTTACTTTCACAACTGGTTCAACTAGATAGCACAACTTCTTATTATGATCAGTGGTACATCTGCAAATTTTTACTGGAAATTATCCTTTGAAAAATTTAACAAGTTAATAACCAGTTAATTCACAGTTGCATTATTGTGTGATATAAGTGTGTTAATGTTACAGTAATATGACCAAATCATATCAAAACCACCTACCTTATGGCCCTTATTCGGCAAAGCCCCTTCAATTTTGTTACTTTTATAACACTAAGATAGTAGTGAAACTGATTATGTTAGGACCATAAACTTTACAATGCTACGCACTTATGCATTTAAGTATCGTTCGAATAAAGTTAAGCATGCCATGCATCTTTTTTCCACTTCTAACCTCACACAGACTTTACATAAGCATTTCAGCATCAATTGACTATTTTTGCTGTTCAGAATTGATAAAACTAATTTGTCTTTGTTTACTCTAATAAATAGCCAACTTTAAGTATCTCTACACTATTAAGTAATCTAACACGAACATTGATTCTTAACACGAACATTTAATATAAAAATGCTGTCATGCCTTAAGTTTCAAAAGCATTGATTCTTAACACTTCAAGAAACTAACCAATTTTTCAAAGAAACTAACCAATTCACAAATCCTTCCGAATTTCACAACTTTGAAAGTGTACACCTGATAATGAGAGTTCTTTAAGAAAAGTATTTCCATATTAAATAATTGTAGTACATTGTAAACAAAACACAGTTATGTGTGCTTTTTTCGTGACCTTTGCTTTGGACTTTTTGTTGACTGCATAATTGTTCTTCTTTCAGGTTTGAGTTGGCCAAAGAGTGGCTCAAGTTTGATGCAGAATTTAAGATTTTTAGCTCCGAGAGTTGTAATATGGCCCTCTCAAGTGTACAACTAACAGTAAGTAACGAAAGAATGTGGGAGCCTATATCACAGTTATGTGCATTACAAGACACTGATTTTAGCTCTAGCATCACCGTGAGAAACCTGGAGCTGCTCGGTGATGCCCAAATGTACCATCAGCAGCCAAACATGAGTCAAAAACTCGCCCCCTTTCTAAGTTATTGCTCATGGTGAAATCCTCTGCAGTGAGTAGCAGCATAAGTTAATGCGACTTTCCACATACACTCTTTTTCCATCTTTTTCAAAGTTAACGCGAGCCTGCAACCATCAAACAGTGCAGATTTGCATCGACCCCCCTTCACTTTACTAGGCAACACTTCAAGAGAATCAACTTCCAGCAGCTTTAGACATGCTTCAACTTTTTCGGTAATAAGACCTTTTTCCTTGAAAAAAAACCCATTGCTTCAGTACAGTTGTTGCGATACCTGATCATGCCAATACCTATTGGCAACATAACAGGGTATGTCACGAGAAGATACAACAGATAGTCAGATATGTGCTTGCTTTAGATATGACATATATCAATATCAGAATAGCGTCACCCTGATTCTTTTGTAGCAAAAAACTACCTTGATGAGTACATAACTCTTTCAGATTGGAGTGGACAACCATATACTCCCGAAACTGACTGTAAATCAACTCTTTTTGGTTGTCAGAAACTTTCTTGTATGTCTTGTAACTATGATGTTCAGGATGTAAATGATTATTGACTGTAAGGGCATGTTCAGCGACCTCGTCCACGTTTACATCAAACCCCTGTGACTTTGTTCTATGTCTTATTAACAAACAAGCTGGCATGTTGATAAAGGAAACTGTAAGACGTTCTTAACAAACATGTTGATGAGTAATTACTACCCCGTCCCAATTTATAAGTCCGTATTTCTACTTTGAATCGTCTGAAAGTACGTGTCCACTTTCACATTTAACCAACGAGAAGAGATTTTGGTGAGTAGAGATGATATTTGATTGGTGAAGAGTGTAGTTAATCACAATTTCTCAAATTACAAGCAATTTGAAAATGGACACTATTCGCAACAAGTGGAGTAATAACTCATATACATTTTATCAAACACCTAATAAAAGTAAATCATTTTCATTATTTTAACTTAAATTTACAAAGATGAAGCTAACTTGTTGGTAGGTAGCAGAAGCGAGAATCGTCAACTAAAAAAACAAAGAGGCATTGTTTTCTTGGTTAGCAAATAACGCTTGGTGCAATTTTGTACTTACGAATGGTATCGAGATGACTTGTGGTGATAAAGTAACACATTAAAAGCATGACATATATATCACCTATTTCCTCTGTTATTCTTTTTCCCAAATGTCTCATATTACCTATTCGTATTTAATAAAAAAAAATGCAATAAAATGCACAAAAAAAGCACTTTTCATTTCTTAAAAGATGTTATTCCCAGAGATTCAAGATACAAGTGGGCAAGTGGCTATGGAAACAAAACCCATGTTTGCAATACGTTCTTAAAAATCAAGCCAACAATACAGTCAATAATTTCTTCTCATACACATTTCAACAAACACCTTGTGTGTGCTACATAAAAAGCTGATTATAAACAAAAGTCTTATGGATGAATTAAAGAAACACAATAAAGCTCATTTCAATTGGACTACCACGACCAGTATAAACCACCACCATTTGCCCCAAGTAGGCTTAACATCCCACCATGCTGTGTTGTTGGAGTTGGGAGGCCTTGGAGCATACTTAAATCTGCTTCTTGTTGTATATCTTCATCACAAATTAGTCTTACGCCACACTCCTTCACCTCAACATCTTCAAAATAAAAGAATCTTGAATTTTTTCATATATGAATCTTGGAAACTAAATGTAACACAATTGTTTGCTTCCTTCCATTTCTGTGTATCCCACTTCGTGTAACGCAACCATATCCATATATGAATCTTGGATTCCTATCACCTCCCTCGAAAACCATGAGTTCAACAAAGAAACTCCATCAAAGTTCTTTACAGAGCATCCTTGATATACGTAAGGCTTTTTTCTCTTAAAAACAACACAAGTTCCGTATCCCCTAAACTTATTGAAGCAAGAATCTGATGGTAATTCAACCTTTACATGATTTCCTGTACTTCTATTTGTAAACCACTCTGGAAAGCTATTCCCATGATACATTATATCAAACCTAGAATAATAGGCAATGCCTCTCGAGAAGAATTCACATCTGTTAGCCTGTAAACCCGCATACCCAAGGAAAGCAGAAAGCGGGTGAATAGAGCCTTGCGAAGTTATAGATGAGTCAAGACACTGAGTCTTCGATATAGACCCCTCGCTATCAATGGTAACATTCTTAAACAGCTTTCGACAATTTCTCAAACAATTGTACCTATTCCTGAATGGGTGTTTATATGATCCCGGCACTTCTCTTAAGGAGGTGCAATCAGGTGCAAGTATAAACCGTAGGCTAGGTGGAAGTTCGGGCAACACTTCCAGCCTCTTGCAACCATTAACATAAAGTATATCAAGATGAGAAAGTTCTAGAAATGATAAGCCTCCAATGCTCTCAGGAACTTGTACTAAATTGCAGTAGCTTAAATTCAGATCCTTTAACATATGTAAACCTGCCAATGAAACTGATCTTTGGGGATGTTGCTGGTTCCATATGAAACCAGGGATTGAAGTCCAGCATCTAGACCATAAGGGTTCAAGCAGTTGGCTCACATTTAAGCATCCCGAGAGATTCAAAACCTGAAGAGAATCCATCTCCACTTTGCTAGGAAAACTCCTAGCCCGTCTACAGTCACTCATATTTAAGACAACAAGTCTTTTGAGCATTCCAATTGATGTATGAACTGTAACCAAATTCACACAACCTTCAAGATCTAGCTCTTCGAGATTTGTAATCTCTGAGAAGTCAGGGGTGGTGTTTAGGTTACAGCAGTGCCTTAGCTTCATTATTTTCAACCTTCTTAAACACTGATATCAATAGAAAAAAGATTAGTTCTTATATCTCTAGGTGTCAAACACAAACACGTGCATGAACAAGTAAATACCTTTGGTGTTGTCCAAAGTTGTTTTAAGTGGCTGTAAGAGAGATCGATGGCAACCATGTTTTCTGGATAGAAATCTGAAGGTAAGTACTTGAAAGGGCATCCATGCCAACAAAACAAGCTTAGCTCATTGGACAAAAAATCCAAACTTCCTGAGTACTTCACATTGTAGCCCTTCAATTCCACTTTATGATCAAATTCTTCCTCAGCATAAATTTTCAGGATACGCAAATTTTTCATAAGTGCAAAAGAATTAGCGTTTATGTGAACCTCTTGACTAGACTTCCTTAACAAAAGGACTAGAACTTCAATTGCTTCAGTCATTGCCACCTGAAAAAGCAAGAACATGTAACTTAAATTAGAAAGAGTAACATATGCAATTGTGTATACTTTTATATTAATATGAAGGTAAAGAAGAATATGCCACTTCTTACTTTCTTTTCACTCAATGCAGATGATATACACAATCTTCTCTGTTCCCAGTCATGATAAATTCTTCACGAACAATTTCCCTTGCCATGCTTTGAATCAATTCATGCATTTGAAGACGCATATAATATGCAGATATTGTTATTAGGAACTTATTAGCTAGAACTTCAATAATAGCATTTGCAGAACAATCACCACTGTCTAGTATATTTGCAGCAAAATCTTTATTTTCCCCAATGAACACACATGCAATGTCAAGAAACATTCTTTTCTGATCAGATGCCAAGCTATCAAAACTTGGTCGAAGTTTTTGTACTATCTCTGAATTAGGATATGTTTGAAGTCTAATCAACTCGCCTTTCCAAACATCCACAGATTTTTCACACAATAATCCACCAAAAATTTTGAGAGCCAACGGGTGACCTTGCAAATGTATTATAACTTTCGAAGCGAGCTCTTCAAAATCTTCTGTAGGATGCCTTTTGCCAAATGCATATAAACTAAAGAGCTCAAGAGCTTCATAATAACCTAAAGACTCCATTTCATAGATTCTATCCACTTTATGAGATATTAGCAATTGTTTGTCTTTACCGGTGAAAATAATAAGACTTCCAGGGGAAAACCAATTAGATGAACCTGCTAGTGCTTCTAACTGCTCCATGTTATTCACATCATCCAAAACAAGCAAGATTGGCTTACATGCCATCCTCTGCTTTATTACCATAGAACCTTCACCAACACTTGATATCTTCAAATCATCTGTTTTCAGAATCTTACCAATCATTTGCATCTGGACTTGCATTAGGCCTTGTTGTTTTTTGACTCCTTGAACATTATCACAAAAGCAGCTCCCGTCGAAGTGGGTATGCATCGAGTTATAGACAGCTTTGGCAAGAGTAGTCTTTCCTATTCCACTTATGCCACATATTCCAATCATGTTAACCTTATCTGACCCAACGAAGCGTGACAAGTTTATTTTGTCGAAATGGAAATCGATGCCAACAAGATTCTCACCAACATGTAAGGGTCCGTCACATAATTTTTTGAGAATTTCTCTGGAGATGGAATCGATGAACTTGTACTCATACCTGTTAAACACAAAGAGACAATAAGTAAGAGAAACTGCATAGTGTTAAGCTTTTGTAGAGCTACAAGACTAATTACACAAAAAACAAGAAATTTACCCATTCGTCATGTCTAGGAGATCCCATCCAGATAAGTTAGCCACCTCGGATAAAGCTTTTTTCCATTCATCCACCTCTGTTATATTATAAACTTGATGTTTGGCAAAAGCTTCAGCATAGCTATCAGTTTGATTCCTCACCACGTTAGGTTTAACATCATAAAAGATGATTTGAACCTCATGTTTAGGCTCTCCCATTTGCTTGCACTCGAGTATTTTGACAAGTTCCCTCAAACACCATGATGAAGAAGCGTAATTTTTAGAGAAGATAACTATCAAAAACCTCGATTCGTCAATGGCTTTGTGTAGTTGAGGGGAAATGTATTCTCCTCTAGGCAAATCGTTATCATCTCTAAAAGCATGAATCCCTTTTTGCTTGAAATCATTGAACATATGATCCATGAAGTTTTTGCGGACATCTTCCCCTCTGAAACTTACAAAGACATCATATTTCCACCGATGAGAAATGGACCTAGTAGCCATTATCAACAATGAGATCGAGCTGCATAAAGATCATTAGAAAGAGTAAGAATATTATTAATACAGATGAAACACTAAATTAATACCAAGAATCCATGACCAAGTAGCATCAAACATGCAAGTGCTTTTGTGTTATACCACGTAACGTGGAGACAGGACATACATGCTAGCTAGTTGCTTATATGTGTTAGACAATTTTATATATAAAAAAAAGCTTGAAAGAGTGCATTTCAAAAACAAAATGTGTGATTTTGCAATTCAATCTTGATAATACTATTTTCTATTGTTCATATTTATGTAAAAATCTGGTCTACAAAAACTTGTTGAAATATTGGACTTGAAATATCTTTTTTTCTTTTTGAGATATCAAACCGGATGACCCTAAGGGGACGTTTGTTGGCTTATATAGCCGGCTTATGGTTTATTTCGTTTTGGGCTTATGTTTCATAAGCTCACTTTTTGTGGCTTATTTTGAAACTTTTCGGCTTATATAAGTTTATTATGTCATAATGAACTTGTATAAGCCGAAAAGTTTCAAAATAAGCCACAAAAAATGAGCTTATACAATATAAGCCCAAAACCAAATAAGCCATAAGCCGGCTATATAAGCCGAAACAACACCCACTAAAAACTACAATGATCCTAACATACGAATAAGACAGCCCAACAATCCAAGGACAAAACCCAACTTACGTATAACCATCCAAGGTCAATTACCCTGTAAATATTTGACATAACTTTTTTTGGCTATATAATCGACTACTTAACAAATAACAATTGGTGTTATAACAACCCAACTTACGTATGATAATAATAAGTAGTTTAGTTATGGGGCATTAGATCGAATAATAAAAACTTTAAATGTTTCAAAATTGATAACGAGTTTCTATAAGATATGCAATGAATCAATAATATATATATATATATATATATATATATATATATATATATATATATATATATATATATATATATATATATATATATATATATATAAAAGTAATTGGAGAATAGAAATATTTACCAATGGATGGATGGATGGAAATCAAAGTGACTGAATGGCTGCAATCAAAATGCAAGTTCCAGTTGAGTTTAGAAAGAGTAAAGGCAAGTTGGTTGGTTGACTCCAAGTCAACTTTAATTTCACTTCTAGTCCCTTAATTTTAAGAAAATTAACAAAGGTGGTGATGGATTTTTATTTCTATTTGACATTACTACTTGTTAACAAAAATATGAAACTTTTGTCTAAGATACGAAGTAGGAATGGTGTTCTTTTTTTCTTGCAAAACAGTGATAGATTAATTTTTAACCATTGTTAATTAAATACTAAACTAGTTTATTAGAGAAATGACAGTTTATCAAAAATGGTGTTAACTTACAAACTCATCCAAAACATGTTCAGGATTGTCAATAGCGCAAAGAAATTGATTCTCATACATCATTACTGCATTAACGATTAAGATTAACACAAATAAAATAACATTTTAATGAAGTAAAAACCAGTGTTGTAAATATCGCTCGGCGGTCGATCACCGCCAAGCGCCAAGACCGATATGGCGGCGATATATCATTGATATATCGGAGACCATATAAAGAAAATTATTTTTAAAAAATAAATATTAGTAATATCCTAACAAAATAAGTCAATAACAATACATTTAACTAAAACTAAATTTTTTATTAATAAAAAATACATTAATGCTAAACAAAACAGATCCAATAAAAGCTCAAACTATGTTAAAAATATAAAACAAAAGCCCAAACAACTACTAACCTAACCCTAATAGTTCTTACTATATAATCACATAATAAATCTCAGCCACCCAAAATCTTCTCTGAAACAAGTAAAATTGCAGCCACATACACTCTTATCTCTAACCCCAACATTTCTTGCAGCCACACTTATACCACGTCCATCTCATTTCTTTCTTCCTCGATGACAAAACATACAACATGTTATACAACCGATGGTCCTCCATCTTCGCCGGAAATCCAATCCTCCCCGTCCCTACCAGAAATATGTGGTGTCGCCGGAGGTAAATTCTCCGGAGGTGGAGTCGACAAAGGTCCGATTTTGACCAAACCGATTTTTTTGTCCGATAAGTGAAATGTCGTATCGGTCGACCACCGATAAGCGATATATCACTGATATATCGACCGCCCAAGACCGATATTTACAACACTGGTAAAAAACCAGTAAATATTGTTACCTGTTATGGGTGTTGTTTGATTTTGCACACATGCTAAGTACCGATGGTATTGTTTTGTAGGTGTGTGATTTGATCGGTTGAAAGAAGATGGAACGTTTATATGTGTGTGATTTGTTAATGTTAATGTGTTAAACAAGACTTTGGTTATTTACAAAAAATGTCCTCGTCGATATTCGTGCCTACGGGAGGTAGATGGAGTGTGTTAAAGGCGGGAACGGTGAAATGACTAAATTGCCCTCACGTGAAATGCACGTGATAACTAATTAATGAGATTTTCTAACGAGCGTTAGCTAAAAAACCAAATTTGCATGAATAGTAACCCCTCAAGGGCCATTTTTGCAAAAAGTCAAAACGTTAGTGACACTAAATTCAATTTTTTTGTAAGAGGACATTATTTGCAATTTTGACAAAGTTTAAAGACATTTTTTGCAGTTTACCCTATATAAAAAAGAACAAAAATATAAAGTACACAAGAAATGCTAGCCCACCAAGAGGAGGAAGAAAAAACACAAAAACAATCCACACGCTGATGTATCAGGATCTTATTGGTTTATTTTGGTGTACCTTCTCTCTCTTCTCTATGATTAGACCAATCAGCGTGTAAATTGTTTTTGTGAAAGCATTCCTTGACTAAATACATACAACAAATGCTAAAAAAGAACTTAGACACAAAACAAATCCAAACACCAGACGTGTACAATGAAACCACCGAATTCCACGCACGTAACTGGCCCACAATAACATTGACCACAAGGAACAGACAAGTACACAATAAAAAGTCCCCTTTGTTTGGGTTACTTCCTTTGTGTGACTTGGATCGATCTAATAGTTGATTGAATTTTAAAAAAAGTTATCGAAATTTTGATTCAATTTACCCAAACCCACTCTCTCTCAGGTACCATTTCGTTCTCACTCTTTTCATTTGTTGAATGGTTTAGGATTTAATTTATATTTATACATTTTTGGATCACACTGAATTTTGATCTCTTGTTAGGATACTACTACCAATCAAATTTATTTCAATACGCCTTTTATGTTCCAAAACTCAATCACCCTGAATTTTGTTAGGCTAGTGTTTGCAACTAAAACATACTATTACTACCTAGGACCCACAGCTCGAAAGTTCGGCATTCCCAATTTTGAGGACATTAAGGGGATCTTCGCTCATGTGCGGGGGCCACTTCCTATGTATAAAATATGCTACTTGAGGGGTTTTATACGCGTGTTTGTGTAGCCTGGAAACTGTGGTGCTTTTAAGCTAAGCCTTGTGACTTGTAACTACTTTTGGGCAATCAAATACGGAGTGACAATTGAATTTCCCTTTTAAAGTCTTCAGTTTTGTACTAAGCCAAAACACTTGTGTCATTTTGATACTTGGACCGTGTTGTTTTTACTTATAATATCCGACCGGTTGCCTGTCTAAGTGTAAAGAGTTGGACTTGTGCTACTCCTAGGATGATGGTTTTGGGTTCATGTTCAAGCTTGACTAGGATATAATGCATTTAAACAGGGCAATTGCTACTATCATTTTTAAATCTGTGATATTCAACCATGAGCTCATTTAGAAGCCTTTTAATCGACTGTAATGTTACTTGGGCCAACTTGTTGCTTTGGCTGTAAGGGTTACACGCATTTGGCTCTTATAGTTCCGTCTAGGGGTGTAAAAAAAAGCCGACCCGACCCGATCCGAACCCAAATATGGTTATTCGGGTTGGGTTAGTCGGGTCTAAAATTATATTCGGGTCCATCGGGTCAACCCGAGTTCTAAACAAGGTCGGGTTCGGGTATAATATATCTCTCTTACTCGGGTTCGGGTCAACCTGAGTGACCCGAGTTTCATTTTTTCCCCGACCCGAATTGACACGAACCCGAATTGACCCGACCCGAGTGACCCGAGTTCTAAACAAGGTCGGGTTTGGGTATGTTTTTTGAGCCTTGACCCGACCCGAGTTGACCCAAACTCGACCGGTTCAACCTGAATAAATGATCACTGTGTCCCATGAATTGAGTTATTTGAATTTTTTGGATGTTTTCACTTCTGCACATGCTCAGGTTAATACTTATAGTAACCCCAGAAAGGTGAGTTTCATCATTTTCACTGTGTCCCGTGAAATGAAAATTTCGAGTTCAGACTCTGTAGTTACATGATGTTCTAGAAATGTTTGTCAATGATATCTTATATAATGACAACATTGGTGACCTTTTTAAAACTTACCCAATATTATCAGCAATCACAATCAACTAGTTACCTTTATCCCAAACAATTTTTATAAGAATTTGTGATATGTTGCAATGTTCGTAAAATAACTTCAAGTGGAAACTATTGAATTCTGCTAAGTTATAAATGAGCCTGTTTTATAGAAGATGGTGATATGACAATGAAAGTCAAAATTAATCTTGGTCTTTTATACATACGAAAGGTGTAGTGGTTGATTGCAAATGGACCAAAAAATGTAAATGTAATATTGCTCTTGGCACGTGCTGGGTGACGCTAGTAATAGTTTTGATATAATTGTTGAACTTGATTCCTGTATGAAAACGAGGAGGCATGATGGGGAGACAATGCCTTGATAATGATTACTGGTCCAATGTTTTTCTAATTTTTTAAGTGAAAGCAATATAAAGGTCTTAGAACTTACAATTTGGTCCAAACCGTCTGATAGTTTCTTAGAGTAATCCTTCGATAACAAGTGATAATGGTACCAACCTAAAGAGTTTTGCACTGGTTAGTGCTCTCTAGTCTTTGCCCATGAACAGTTGAGCCAGGTGTGATCTCACTTTCGAGGTTAAGCTAGACATGAAATCTATATTTAGTCGAGCGTTTAGCTGCATATCTAAATGTTATTCACATTCTAGTTATTTACATTTGATTGTGGATATTTATTTATTTATTTTTGCGTCATGTAAGAAGGGTTAAAGGCTTGGCCGCTCGCCTATAATATTATGAATGACAAATGTATTAAATATGATTGCTAGTTCGATGAAATGATTTTGGGAGGTTGCAAGATGTGAATATGCTTGAGCCACTTTTGACGTTTTTGACCCATTCGACTTGGAGATAATGCAACCCTAGTTGACCTATGTTAGATAGACGAGTCAAAACTGTTGCATCTAGACTGTATACAAAATAACGCTGCTTACTATGTATACAAAATTACTGTGTTAGATAGATGTGAATAGTCTCTCATTCTTCTTGTATGTCTTTGATCTCTGATTGAATCCTATCTATGTTTACAAATTACAATCCTAAGAAGATTATAGGACTATACTTTGACAAAAATGAACAGTTTAACCACGCATCTGGGTCATGTTTTTTATGATAATACTACTTTATTTGATTGCAGATATGGCAGCACGCTGATCAGAACCGCATCGGCTTCCTTAGCTGTCAGGAATTCTATAATGCTCTTATGCTTGTAACTGTGGCACAAAGTAAAAGAGAACTAACACCAGATATAGTAAAGGCGGCATTATATGGACCTGCTTCATCTAAAATTCCTGCTACACAGATTAATCTTGCAGCTCTGCCTCCAGCTCAACCAAATGCAATGGGACCACGTCCACCTGCACAACAGCCTCTTGTCAATTCAATGGCCCCACGCCTCCTATGCAACATCCCGGGGTTGTCAATTCAATACAAACTCAAAATTTCAGTATAAGATCACAGGGGCCTCCTAATTCAATGGCTCCTCCTTTAGTTGCTCCACCTTCTGCACAGTATTTCGCACCTCAAGGAAATCAGTCAATGAGGCCGCCATCTCAGAGCGATCCTCTTTCATTACAGGGTGTTGGTGGTCCTAGTTTCCCGGTTGGTGGTGGTCTGGCTCAGTGGCCAAAAATGATGCGGGCTGGTGTTAACAAGTATATTAAAGTGTTCATGGAAGTTGACTCTGACAGAGATGGGAAAATCACTGGTGATCAGGTTTGCAGCTTATTTTAAGTTGGAGACTACCAAGAGGTAAATACTCTTAGCTTAATTGAATCAAGCATTAATGCCTGAGTCAACTCTTACTTTTAAAATGATTTACTCTCTAGTGAAATGTCTTTCCATAATAGATTTTCTATAAACAAGAAGCGGCCTCTAAGTTAACTATTGAGGAGGCATCTTTTCGTGATATTCAGGTAGAATCCACTTTTTTATTCTCACACAAAATAAATTATATTTGCACCTAGAAAAACGATTAAAAAAAAAAAAAAAAAAAAAAAAAAAAAAAAAACTCTGACTTGATAATAAAATGGTTTCAGTTGTTTTGACTCATCTGTTTCGTGCTGGTAAATCTGACCATTTTAGCAACTGCTAATGACGTTCCACTGTTCACCTACATTTTTCATTCACCATGCTGTGAGTGTTGTCCCTTTTAATCTTACGTCAAAAAATAGGACCAGATCACAATTTATCTTTTTTGTTAGGATTTTGTTGCGGTTGACGTGACCAATTTGTCTTTTTTTGAATATAAATAAGTTTATATTATTTTATTACAATGCCTATTAATTTTGTTTGAACAAGTCAATTTAGTACATTGTTAACACTCAACGACTTTTAAACCAATAGCCCAGTTTCCGTTTTAGCTGTTATTACGATTTTATGAGTTTGACCTGTTATTGATAAAATATAAAACCCAAGTTGGCCTGTTTCCACATACCTCTACTCAAAACTGTTTAATGGCCTAAGAAATAGCATTGCGTTATCACTTTATGTATTTATTTATTAGAACGGCAAACTAACTATCTCACAATATACAACCACAAACTATCTCACGTGTCCTAAGCATGAATTGAACCCACCACCATTTGGTTGGGGAACTCTCACACAACAAGGGGTACCATTGGGACACAAGCCCTTTGGTGCAATGCATTATCACTTTCTACTGGACTGGCAGCTTGGTGTTTTTTTTGTAAGAATTAGGGCAGTTGGGAGCTGAAGCACATTAATTGTAACTTGGAGTATAATCTCATCATTTTGTTAATTGGATTGATTTTTCTGTTGACTTTTAGGAGAGGAAGATGGAGTTGAATCAGGCACTTGTGAAAATGGATCAGGGTGGCAGCGCTGATGGTATCCTTCAAGTAAGTTCAGTTACTTCCATATGATCCCGGGTAATAGATTTTAGTAAGTTTTTAAGACGGTTTTACTGACCATCATTTTTTTTTCACCTTTATTTTTAATTAAATAAATAGAAAATAATAAATCATTAAACATATATTCGGCTGACCCAGGTTCGTGCTGATCGTATCCAATCCTATCTCGAGGAACTATTGAAGGCTTTAACTGAACGTTGCAAAAAAACACGGAATTGATGTCAAGTCAACTGCAGTTATTGAGCTTCCAAAGGGTATCATCTTTCATCTCATGTATAATATTGCGTTATGGCTCGCCTATATTGTTTGTCAAGGTTGGCAACCTGGAGTTCCAGAGATATTTGCAATGTGGGACGAGGATTGGGATAAATTTGAAGACGAAGGTTTCTCATTTGATGTTACAGTGCCTGCATATACCAAATCCACATCTCAGGCAGAGAATTCGTCTACGATGATGATGTTTCTGAGGATTCATATTCAAATGATGACAGGAAGTCAGAGAAGCCTTTTGAGACCGAATCAGCATATGCACATAGCAAAGATTAGTTGGCTAAAAGTCCAGCTGGTAGTCCCACGACGAAAAAAATATTTGAAAGTCCAACCAAGGAGGATTCATTTAACCATAAAATGAGTATGTATGACCATGGTCAAAACCTGCATTGCTACCTCTAATGGTCATACAAACAGGACCGTTTAAGGTGTCATCAAAAAGTCAAACGGGGAAAAATGAAACTGATAAATGGGCATTTTAGTTTGGAGTTTGGTGGTGTTATTTTTTTCTTCTACCGGCTTGATAGTTTCTGTTTGTATCACTTGCTTGTCCTTGATTCCATTGCATGAAAACTTTACAATATTTCTTTGGTATTTTTTGACTAGAAATTCTAATATTGGATTGCGATTACTATAAATATTTGGTTTTGATTGTTAGATGCTTATTGTAAAAATAATGTACGCTAAAGTGTAAACATTTTTATTGGTAATAAACTAGTTACAGAAACTAGTAGCCATTATCAACAATGAGATTGCATAAAGATCATCAGAAAGAGTAAAAATACTAATACAGATGAAACAATAAATTAATACCAAGAATCAATGACCAAGTAGCATCAAACATGCGAGTGCGTTTGTGTTATACCATGTAACGTATAGACAGGAAAATACATGCTAGTAATTAGTTGCTTATATGTGTTAGACAATTTTATATAAAAAAAAGCTTGAAAGAGTGCATTTCAAAAACAAAATGTGTGATAATCTTGATAATACTATTTTCAATTGTTCATATTAATGTAAAAATCTGGTCTACAAAAACTTGTTGAAATATCTTTTTTTCTTTTGGAGATAACAAATCGGATGACCTTAAGGGGGCGTTTGTTTTGGCTTATATAGACGGCTTATGTTTCATAACCTCGCTTTTTGTTGCTTATTTTGAAACTTTGCGGCTTATATAAGTTTATTATGTCATAATGAACTTATATAAGCCGAAAAGTTTCAAAATAAGCCATAAAAAATGAGGTTATGAAATATAAGCCCAAAACCAAATAAGCCATAAGCCGGCTATATACACTAAAAGAAAATTGGCCTATAGTGACGAAAGCAGTTTCGTCACTAACAGTGTAAAAAATGGTCACAAAACGGTTTAGTGACCAAACTCAAGTCGTCACTAAATCAATTAGAGACAAATATATATCTCGTCACTAATTTGTGACCAGATTAGTCGTCACTAGAGCTGGCAAATTGGGTACTTGTTAGGACCTGTTAAGACCTGTTAAGGGAAAAAATGTACTATGTAATTTTTTAATTTTTTAAAATAATTGTTTTTAGTATTCTAGGGTTCAATATTTAACTTTTTTGATACATAAAACGTATAACTGTCATACTCAAACCACCAAAACCAAGTGTTAAACGAGTCATTTTCATGTTTGAAACTTATGTTATTCGCACGCTCCGAACCTGTTAAGACCTGTTAAGACACGATTTGCCAGCTCTAGTCGTCACCTTTTAATCCAGTTAGCGACGAAATTTTTCGTCACAGTTTTGGTAGTGACGAAAAAGTCATCACTGATATTTACCAATAGTGACGAGAAAATCGTCAGACTACAAATATTTAGAGACCAAAAAGGTCGTCAATAATTATGAACATATATCAAAAAAATAAAATAGAAAGTAATGTTGGTTTTACTGAATAATTGCTTTCGCAAACAAAGTAAAATCGTCAAATCTGTAGCAATACAAATACAAATACAAATCCAAATCTAACATATTAACTTCAGTCATAAATACTTATTTTTTCACAAAACACAAATAGTATGGTTGAAACTCGACACAAAACCAACCAATAACCTATCATCACTAACATGCCTTCAACACTTAATTTAAATCTTTTGCCTTGACCTAGTCATCGTTTTTAAGCTCCAAGTCACAAGCATATGCATAATGCATCCAGGTTATTGTCATCCACTTCCAGAGCATCACGGATCTAACAACAAAAGAGGATCACATTGTTGAAATCAGAAAATCTAAGGTGTAAGAAATGGAATCATGTTTGGACCAGCAATTATTCTATTAACGAAATGCTGATTTCAAAAGATAAACAAAAAAAATTATGGCTATGTTATAAAGAATTATAGATCGAACCTTTGAGATTGTCAGCAGATGCTACCATTGCTGTTGATATTAGGGTACCAAAACTATAATGGGATATCAATAGATAAAAAAAATCCGCTTCCGCATGACTTGTCGTCAGAAAAATTTCCCCAGTTAAATCTCGAGGTTCAGATACATAGACTGGAAAACAGAAACAGATAACATCACACGTATACAAGAACCAATCAAAGAGCAATGTAAAGATTGTAAAGGCTATAAATAATGGTAACAGTAAGTCATCTTCTATCCAGCATCCAACATCTAACAAAAATTCTGCAAGACTCCTAAGATACAAGACTTTAGAGATATGAAAGGGATGCTACCTCAAACTACAATGAGAGGCATATGCAGTACACATACTTTGATTAAAACCGAAGAGCAAAGGAACTTATGAGTCAGTTAGATAATTAAGTGATGCAACCTAGGATGCATTTGGCTTCAATTGCAATTTCAACACAACTTCTAACAGGCTGCCTGAATAATGAACTGTGCCAACTATATGTTCTGGTTAACCACTTAATTTTACAAGTTGACTATAACTAAAACATAAACCTTCTTCCAAACAGCAAGCTTGAAACGATTGCACAATCCTTGTTTTGGGCCTCTTCTCGAATCAATAAGTTAGGACGCTTGCTATTCCAGCAAAGCCGAAGGCGAGTGCGTTAAATTTTGTATTGAAGAATGTACTTAAAATTATTTAGTCAGGCTATGAAATTATATAGGGGCGATTCCTTATGGCAACACCAATCCTTTAGAATTCGCTATTCTTAACATTGAATGCATTATTGTCAAACAACATTGTAATAGATTTATTATTTTATTCTTCCAAATTACGCAATTGACACTGAGAATAACAGAAACAGGAAACAAAGTAACAATTACACACAGCAAAACTACCTTGGGAGGCTTGAAAGGATAGTCTGGAGGGAAATGGATCGAAACAAGGAATACACCTGAATATGAGCTATCAGATGGTCCCATGATTGTTGCTTGCCAGTGGAACATATCTTCAGCAACCAGACCTGAAAAGTAAATTACACACCTTATCAGCTATATAACATCAAAATATTACATATTCTGGACACGGATGACACCAGGTACAGATTGAAATAAGTCAAATAACCACACAAAGAATAAGTGCATGTTAATCTGTTAGCATCTTCGGTAATTTCTTATGATTATACCAACTCATGAAGCATGCGGCGGAGTAGTTCATACACAAAAGTAATGCATGTACAACACAATTATCACCAACAACTACCTAACAGATAACAGCGACATAATCACAGAGCTACACAACGACCAATCCAAGGTGCTCGAGATCAATTAATCATGCCCAAATCACATATCACCTCATCTCACACTTAGAAATATATAATTACCCATCAATTTACGAAAAAACTAACACACCTAATCAGTGTAAATCTTAACCTCATATCAATTATAACAACTAGCTTTTAGTCCAGTGCACATAGCCCTATCATACTAATTAGCTAAACCACAAATCTAATATTCCTTTACCTATTCTGCTTATTTTAGTTGTGCATTTTGGTGCGAATTCTCAACAATAGACTCCCCATTGACATACAATACTCAGTAGTCAAAGGGAATAGATGTTAGATACAATACTTGCAGATTCATTATGAATGGGAAATGTTCAGCACATATTGTATGTAAGAGCAACAATACTTGATGTGCCTGAAACACAAACCACAATCGTAAAATATTTCTTATACCGTGGCAATTCCAATGTATTAATATTTTATCAAAATTCACATATACCGTGGCATGTACGGGCTTCCATCAACCAAGGTAAAGCACCTGGACAAACACAATTTATATTCAGTAACAAGATATCACAAAAGTAACAGACAAATGAAATCATCATAATATGATATAAAATCTCACTTTGGAGACAGCATATACAATAAACCTATGAAGGTAAATACACGTCAGAGCTAATTTATATCGAACCGTTGGGATAAAATATATTACAAAGGTGTTGACTACTAATGACTCAAGGGGTATAATGGTCATTTCAGTTATTAAGTCGGTTCATTAAACAAGGAAAGCAAACAACCATTACTTATTCCAAAATTATTTCATACAACCCAAAGTGACCCATTCATATATACAGCTGAATAGGGGTCAAACATGTGCACATCTACTGATCAGATAGAAAAGGTGAACTACACAGAAAGTAATGAGCCAAAGGCAAACCTGTAAGATGATATCGCCAATAACGGGGACACTCAATGTGCAATGCAAATGAAGTAAACTTGAGTGTCGAGCCCCAAATAGTGAAAAAGACTTTCTTCATTTCACTTACTATGAACATTTCAAGTTCATTTCCAAGATCCTATATAAAAAAATAAAATAAAAAAGTAGTAGTTTAATAGTCACATAGGATCCATTGACATATTAAATTCCATTAGTGATTGACCATACCAGAAAGGGTTCCTTTAGGAGAGGTAGAAGGGTAAATTACACATCAATTACACTTTCATAACATCTGGAAAACATAACACCATTGCAGCCTATTACATACCGAATTTACTTAGCCAGTAGTTTGTTTTGATCTATTCAAATAACATCTGATTTTAATGGTTGGGTTAAGCTCTCAGGTGACACAAAAAGAACCTAAAACATGATCTATTTACCGTCAGACATTATAGCAAACTATATATTCAAACGGATTTTGACTTTTTTAAGTGTTAACCTTCAAGGATCCTTCTTGAACCCGCCTAAGTGTTTCCGATATCTCTATCAACGTCTAAACCATTAGCCTAACCAAATCTGAATATTAACTACTGATCTTTCATTGGTACTGTAACCTAACTAGTTGCGGCAAAAAATGTGTGTGCGTGTGAACACTAAACCACAGGGCATGCCTCAACCATTGCAAAAGATCCTATATCAGATACTATAAAACATCCTTTCATAGTAAACATAATTCTCTTTGAGTTGTTACAATTGACTCTCGGAAGATGAGATATCTGTAAATAATAAAAAATGAGGTTCCTTGTTAATTTCCAATCATTTTGTTTCAATGATACAATCAAACTCAGATATGACAGTAGTTACAGTCGATCAAACTTGGTGGTATATACGATTCTAGCATTTAATATATTTGATAACAAGCATTTGGTAATCTCCTATTTTCCCTGTCCATAATTCCGTACTGATACATTTTAGTTGGCTATTCCTATACAATAAAAGGGTTTGCTGATAACTTAAAAATCTCACCTTGGTTTTCCCTGACATATGTTGGCTTTTATGACTTGAATTCTCCATCTCTCATAACCTGCATATAAACAAAAGTTATTATTAGCATGTGAACCATCAACCGAAATTCTGTTAACTTCCAGTACTGCAATTATTTAAGGTCTGATACATACCAAAACTACACTTATCACAAACGATCACAGAATGTAAACATCATATAAATTTCTATATATCTGCAAAGTACTAATCAGTAACTAATGTAGTAAATGTAAACGGCAGCCAAAGCAATAAAACATGTGATCACAGTTATAGCAGAAGTTAAGAACAAATATTGAAACCCGAATGTATACCCACATAAGTACTTTATAATCGAAAAGCCAAACACTAGCTAAAAGAGAAAAAAACTAACCTTTTATTATTACTGTTTAATTATTATAATCTTAACAAAGCCTCAACCTTAACTAAATCAGTGGAACGAGAGGTTCACCTGTGCCTAAAGTGCCATTTGCAGCCGACCACCAAAAGTCCAAAAGCTTGCAAGCAGTAAGAGTAACGATACTTGATGTGCCCGAAACACCAACCATTGCCCAATATTAAAGCCAAAAATGACCGAATTCAGCAGCTAAAATAACTCCAAAAGGCAGCCTAAAGTCCTAAACAGACTAAAATAGCAGCCTAAGTTCACTCGAAACAACAAGTCAACAAAGGAGATGACACAAATTTGCTACACATACATACATACATATATAGGATCCTAGAAAGAACTGCACATATGCATCAATATATTCACAAATAATAAGATGATTTTTCAAACTAATGAATGTCTACATTAAAGATAGTTATCACAGACTAATGAGTAAAAAAATAAATAAGGAAACAACGGAGAGTTTTTCAAACTATTTGAGTCAAACAGATTGTAAATGGAATGAACCTATGTTTGAATTTGTCTACTATTTGGCTATACAAGAGTACTTCTGCACCAAAAAACAAAAACAAAAAAACCAGCCGCAAGTACAAATCATAAGATCCACGAAACAGATGACAATGTGCAAACAGACCTGCTAATGCATTCGAATAAGCATGTTTAAAACATATAAATATGAAAAGCACCACCTAATAACCTCAGTTTAGAAAACTTGAATATTATCATTTCTTTCAAATTTGAACCAATCTCAACATAAAACTACAACCTACAAGTATACAAAAAGATGCAACCTTTACACGAAACGTTCACACCATCAAAAACTCGACACAAACATACTTCATCCCCGTATCCAACCACTAAATCGCACTCAATAACGAAACCTGTCTACCTAACTAATCAAATGCGAATAAACAATACATAATTCATTCAACCTAACAAATTACCGCAGCAACAAAACAACAGACGAAAATACGACATTCCGTATTCAATAACACAGCATCACAACTACCGTAAACAACACATACGAGGATAAACAGTATACCGATTAAATTTTCAAAACTGAGACTCTCGCAGCAGCAACAGCCTCCTTCGCATCATCCGCAGGCCAACTCCGATTCACTTTTCGCCGACTCGGCTCCAATTCACCAACAAAATCATCATCAGACTCAAATCCGTCCCTAATTCGGCTCAACATCCCGTCAAAAGGTTTCGTCGGAACCCTAGGTCGTTTCTATCATCATAAAACACATAGTAAACACATGTAATTATACAAGTAAAAAAGTGAAACCCTAGGTTATGAAATTAGGGCTAGAAAATGGTTAATTGATAACGGAAAGTGTAACTAACTGATCTGCGAACGTTTTGATCGGTGATTTCATGTTCTTCTTCCATTTATTCTAACTGTGTGTTTAGTGTGTGAACATTTGGGGAAAAATTGGTTCCCGCCAGGAAGTGAAAGTGAAATAATTTGGGGGAGAAAGATATTATAAATTATAAATTACGAGTCAAATAAAAAAACCCCACCCGGACCGGGACCCGACTTAGCTTATTCGGGTCGGGTTAGTCGGGTAAAAAATTGAATTTGGGTTATTCGGGTCCACTCGAATAACCTGAATAATAAATAGGGTCCGGTATCGGGTTGAAAATATTTGGCTAACTCGGGTTCGGGTTGACCCAATTAACCCGAAGATTTTTTTTCTTTTGATATAATTTAATAAATTATTATTTTTTTAACCAATTTACTCATATTCGAGTTGACCTGAACCCGACTAACCCAAGTTTAAACAGGTTCGGGTTCGGGTATATTATTTTTAGCCTTGACCCGACTTTAACTCTACCAGATTTGACCCGAACCCGTACCCGACCCGATTAACACCCCTATTAGTATGACAGTGTTTACGAATTTTTGTCCTCTTAATCATTTTATAGAATTCACTCATTGCAATATTTCGTCACTAATGTTTGATGACGAAATTTCTCGTCACTATTCATGTAATTTAGTAACTAAATGTTGACCACTTATAAGTTTCGTCACTGATTTTCTACCGATGACCAAGCATAATGACCAAAAATTATATCGTCACTATTTTCATCTAAATAGTGACCAAAAAAAATTCTCGTCACTAAAGCTACTTTTTCTTGTAGTGGGGTTGAAATCTGACCCATATGTAAATGGGTCGAAATACATGTAATATGTCCAGGCAGCTACCTCAAGGAACGGATCTTGAGCTATTAGTGCAACGAAGAACAGATGCAAAAGGTAGGTATCAAAGAAGAGCGTTTTCAGCAATCAAAACATTTTTTTTAACGGCAAAAGATAAATATATAAAAAAGAAACAACTAGCAAGGCGATAGAAGCCAAAGAGTACAAGACATATCTAGAAATAAAACAAACAACACAATCTAGATACTACCCGAGGCTTTAACTGCGAGGGCTAACAAAAGAGATGAAAAAACTCTTGCCAATTACGGAGAACCATGACAAGAGAAAAATCCCCACCCACGGAGGCCGAGCCACCGGTTTTCACTCCGGGGGTGTTTTTTATGCAGCCCAAACAAGCCCCGAGGAAAAGAAAAAGCGGGAAAAGAAAAGATAACCAAAACTCCTAGCATAACCCGAAACGCTCCACAACATTATCGACAGTCAAACACTCGAAAACAGCATAGGAGACTTAAGCCAGTCTGACCAATTATAGGCCATTCGACACCTGTGAACTAACCATGAGAAAGAAGATGAACGAACGTTGTCGAAAATGTCACTTTTCCTCATCGGATGTGAATAAAAAGTAACACTATTACGAAACCTCCATAACCACCAAAGAGGCGAAGCAAAAATAACAGAGAACCGATGTTTCTTCTCCTTAGAAGCTTTCCAAGAGCCAGACCAAAATTTCCAATTATCAAAAGAGGTGAAGGAAGGAAAAGGGATATCACACCAATTACGAACAAGTCTCCAAACCTCATAGCGATGTCGCATCCAAAGAAAACATGATTAGAAGATTCCACATTGCCATTACATGAAGGACAAGAAATCGTCGGAATGTCCATACCACGAGATGAAATGTTAAACCAGTGACATATTAAAAATCTACTTTAAATAAAAACAAGTTTCATGCCATGGAGATGGAGATGAAGGAATTTGTACGAGTGACTTATTAATGATTTGGCATACTTATACATGGAGATGAAAGAAAATGTGAAAGTTCAATGCCAAATCATTAAACGAAACATTTTTATAGGGAATGATACTTGAACCGATACCAATTCTCATTCCACCCTATATCGAAACCCATACCAATAGTGATTCCGGGCTACAAACCAAACACACCCTTACAAAGAAATGAAGATGAAATGAGGTTATGAAAGAGTAAAGGCAACTCCAAAGTCAATTTATTTTCATTTGTGGTCCCTCACTTTTAGATGATATGCAATCTAAAGATGAGATCAATATAGAACTTATATGTGCCATATAACCAATGAACCAATAATAGCTATTCATTTTTTTTTTTTTTATCTAAATTAATAAAAAACAATTTTCCACTTTTTTTTAAAACAACATATCTTACAAACGGTAAATCTTCAAGCTACAAAAAATACACCATCGCGACGCGAATTAAATTATCTTTCTATAGATATGCATTGTTATATACTTTCGATGAACTTTTTTTTTGACGATTTTTTTTTTAAATTTCCGCCCACAAAAATCACATGTGATTCGTAAAAATCACATATGATTTGATTTTAACAAATCACATGTGATTTTTACAAATCACATGTGATTTTTCTGGGCCGAAATTTTGAAAAAAAAAAATCGTTGAAAAAAAAAATCGTCGAAAGTATATAACAATGCATATCTATAGAAAGATAATTTAATTCTCGTCGCGATGATATGATTTTTTTCGCGTAACGGTTAACGGTTTGCGAGATATTTAATTTAAAAAAAAATGTGAAAGTTTATTGTTTTATTTTAATAAAAAAATGAATGGCTAGGATTGGTTCATTGGTTTTATGGGAAATATAAGTTTTAGATCTTTTGGCATGCAATCTATTGTATTAAGCTACAATGTCCAATTTCAACCAATGTTTTGTGATAACATTATAGCATCGTCAGAAATTACATGTAAAATGAATAATTCAAGAATCATACTTTTCATTCATGTGCTAGATATTTTTTCCATAAAATAAGCGCATTCAGGTAATCATCGTACTATACTACTATATATGCGGGCATACGGCAATACGCACATCCAAATGCCATTATGTAGAAGTCGATTTTAGTGGAAGTTTGATATGTATGTGATGATATCAGCATACTGCCAGATTCATAAATCAAATCCAAAGTTCCATGTGATTAAGGGTGTTATCGATTCGGGTTGTCGCCTGTCGGGTGTATCGGGTCGGGTTGACTCAGGTTTTGGAATAAAATTATGTGACCCACAACCGGACCTATAAGGGTTCGGGTTATATCGGGCAGTGTTGTAAATATCGCTCGGCGGTCAACCACCGCCAAGCCCAAGACCGATATGGCGGCGATATATCAGTGATATATCGGAGACCATAAATTATAAAGAAATTTATGTATATTTTTTAAATGCAACATATGTAACACAAAACAAAACATAAATTATATTTAAAACTTATAAGAGATATTTGTAGAACCTGGTATACTACCAAAGTGCTCCAATTCAGCTCCAATATATGACTGATTGACTGGAAAGAACCTGGACCGATAAATTTGACCGATATGACCGATTTTGACCAAACCGATAAATTTGACCGATAAGTGAAATATCGTATCGGTCAACCGCCGATAAGCGATATATCACTGATATATCGGCCGCCAAGACCGATATTTACAACACTGATATCGGGTTAGGTTATCGGGTGAATTCATTTTTTTTAGCAAACGGGTCAATTCAGGTTGACATAACTTTTATACAAAGAAAAAGTATCAAGCCATTTTAGTTGACGGAGAAACAAAATAATCGAATAGTTGGCAGTAGCGAAAATTTTATAGATGGTCCAATCCATAAAATTATGTGCTTAAAAAGTGGTAGCAGCAAAAAATTAAAAAAAAATGGCAAAATACATTACGTAGTCCACTATTCCAGTATCATTTGCAAATTGGTTTAGTTCATTAAAAATGGCAAAATGCATTACGCCAAACGGCTGCTCATTTCGTATCTTGAAGTAAGTCCAGCAGGAATAGATGGTCTGCCCCTAGCTCTAACTAATATATCTACTAAGATAGCGCACTACTGAAGTATTACAACATGACACTGGTTTGAAACACGAATAATCTGACCTGATTGAACTTATTCGTGTTCTGGTAAAAACGACACCACTAGTGACAATATAACTACGGATGTGAAGTTGCTGCAAGAAAACTGATTTTTAAGATAAATGCAATATTACTAAACTAGCCATAACTTAGATGATCATCCAATTTTTGTTAGTTGCAATAAGAGCTTTTAAAGGCACACCCAAATACTTGTTAAGCCAATCAATAACTAGAATGTAATTTAGTTAATCTCGAACAAACACTTGTCTCAAGGGCTGTTTAACCTTAACTTTGTTATGTTATTAAGCTAAAATGAGGGTATTTTTGGTATTCAAATATGAATAATCGTGATTTAATCACTGTTCATCATTGTTTAATAAAGTAAGGAATGTCGAGTAGTATGACTACCTTACGCTAAAACCATCTCAATTATATCACGGTTCCTATTAGATGTGGTGAAATGGTTGGCAGTTGGTTTGGATAATAGGGCAAGACTAAAGACAGGACAGGTTCCGTTGAAGTCAATACACTTTTTAAACTTTTTTCAATGTTATCTGCTTGACTCATCATAGATAGAACAAAACCGAATCGACAATTTTTGTAAGTCTGCAGGTTGGAATTGGTAACTTTAGTTCTTATGCTGCACATTAACTCGGTTAGGATATTGGGTTTAGTAGCCTCTTAATATTGTGGTTAAATGTGACTAAGAGATATTGGACAAGCAAATAACTTCAAATGAAAGATATCAGAAAAAGTAAGTTATGCACTTACATCCTCATCTTTGTAAGTAACTACATTACTGCAATACCAAAACATAGAAGGATTCCCATAGTCTCTTAAGACCAAAAGGTCACCTCTTTACTTGTTTCTTTAGTCATCAGTGTAAATTACTACCCAAACGAGTACTAATACAGCATAGTTCATTTTAAACCAAGTTCTCATGTAGTTTCGGATGTCATAATTATCCTATACCAACATGCATTATATATCATATAATGCAGGTCTTTCTCATAGATGTATCACCTTTTTTATGTAGTAGATGGTTGTTTTGTGATAGGACAACGATTAATGGGTCTGCATTATGAGAAAGGTCTAGAGGTTGATGTGATTGTGTGTTTTGATTCCTGAAACGATACTTAAAACAGCGAACAAAAATTTGTTCATAGTAAAGAGCTAATAAGACCTTTCGTATCTAACCTTATCTTCCTCTGTTTGCTCAGAATTAAGCGCATCAGATTTCTCACGGATATGTCCTTCAACTTTGTTTTCAATTCTTCTTTGTTACCAACAATATGAAAAGAAAATATCAACTCAGGGTTACCAAAAAACTTGGACGATACAATATATGGATTAATAAATAGTAAAGTGTTTTTATAAAGAGAACATACATCTCTTTTAAAAAGACACAACACAAATTCTTTTCTGCACCTGATATTCAGGAGTTAACCACATCATTGACCCATAAAGTGTACTTTAACTGTCTTTTTAAACTCAACTTCAGAAGTTGCAGTGGGTCTTGATTCTTTCCTGCTGTATGTAAACAAACTAGGTCGGAAGCCCGCGCGTTGCGGCGGGGTGTTGTGCTAAAGGAGGTTCCGTTCCATTTAGTAAGTGGTGTAAACTAGAAATGGTGGGAAGAAAAGTCTAATAATTAAACATTCTGATAGTGTTTTCCATACATAAGGCTTACATTCATTTGCTGCATAAATGTTATACAAAGAATCAGCCTCACATCCGAATGTGCATCTGCTACAGAAAGTGGTATTGCAATGTAAGCCTCATTGCGAGACTACGGACCTTCACACCAATCTTATCCGCCATTAGTGTATCTTTCTAGTATGCAGTCTTCTAGTCTCATTGATAGGTGACGGCATATTAACCTTGACAACAGACAAACTCGGGCCTGGTTAGTTAAAAAAGGAAAGAAAAAGGGAAATGATGAGCACATATGAAAACAATACCAACTAAACTGGGTAAAAAGACAGAAGTAACAACGGGATAGATTAAGTACATAAATAACAGCAACGGTATTTACCCTAGGCCAACATCCGTGTATAATTATTGTTTTCCTGTGAGCGCATGCCACTTATTGCAGCACCCGTGCCTGCATTTGAAACAAATAAATGAACAAACGCTAGCATACCACTATTTTCAGCGGTCCAAGAAAGAAAAGAAAAGAAAAGAGAAAAAAAAAGACGTGGGAATGCGCAAGCCTAAGTACATAGACAATGGGCATGGTACATACCTCGGGGGACATACCGGTCGTGGTCTGATGAGGCGAAAAATGATCCATTTTTAGGGGGTCATTTAAGCCCGAATCTGACTTTATTTGATCAAATATTGCCCTAAATCGTTCCTTTTGTGATTTTAGGTGTTTGGAGAGTGAATTCTGGAAAAGAAGCTATTTTGGACGTTTTTGGAGCATAAAAGTGAAGAAAACGGCAAAGTACCAAAAATCCATGCTGAAGATACAAGGTGACGGCGTCAAGACTACCTTCTTGACGGCGTCAGACATGGAGAATTAAACACCGTAGCTGGTGACGGCGTCAGAAGGCTTGATGACGGCGTCAAAGTGGCAAGAATAAAATACCGTGGGTGGTGACGGCGTCACATAGGCCGTCATAAGTGGATCAAGGGCGTCCGAGGAGGTGTATGGCGGCGAGGTGACGGCGTCAGAAGTTACTCTTGACGCCGTCAGACTATTTTTCCTATATATAGTTTTCTAGTTTTTTCATTAAAGGGAGAGAAGTTTTGGTGAAACCCTAAAGACGATTTTGGTGCCTCTTTTACAGGTTTTTCAAGGGTTCCAAACCCTTGAGACCTTGCATTGTAATTGAGATAAGTATACTTTCAATTCAATCAATATGTCTATGTGTTGGTTGTTTATCTCTTGTTCTTATCTTAATTCTACTATGCTAGGCTAGATTTCCTTTGTGTTTGCTTAGATCTAATGAAACCTAGATGTTGATTATATGTTGATTACTTGTCTATTCTTGTTTTGGATGAATGATATTATATGTTAGTCTTAAGAAAACTGGCAGATCTCCAAATGGTAACATGCTTGAACGTCTTAAGAAACATGAACCGAGGCGTACTAGGTCTTTATTGGTTGTATTTAATGCATGAGCCACTGTTTACAATCCCTATAGTTGTGTTGGGTCATGGTGTAGGAGGAGATAAGAGCTCATAGAGTTGGGGAGTTATGTATGCCACCCCACGAATGGTATTAAGGAATACAATCCGTCATCCATACAAGTGTAACAAGTAATTGACATGTAAAAGATATCTAGGGAGTAATGAAGTCTAAGTAAACACAATTTCTCCAACCACTGCTCACAACCTTAGTATAAATTAGTTTAATTTCATTTTCATTAGTTTATTTCAATTATATAATAGCTTTGGGTTAGTTGAATAGCAACTAATTCCGCCCACTCTTCCAAAACCCGAGATTTTACTTGCTTTCATAAAAATATAAAAATACAAAAATAATCATCTTTCATCTCTAGAACTATTAATTAGGCTTTCTAATCCTAGCGACACTATTCCTAAGCTGAACGATCAATCCCCCGGTACTTGTCACTATACTATACTACAACGATCAGGTACACTGCCTGGTGGGGGTTGTAAGCTTCTCGAGATCCCTCGAGAGGTAAAGCAAGGTGCGATTCCCACGCATCAAGTTTTGGCGCCGCAGCCCGGGGAATAGTTATTGTCTAGGTTAGGATTTCTTTTTATTAGGTCTACTTGCTAGATTCCTTTCTAGTAAGATTTTTTTTCTTTTTATTTTTAGGTCTTCTTTAGTCTATCTTATTTCTTCGTGCCTTTGTTCGTAACTCTTCACCATCCACCATCATGGCAACCAACGAATTCTCCAACCTTAGGATCACTAGGAGTCGTAGCACCACTAAAGACCTCGTCTTGCCTTATGCAGAACCCGAAAGAGAAATGTGTAGGTTAAGACGAACTCACTCAACACCTGAACCATCCAGCATTGCTATCGACTTTGATGCACCTCTCTCTGAAGAAAATTCAGAAAATCACATCACAACCCCGAGCTCCCACAATGAGACGAATACTCCTATAATACCTCCTCCTAAGCGTCTCAAGGATTACTCTTCCCCAACTCCTCGTGGGTTTTCCAATGCCATTGTTAATCCAAACGAACATACCAACGAGGTCTTGCATGCAAATGATATTTGGCTTGTCAAAAGTGTGTGTAAGTCCCACGGACTTGATGAGGAAAATCCAATCCAACACATCAAGGACTTCCTAAAAATAGTGGACACCATCCATACTGGTGGGGCTACTAGAAACACATCCCGACTGCGATTCTTCCCTTTCACCTTATACGAAAAAGCCCAAGAATGGTATAACAAACTCCCTTCCGAATCTATTTTCACATGGGAGCAACTCATATCCAAGTTCTATGAGAAGTTCTTTCCACCTGGAAAAACCTCAGCATTTAGGGATAGGATCCTTCGTTTCCGAAAGGGGAAGGATGAACCCTTCCATAAAGCGTGGACTAGATTCAAAGATTTAATAAGACAAGTTCCACATCATGGCATTGAACTTTGGCTCTTGGTCCAAATCTTTTACGAAAATATCTCCTCTAATGACCGGAACGGAATCAACCAATCTAGGAAAGGAAGATTGGCCAATCTTAGTGCCGAGGAAGGATGAGACAGAATTGAAGAATATGCCCAAGACCAGGATGACACTTGGGATGAACCTGAGTCGACTATCGGCATTTCTGAAACCACCTCGGATCGATTAAGCAAAGTTCACAAAAGAATGGATTGCCTAGCTGGGTCGCAACCACCTAAAATGCTGTCGAATCCTTACTTGATCTGCGATTACTGTGGAGGTCCGCATGAGGTGGAGGAATGCGGAGGAGCAGCCACAACTGAACATGCGTGCTTGTCAGGAGGAGACATTTATGCTGATCCCTCTCTTTTGCCTTTCTACCAAAATGATGATTATACCCTTTGGGGAAATCTGGTGAGGAAAAGAGAAGGGGAGGGAGGCCCTGAATTCAAGATCAGGAGCAGTTTCGAAGATGACCTTGGTCACTTCACTCAAGAAAAAGACTTGCAAATGAAAGGGCTTAATGAGCTTTTCGACGAGCATCAGGAGGATGTCGGAGAATTTTTCAGCAAGCTTAACTCAGCTCTAGATAACCTCCAACCACCGTCAGAAAGAAGAAAAGATCCCATGCTCGCGATAACCACACGGGCCGGAACGACAACCAAGGACCCTCCTTACCCAAATTCGTCCCCCGTCACACTCGGTTCAGACAAACCTGGGGAGGAGGAGCAGGATGTCGGCATTGGCACCCCGGACCAACCACCTGTGACAACACCCTCCCCATCAGCCCTTCCTAACCCACCTGTGAGAATTCCATACCCATCCCGACTAAGGAACCAGAAAATTGAGAATGATAACAAGAGGTTCTTGTCATACCTAAAAGACTCAGTTGTCACCATACCTCTCCTGGATGCTTGCTATCACATGCCAAAGTATAGCACATACTTCAAAAAGCTGCTCGCTAACAGGAAGAAGCTCGAGGGTCTTGTAACCCTGGGGGAAGAATGCTCAGTGGTGACCCATCGAGGGCTACCAAAGAAGGTAGATGATCCAGGCAGCTTCACCTTGCCGTGCTCTATAGGACCTCTATCAATCAAGAATGCTCTTGCCGATTTGGGAGCAAGTATCAATCTCATGCCTCTCTCTATGTTCCATAAACTAGGATATTCCGGATTGAAGCCTACCCGTATGAACATCCAACTAGCCGATAGATCAGTCAAGTACCCCGAAGGGATATGTAAGAACGTGCTAGTCAAGGTTGGGAAATTCAAATTCCCGGTCGACTTCGTAATCCTGGATATGGAGGAGGACGATGTGGTACCTATCATTTTAGGTAGACCATTTCTTGCTATCGCTCGTGCAGTCATCGATGTCTACGATGGCAAATTGACCTTGCGAGTAGGAGACGATAGCACAACCTTCGACATTAAGGATTCTATGGACCTCTCCCTCGAAGCGTCCAACCGGCTCTACTTTATCGGGGAAGTAGATGAGCTCACAGATGTCATTGATGATTGCATCGATGAACAAATCGATGAAGGCTGGCTACGGGACGAGAGTTTTCTGCCTTTGCTAGAGGTGGAAAAGACGGAGGAGGTTAATGCAGTTTTCTTCTACCCCAGACAAGAGGCAACGGAGCATCTCGAGCTCCGAAAGCCCGAGAACAAGCTCAAACCTTCTATTATCGAGCCCCCTGACGTTGATCTTAAGGAGCTCCCTAATCATTTGGAGTATGCCTTTCTTCAGGGAGAAAACCAACTCCCGGTAATCATAAACTCTTCCCTGGAAAAGGAACAAAAAGTTAAACTCTTAGAGGTCCTGAAGAAATACAAGGGGGTACTCGCATGGAGTGTGGCCGACATCAAGGGGATTGACTCAACTTTTTGCACACATAAGATCCTTATGGAGGAAGATTATAAACCAACTGTGCAACCCCAGAGGCGAGTGAACCCTAACATTAAGGAAGTAGTGAAGAAAGAAGTTATCAAACTTTTGGATGCAGGACTGATTTACCCGATCTCGGATAGCCCATGGGTCAGTCCTGTGCAGGTTGTACCTAAAAAGGGTGGAATGACTGTAGTAAAAAATGACAAGGGTGAGATGGTGCCCCAGAGGACTGTCACTGGATGGCGGGTATGCATTGACTATCGAAAGCTCAACGATGCCACGAGAAAAGATCATTTTCCCTTACCATTCATTGATCAGATGTTAGAAAGATTATCCGGACACGAGTACTATCGCTTCTTAGATGGATTCTCAGGATATTTTCAAATCCCCATAGCACCTGAGGACCAAGAAAAGACCACGTTTACTTGCCCTTATGGAACGTTTGCTTACAAAAGGATGCCTTTTGGGCTATGTAATGCCCCCGCCGCTTTCCAACGTTGCATGACCGCAATCTTTCACGAACTCATGGAAGACAGCATGGAGGTATTCATGGATGACTTTTCAGTCTTCGGAAACTCCTTCGACCGCTGTCTTGCTAATTTAGAAAAGATGCTTAAACGTTGCGAGGAAACCAACTTGGTGTTGAACTGGGAAAAGTGTCATTTCATGGTAAAGGAAGGGATTGTGTTGGGGCATAAGATTTCAGGGAACGGAATAGAGGTGGACCAGGCTAAGGTTGAAGCTATATCTAAGTTACCATACCCCACGACTGTTAAGGCAATACGCAGCTTTTTGGGGCACGCCGGATTTTATCGGAGATTCATCAAGGACTTCTCCAAAATTGCCCGGCCAATGACTCAATTGCTTGTGAAGGATGCTCCATTCGATTTTTCCCAAGAATGCAAAGATGCTTTCGACCTCCTAAAAAGGGAACTCACTCAAGCTCCAATCATGATCACACCCAACTGGGAGTTACCATTTGAAATAATGTGTGACGCTAGCGACTTCGCTGTCGGGGCTGTATTAGGTCAGCGACGTGACAAGCTTTTCCAACCTATTTACTACGCTAGCAAAACCATGAATCCCGCCCAAGAGAACTACTCCACCACCGAAAAAGAATTATTAGCCGTAGTGTTTGCATTCGACAAATTCCGACAATATCTTGTCCTTTCAAAGACAGTCGTCTTCACTGACCACTCAGCTCTTAGATATCTGTTTGCGAAACAGGACGCCAAGCCACGACTGATTCGGTGGATCTTGTTGCTACAAGAATTTGATGTTGAGATTCGCGATAAGAGGGGACAGAGAATCTAGCCGCCGATCATCTATCTCGCCTTGAAAACCCCCTGGATAAACACGATAGAAGTGAGATTAAAGATTCGTTTCCTGACGAACAACTAATGTCTATCCTTGATTCGGAACCATGGTACGCCGACTTTGCCAATTACTTCGCAAGTAGATGTAGGCTCGTTCCTGAACACCTGACTAAATACGAGAGGAAGAGGTTCTTTTCCCAGCTAAAATATTACTTCTGGGATGAACCATTTTTATTCCGAAGGTGTCCCGACCACATTGTAAGGCGTTGTGTTTCGGAGAATGAGGCGATAAAAATCATGAGGGAATGTCACTCCGGTCCCTCTGGAGGGCATCATGGGATAAACGCCACTGCCCGAAAGATTCTCGATGCAGGATTCTATTGGCCCACAATTTTCCGTGATGTAAAAGATATGGTACAAGCGTGTGATGCATGTCAACGGGCTGGAAATATATCACGTAGGGATGAGGCACCTCAGAACTTTATACAAGTTTGTGACGTATTCGATGTTTGGGGAATTGACTTTATGGGACCCTTCCCGTCCTCAGGAGGAAACGAGTACATTTTAGTCGCCATTGACTATGTTTCAAAATGGGTTGAAGCACAAGCCCTTAGGACTAACGATGCTAGAGTGGTCATTCATTTCCTGAAAAAGCTTTTCGCAAGATTCGGGATTCCGAAAGCTCTCATCAGCGATAGGGGGACACATTTTTGCAACGCGCAAATGGAAAAGGTAATGAAGAGGTATGGAGTGCCCCATCGATTCTCCACCGCATATCATCCACAGACCAATGGCCAAGTCGAAAACACCAATAGAGCTATTAAAAGAATACTTGAAAAAACGGTTAGTCAAAATAGAAAGGACTGGTCATTCAAACTCGACGAAGCCTTATGGGCATTCCGAACTGCCTACAAAACACCTATTGGAACGACCCCGTTTCGCATGGTGTATGGTAAGGCATGTCATTTACCGGTAGAATTAGAACACAAGGCTTATTGGGCGCTTAAGGCATGCAACTTAGATTACACGACTGCGGGGAATAGTCGGTTTTTGCAATTACACGAGCTTGATGAGCTTAGATTAGAAGCCTACGAATCCTCCATCACATATAAAGAGAGAGCTAAAAGATGGCATGATCAAAGAATTAAGAAACCCAAAGAATTTTCAGATGGAGACAAGGTCCTATTATACAATTCTCGGTTGAGATTATTTCCGGGAAAACTTAAGTCTAGATGGTACAGGCCGTTCACGGTGAAGAATTCCTCTAAATTTGGAGCAGTAGTGCTAGTTGATGATGAGGGTAGGGAATTCACAGTTAACATACAACGTGTAAAACATTACCAAGAAAATAACAATGAAATGATTAATGAGGAGGATGTGATGTTTGATGATGAGATCACGTAGTAACCCACGACTTTGAGTCTAGCTACAAGACTCGTAAATAAAGAAAAGCGCTTCTTGGGAGGCAACCCATGTTTTGTGTGATTTATTTGTTTGATTGTTATTTGCTTCCGTATGCATGTTTTATTTTTATTGTTGGTTGATCATGTTTCTAAACTAAAATGTGGAAATACTTTATTATGTTGTTTGGCCTAGTCTTAACTTCAACCTAAAGGTATTTTTGCAAAAGATAAGTGTAAGAGGAAACCCCAAATATGTTTTTAAGAAAGAAACCGATCATGATTCTCCACAATATTAAATGAACATGTATATTCGTATTTGTTAGAGTCAAATGCTTGTATCGAGTCATAATGAAGTTTTGCAGGATTCTCCAGGAAGTAGGACAAAGTTTTTCTAGAAATTTTCCGGAAACTTAACATAAGAATTTCTGCAGGTTCATTTTGACGGCGTCAGGGTATTGCTCTTGACGGCGTCAGGAGTCAAAAATCTGGAAATTTTACCGGTTTTGTTTTTCTAACGGAGTCTTATGGTTTTTGTGAATTATTAAGTTTTATAATCTCCAGGAAATCTGCAAACTTCATTCCACAAGCATTATATCTTACTTTGTTTTCTAGGATTTAGTAACTTATATAGGATGCCGCCGATTTTACGCGAGGTTGCCTTGTCTACTTTTGTCAGGATTTACAGGTTATTTATGACAGGAAGGTGATTTATATTCTGGAAGGGAAGCTTTGATTGTTCATTTCCTTGGAGGAAGATTTAACCTGGCCAACCTATAATCCATACCGAGCGAATCAGGGGAGTATTTGATTTCATTCTCTTTACTTTTTCACTTTTACATTCTTTACTTGAACATTGGGGACAATGTTCATCCTAAGTGTAAGGGGAGGGTAAAAAGATGATACCTTACATATGCACTTTAGCTTGAGTTTGTTTTGTTTGATAGTAGATGAGTAATAAAACTATGAGAAATACTTGTTAGTGTAATTTTAGCGCCAAATTTAAAATTTTTTACAACATTTAGGAGTGAAACTTTAGCCATAGCAAGCGTCTCATGGATAGGAGGTTGTATGACTAGCACATAACCGTATATTCAGAAAAATTTTCCACCCAAAAATGTGAGGTTCGCCTTTAGTTTTGATAGGAAAAGCATTTATTATTGGTGCTTATGAGTGTACCGGTAGCATTTAGATTCTAGAACTTGCGTTAGTGATGCATCCCGAGACCGCTAGTGAGACTACATTCGTGTGGTAGGATTTACTACATGATGAGAGGCATTAGGATTACCCTTGTGTTAAACCCGTATTATAATTACTTGACCATTTAAGTCATATTATTTGGCTAGTTAAGTCAACTAATTTTTCCCACACCCTTTGCGTTGTACTCATTTTTAGTACACGAAACCCCTAGTACACCCCTCCGAGCCTATCTTTTCGTTTCTAACTTTAAGCATCTTACTTAAAGGAAGAATTTGTTACACCCCACTTAAATGTACACCCAAATCGCCTTAGCCTTCCGTGTATGCGCTCATTTTTAGTGCATTATTGTTATTTGTTAAACCCTAAGTTAACTTTCTAATTGGTTACATGGTTGCTAAGTCGAGTCATATCCTTGTACATATTGTTTTGGGACGATTGGGACTCATGGGTAAGTACTTATTTTATAGAGTAATGGGGAAGAACATCATATTATTACCCCCATACGTACGTTAATCTTAAAAGTGCTTCAAGTGTTTTGATTTTCTTAATTCGAGTCATTAGAATAGTTAATGTAAAGTATGTAAAGATTCAAGTGTAAGGGGATTGCTCATACCCCTATGATGTATTATTTTGGATGGTAGGGTAAGAGTGTATGAAAAAAAAAAATAGAAAAAGGAAAAAGAAAGAAAGAAAAAACATACGGACTACCATCCCGTTTTCATTCTATGTTCATTTTATGTTTTTGTTATTTTTCATTTATTAGCTTAAGTCGAGTCTAGTCTTGGCTTAGCAACGCCATCTTGTACATGTAATTAACCAAGATTGTTAACTCGCCACCAGTAAAACTTCCTTTATCCAACAAAACCGTGTAATTCATATCCCTACACCTAACGTTATAACCCTTTAAAAGACCTCTTTGATAGTTTATCCTAGGTGCTTACGCCATGTGGTGGAGGTTTGATCCTTTCCCAAGCCTATGGTAATCTATTTTGCTATGACAGGTAGTGAGAGATATCTTCCATTTCCATAATGTTATATTACTTTATTACACCCGAGAGATGTGAGTATCTAAACACTATTTGTGAGGTGCTTGTGTATGACCTCCGTGCTTGTCTATTGGTCTTTAGTGGAACGATTATTTGTTGTAATTACTTTTATATTAATGTTAAATGACCCCTAACTTGTCTTTTGAGTAGAATAAAAGCTCATTTGCTTGAGGACAAGCAAATCTCAAGTGTAAGGGTATATGATGAGGCGAAAAATGATCCGTTTTTAGGGGGTCATTTAAGCCCGAATCCGACTTTATTTGATCAAATATTGCCCTAAATCGTCCCTTTTGTGATTTTAGGTGTTTGGAGAGTGAATTCTAGAAAAGAAGCCATTTTGGACGTTTTTAGAGCATAAAAGTGAAGAAAACGGCAAAGCACCAAATTTCCATGCTGAAGATACAAGGTGACGGCGTCAAGACCACCATCTTGACGGCGTCAGACATGAAGAATTAAACACCGTAGGTGGTGACGGCGTCAGAAGGCTTTATGACGGCGTCAAAGTGGCAAGAATAAAATACCGTGGGTGGTGACGGCGTCACATAGGCCGTCATAAGTGGATCAAGGCCGTCCGAGGAAGTGTATGGCGGCGAGGTGACGGCGTCAGAAGTAACTCTTGACGCCGTCAGCCTACTTTTCCTATATATAGTTTTCTAGTTTTTTCATTAAAAAGAGAGAAGTTTTGGTGAAACCGTAAAGACGATTTTGGTGCCTCTTTTACAGGTTTTTCAAGGGTTCCAAACCCTTGAGACCTTGCATTGTAATTGAGATAAGTATACTTTCAATTCAATCAATATGTCTATGTGTTGGTTGTTTATCTCTTGTTCTTATCTTAATTCTACTATGCTAGGCTAGATTTCCTTTGTGTTTGCTTAGATCTAATGAAACCTAGATGTTGATTATATGTTGATTACTTGTCTATTCTTGTTTTGGATGAATGATATTATATGTTAGGCTTAAGAAAACTGGCAGATCTCCAAATGGTAACATGCTTGAACATCTTAAGAAACATGAACCGAGGCGTACTAGGTCTTTATTGGTTGTATTTAATGCATGAGCCACTGTTTACAATCCCTATAGTTGTGCTGGGTCATGGTGTAGGAGGAGATAAGAGCTCATAGAGTTGGGGAGTTATGTATGCCACCCCACGAATGGTATTAAGGAATACAATCCGTCATCCATACAAGTGTAACAAGTAATTGACATGTAAAAGATATCTAGGGAGTAATGAAGTCTAAGTAAACACAATTTCTCCAACCACTGCTCACAACCTTAGTATAAATTAGTTTAATTTCATTTTCATTAGTTTATTTCAATTATATAATAGCTTTGGGTTAGTTGAATAGCAACTAATTCCGCCCACTCTTCCAAAACCCGAGATTTTACTTGCTTTCATAAAAATATAAAAATACAAAAATAATCATCTTTCATCTCTAGAACTATTAATTAGGCTTTCTAATCCTAGCGACACTATTCCTAAGCTGAACGATCAATCCCCCGGTACTTGTCACTATACTATACTACAACGATCAGGTACACTGCCTGGTGGGGGTTGTAAGCTTCTCGAGATCCCTCGAGAGGTAAAGCAAGGTGCGATTCCCACGCATCATGGTCATTGTTTGTTTGACCTCCCCAATGTTGCTACTAATACCTAAGATAAAATAATTGAGGAAAGACTACCATAAGTTTAACCATTAAGCATACACTCTATTTAACAATCTATGAAGATGAAAACAAATACCGCAAGTTATGTCGAGTAGCTGGCCGCTGATGCCTGTTACTGGAAGGCCCAAATAGCCCAAAACTCTATCCAAAACACTTGTGGTTGCAATTCTACACAATCCGCAATATGAGCATTTATTAAGCCTAAGCATTTTCAGGTCCTAATCTTACATCAGGTCAAGGTTTTCCATAAACTACAATGTAGACTCAGGATCAGTTATCGACAAACAGAAAATATAAGCAATCCCAAACACTAACATACCTTATTTTTCTGCCTTAAGAGGTTATTTTCCTTTTGCCCTTCTTCACAGCACTCGCCCTCCTCACGAAAAAGTACGCTGCAAAAGCAAGCCACAACAATCGATAAATAATCATAACAGTTAAAAGATGTATATTAAGATGTGATACACTGATAAATTGGTCAAATGTCGAACGTAACAACAATATTAATTCTCTCTTTCCCAAGAATAAGGCAATAACTAAGTGTTTTTTCAATTAATTACAGTATAGTGTTTCGCGTCATTTCTACTTCTACATGCATATATAATGAAAAGTTACAATGAAAAAACACATTATACGGTAATTTTTCCTTAAGGGTTTGATTAAGTTTAGCTAGCAAGACATAGCATAGTTATAGTAGTAACAATTTAACGGAAACTAACGTCAGGGTTCATATGATTAGAATACTGACCATGTGTAATAACTATACGACATATAACACACACGATGAAGAGCCGCTTTCGGAAAAAATTGTCAACGGGTCAACCCAACCCAACGTAACCTGACCTACAATATATTAAAAACTTTTTTCTCTGCATTATTTTAGCTCATTTGGATATCCCTGTTTCACCCAAACAAACCAACAGATGTATAAAGGAAATGCAAATTGACCCAGTTTTGTCCATTTGGGCAAAAGTGACCCTGTCTAATATAAATCACATAAATGCATAACACGGAGAATAGTAAAAGTAGTTTCAATGTATAAAGAAAGGGGGAGATATATACAGAATCAGGTACAGGCTCTACGGCAGACACATCTTCAAGTAACACACATTCTCTCTGATTAAGGTCTAAGACATCCTCATCGCCATCACCATCATCATAGAGTACCTAAAAATATATAGAACCGAACGGTAGTCATTATAAAAATTATACGAAAAATGTAAACCAACACATTGGGGTAGATATTTGTCAAATTTCACACCTTGTGCTTCATTTTACTACGATCAAAGGATTCCACGACTCCTTTGTAATAACTGTTGGAATTATTATATCATGACATTCATATAAATAAACCAAGTACATTAAAGTGAGCATAAGCGGAAGCAATTATAATAGATCGAATAACATGTAATTAATTAATCAATAATTAAATAGTAAACATACCGTAGTGATTCTAGCCCGAACAAGAATCAATGCAATCTTCCAGAACCAAGAACCCTTATTAGGGTTTATAAGGATTATAAGAATTACCCCTTACCTTTTTGTAATTCAATCCAAGAATCAAACAATAGTGTGTTTAATTCACGTTCTTGTACACACGTACTAATTCAAGAAAAGTATTTGCAAGTAATAAAACACAAAATCCTTTTTGACACAAGAAAATCGAAACCCTTAGGGGTGTTCGTTTGATGAATCGACCAAGGAGAAAGAAAGAAGAAAACACCAAGATGTGTGTGTACAAGTTATGAGAAAAACCTACATCTTGGGTTTGCTTATATACTACACAAGACTTGGAGCTCAAGGCACAAAGGAGGTGGGTGCACCCCTTGGGCCGATCGGTTTTGGAACCCACAAGGGCATTCCAGAACCTTCTCTTGTTTCCATGTTTTGTCTAGTATTTACTTTCCTAATCTTCGTTAAATAAATAATTAGTCATTAATCAATAATACTAATTATTATTATTTATTTTGTGTTTAATAATTAATTATAATATTTTATAAATAATTATTACTTTTTCTCTTCATACGTATTGTATGCAATCCTGTGATCTCGAGTTCGATCCTAACATACGTCTACTAAAATAATGTCCATATTCTAACAGCTCCCACTTGGACATATTTTAATAGTGTAATCACATCGGTTAGCGTCTTGCAACACGCCGATGCCTCTAGTACGATCTCGAGTAAGGCTCCTGGAAAAACCTTTTAATGATTTCTCATTATTATTATCCTTTTGTTTCTAATACCATGTTAATAAGGATATGGATTAAAGTCATTCCTTAATTAACCATTCTGTTTCTCGTTGTTTATGATTGATCAAGATTACCAAATCTTCTGAACATATTCAGGGGAGATCTTGGGTGCGGCCGCACATGCATCTTACCAACCCTACGAGGGGCCCAGCAGTATTAAACTCCAAAAATAAATTTGAAGGAACAAATTCTATCTTGAATACAAGCAAAACCCACAAACTTTGTAACACTTTCGAAAACAACCCTTATGACTACCAGTTACGTATAGCGTTAAGTTGTTCCACAAAAATGTACTACATTCATGACACTTATCTTGCATCTCAAGTCTGAGGATAACTTCTCATGATTTACTTAATAACAAAATCCATAAAGTAACATCATGTATTTGGGATAAGTCCTATATCCGGTATCATTGAATATCATCTGAAATGGCATGACTGCGCATCAATATACTTTAAGTATATTATACCAACCTTCAGATTTGTCTTGATTTAATAATATTCCCATATTATTAACTGACAACGGACAATTTAGAATAACATTTATTCATGGATTAAACATACAAATATAGGATACAATATATTATAAATTAAACATACCATGTATTTAGATTTATAATAATTGTTTAACATCCCTTATCCAAATACTAAATAGATCAATGCATGAAAATCTTGTTGATGAATTATGTCTCAAGTAATGACATTCCTACTTGTTGACAAAACATAAATCATCCAACTTTGATCTATCGGAATTTTAAGAATACTTATTTCGAGAATTCAACTAGTGAAGTTCTTGTATGTGCATACTCAACTATTTTGACAATGCCATATAATATTTTATAAAATGTGTGACATCCTTAACCACCAATTTATGATAATCAAACTCCCAAACATTTTAAAGTTTAAAGTATTCTTATTCTTTTAATGTATAATGCAACTATACTTTTAGTAAGCATAACTAGTAATAGCCAAGGATGAAATCCTTACCATAACTAGCATTGAGTGTCATCTCAATTTCATTAGCATCATTGTATGCAACAACAATATGCTATTAAAACTTTCCGTAAACCATAATATCTATTGTGTAATGTTTGATGCCCTTCAAACTTTCAAGTTTGTTGGCTATGACAATTTTCACAACAATTGAAAAATTGTTCATCTATAGAATTTGAAGCTGTTCCAGATTTAGGATGTAATTCTATAATCAAACATATCCTTTTAAGAATTTTACACAAGTTATCTAATAACTTTTTAATTAGATATTAATATTGCCAAATCATCTTGTAATCAAGCATGATACAACAAAACATGATGTACATGAAAAATCCTTGAGTCATACTTAGATTTTATTCATGTCATACATATCTATAATATATCATGATATATTAGATTCATTTACCACACATGTTTCAACAATAAACATTCATTCCAAGGTTATATGTCTTATTTCCTAATCTTATAAGTAAAATTTCATTCCATTCTAATACTTAACATTTACTTATATGGAATATTACTTTTCATATGTTCTACAACATATATGATTTAAGAAATTAAACATAATACTCCCACTAGCTTTTAGGAATACTTAGAAATTATCTTATTTCAATTATAAATCAAAACATGAATTTAATAATTAAACATAAGAGTAATCTTCTAGATGCATGCATTTATCCATCCATGGATTATTGCAACATGTACACTTTCAAAGATTTATTTGAATTCATAAATTCCTTTTGATTACTTATCGTCCTCGCTCAAGTAATCTCTCAAGAAAGAGTTTTGATATTCCATTGTCAATGACAATCATAATCTTTATATATTTAATGTGTTTAGAATAGAATATTCAATCACAATTAATTGCTTAAGTGTGATTAATAATCTTGTCATAAAACATATATTAAATACGTGCACAATTTTGTCCATATGATTTCTATACAAAGATTTAAACCACAAAGGTTACCTAATCTTTGAAGAAACTCATCTTAATTTTCTAGTCTAACTATTAAGATAAATCAAATTTCAAAAATTGATTATCTTTATGGACAGCATCTTAATCATTCATATCATGTATACTTTACCCAACTTCATATTTGGTAATGTATCATAATGATTATTAGGTTTATAATAATCCTGTAAATCATAGTCCTCAGCATATTAATCAAATATCTGAGATATATTGTTATTCTATGAATGATAATTCCATCATCTTGATATTTAACATTTAAATATCAAACTTCATCATCATCTTGAGATTTAACATTTAAATGTCAAAATTCATCATGATATTTACTAGTGTATTTTAGAAGATTATGTATCTTGTAATTTTATCTTTTAAAGATCAACACTCCCACTTGCTTTTAGCAATTTAAAGACTATCTTTAAATACTTAGCAAATTAAGCAATAATACAATATTCTCTTTTGGGATATTACAAATACATAGTGACAGTTCCTAACTTAATTTTGTTAATAACCTCTTCATAAGCAGTTAAACAAATTTGGAACTTCAATTTAAGACTTAATGTGATTCATCACATTCATCACATTCCATCATATGATAATGTCCAAGTCATACTCAACATTCTAACCTTGATAACTTTTGGAAGAAAAGAAGTCATAGTTATCTTTAATCAAACAATATAACAAGAGTTTGATTTTCCTAACTGAACATACCATAAACATTTGATATTTCATTAGTATTAATATTGTAAGACAATCTAACAATATTTAAGATAACCATATTCCTCTTGACTTGTCTATTTACCAACTAAGTCATTTTAATGGTATAATAGTATTCAAGCCAATTACATGCCTTATAACACAAGTACTTTTTACAAAGTAACTTCATGTCCATGTCTTTATAAGAAAAACATAAACTGTTATAATCCCACTATACGTTATAAGTCATTTAACAATTTAATGACTTCATGTATATGTCTTAATTAAAAGACACAACAAGATAACGTCTTACTTTATTATAAGTCTTGTAACAATTAAAAGACTTTATGTTTATATCTTTATAATGAAACATAAACATGTTTAACTAAAGTAATTATGAACACCATCTTTTGGTTTCAATAGTAATTTCAAGTTAATTTATTACTTCACAATAATGTAAATAACATTATTTCTACATTTATTTATGTCATTCCAAGAACACATAAATATTCAGATTGAAGTAGCATTAGATTACTTAATTAATTTATGTCATTCCATGAATTCATAAATCTATAAATTAAAGTAGTCTTGATATCATATTGACACATGTTCTAATAGGTATCTAATTTAGAAACTGCAAATTCTCATAGTTCAATTACATCAGTTGATCTGCTAGTAATGAAAATATGAAATTCACCTTGTTGTTGCAATCTAGTTAAGCTCTCACATAACATAAATTGTAACACCAAGTGTTTCTTGAATTAGCCTAGTATAATTCATATCAGAACATTATTCTAACTTAGAAACTTCAAATTCTCATATTTCAATTACATCAGTTGATCTGCTAGTAATGAAATATGAAATTCGCATTGTTGTTTCAATTTAGCTAAGCTCTTACATAACATAAATTGTAACACCAATATAAAAATCCATGCAAATATGCACTTTTTCATGGATTTAGCTTAACAATTAACATATTGCACCAAGATCGTTTACTAAAACGCATAACAATTACATGACATCCTAGGGTTTCTAATCATATTAAAAAATCAAAAAACCAAAACCCTAAAACCCTTTAAGGTCTAATCGACCCATAAAAAAAATTAGGGTTAGGAATCTAAAAACCCTAAAAACATGTAACTAAACGAATCAAGATCCAATTTTTATGCGTTTCAATAATTAATTACACATTATAACGGCTCTAGATGCCACTGTTGGAATTATTATATCATGACATTCATATAAATAAACCAAGTACATTAAAGTGAGCATAAGCGGAAGCAATTATAATAGATCGAATAACATGTAATTAATTAATCAATAATTAAATAGTAAACATACCGTAGTGATTCTAGCCCGAACAAGAATCAATGCAATCTTCCAGAACCAAGAACCCTTGTTAGGGTTTATAAGGATTATAAGAATTACCCCTTACCTTTTTGTAATTCAATCCAAGAATCAAACAATAGTGTGTTTGATTCACGTTCTTGTACACACGTATTAATTCAAGAAAAGTATTTGCAAGTAATAAAACACAAAATCCTTTTTGACACAAGAAAATCGAAACCCTTAGGGGTGTTCGTTTGATGGATCGACCAAGGAGAAAGAAAGAAGAAAACACCAAGATGTGTGTGTACAAGTTATGAGAAAAACCTACATCTTGGGTTTGCTTATATACTACACAAGACTTGGAGCTCAAGGCACAAAGGAGGTAGGTGCACCCCTTGGGCCGATCGGTTTTGGAACCCACAAGGGCATTCCAGAACCTTCTCTTGTTTCCATGTTTTGTCTAGTATTTACTTTCCTAATCTTCATTAAATAAATAATTAGTCATTAATCAATAATACTAATTATTATTATTTATTTTGTGTTTAATAATTAATTATAACATTTTATAAATAATTATTACTTTTTCTCTTCATACGTATTGTGTGCAATCCCGTGATCTCGAGTTTGATCCTAACATACGTCTACTAAAATAATGTCCATATTCTAACAATAACTGCAGCAATAAAATGACAGTCATTTGGGTTGTTTTAATTAGCACAAACTGAAACTGCTGATAAAAGGCAAGCACCATAGCATTCGGTCAGCTACTTTGGTACTTACCTTTTATCTGCAGCTTATAGGCCGCATTAAGAATAATTTTAGACTATTTTAACTTTACATTATCTTTAAGCATGTTTAAGAGAAAAACAACACAATACAAATACAAAAACAAAACCTACTTAAAATCTGGTCCAACACGATTCAGAGCACGAAACCCAATATTTTCTTTGAAACTCCTAACTCCACCTATTCCACAAAAAAACAGACACTATATATCATAAACCGTATAAACCAATAAACAAATAAAACACATTCCAAATTTTTTAAAAAAGGTGATTTACCAAGCTCCTATGCCATATCTACCAAAAAGTCAGCCAAATCCTTGAAAAATGATATATAAATTATCAGATTCCGACTACTACCAACAATAAACTATATTGGTGTAAGCGTTTATCTAGCTCAACTGATACTTAGTGCTGACTTCAAATCTCTAAACCTGGGTTTTTCTTTTCTTCGTTTTAAAAAACAGGCCCGAACATAATTAAGTGTCTAAGCTTGTAGGTTTTTATTATATATACAATTTTGTTAGCATCATTGAGTTTAATTATACTGTGACGGTTACCTATGTTATTATTCTAATTCTAGATAGTTTAAAGTATTAAGCACCCAAGACCCTGTTCTGTGTATGCCATCTACTATAAGCACACTGTACATGTAGCAAATGCGAAGGATCATACTTACATTGGGGAGTTTGACGGTTACGCTTGTTCCTGTTACAGTGTGTTATTGAGAAGCTGCTAAAGCGCAAGAAATCACACTATGGGACTGCATAAACCCAAAAATTGTCTTATAAGCATCATGTCCAAATCAGAACTAAAATATTCAATTTCTTATGAAATAAAAGTAGCCGTTATTTAGCAAACACCCAAAATAAATTTGTAAACAAAAAACACCCTCTAAATACCCTGCAAACATGTAAACAAAAAACACGAAAACATGCCGCTTCCGCGATCATTAACATATATTCCATAATCAGATCATTTTCATCATAAAAACATACCTCTTTTGCGATCATTAACATATCTTCCAGGGACTGGTAGCCATCCAACGTTCTAGCCAACTCCATACATTTCTTCCACATACAGTCTAGCTGGACTGAGTAATTAGGAATATATGATCAGTGTGTGCAAAAATACTCGACACAAAGAAACAATTCTTTGATACCAATACAACCACCAATGACCTAAGAAAACGTACATAAAAACTTCTTATATCCTAAAAATTTTAAAACAATATGATGTGCAAATGGCCTATGTGTGTAGGTCTGTAGAAAAACCCAAAAAAAATCACTAATTGCTTGAAATCACAAAACCTTCTTTCGATTCAACCCATAAAAATTGCAAGAAAATCATACCTTTTAATGAGATTTTTACATAAAAATAACAACAATAAACCATATAGCAACTATACTCAGACGGTTTCCACGAATCCTATTACTAACACAGAATAATAATCTATCCAACAAACATAAGGGTAATTCTAAAACTTCAAAGTCATCATCTTTCCTGTTACAAAAGACCATAAGAATATTGGTTTTGACTTTTGAGGATGGTGGTAGGGGTGGTAATCAGGGTCGTCAACAAATATGGATTGGCTAAAAGAGCTTATAAACGATTGCATGTAGCAACGAGGGTTTAAGATGCAGAGTCTTAGGCCCTACATTAAGGTGCTTTGCCCCTCAACTTCCCAAGGCGCCCTTCTGGCCAATGCACCGCCGCCCAATATCATGGGGGCGTCGCATTGGTGCGCTTTTATTAGGAAAGTTTAAAGGTTTGTTTAGGTCGCTTTTTATTTAATTAGGCTTATTTTACTCCAAGTTTTATATCGTTACAAATATAAGGTTTGTGAATTTTGTAATCAAGTTTTTATTTAATTAGGTTTATTTTCCTCCATGTTTTATGTTGACACATAACTTTTTAATGACTCACTTCGTTATTGGCTCAATTAAAATGGACTTGAACTATGTCATATAGTTGTTTAGATCGTTAAGTTAATTAATAGAGATGAACTATGTCATATAGTTGTTTACTTGTTTAAATTGTTAAATTAAGTAATAAAGATGAACTAGAGGTGAGATACTTGCAAAACATGTATCCATTAAAAAATAAATAAGCAAATCTCAACTATCCATCCACCTTTCATTTAATGGCTAAGATCAAAACAAAAAATAACAAAGGGAGGACAAAATTGCCATTTTAGCTCATTTAATATAAAAACTCACTTTCCACCTTTTTTAAAAAAAACAACATATCTTGCAAACGGTAAATCTTCAAGCTACGAAAAATACATCATCGCGACGAGAATTAAATCATCTTTCTATAGATATGCATTGTTATATACTTTCGACGATTTTTTTTTTCAAAATTTCCGTCCAGAAAAATCCCACGGGATTCGTAAAAAAATCCCATGTGATTCGTAAAAAGACGATTTTTTTTTCAAAATTTCCGTCCAGAAAAATCCCACGGGATTCGTAAAAAACAAATTTTTTTTTCAAGATTTCCGTCCAGAAAAATCCCACGGGATTCGTAAAAAAATCCCACAGGATTCATAAAAAGACAAACTTTTTTTTTCAAAATTTCCATCCAGAAAAAAATCCCACGGGATTCATAAAAAATCCCACGGGATTCGTAAAAAGACAGAACCTTTTTTTTTTTTTTTTTTTTTTTTTTTTTTTTTTTTTTTTAATTTTCGTCCAAAAAAATCCCACAGGATTTGTAAAAATTTCCAACGGGATTTTTTAAAAAATCACTTATGATTTGTTATTTTTAAAAAATCACAAGTGATTTGTAAAAATGAGTAAATCACTATTTTTGAGTTTCATACTTTTATGTCACAGCTTTTTAAGGGTAGATGTTTTTTATATGATTGTTGAAATGAGCTCTTTGAATCTATTTATTAAAAAGTTGTATGTTGTTATACAGAATCCCATTCCCATGTGATTCTCTCTGATCCCTTGGGATTTATATTGAATCTCATGGGATTCTGTATGAATCACATTCGTAATCTTTATGAATTACAGGTGATTCATCAAATAATCTCATTGGATTCTGTATGAATCACATGGGATTCTATATGAATCCCAAAGGATCAGAGAGAATCATACGAGATTTTGTATAAATCCAGGATTTTCATTTTGCCTTATATAAACTAGAAGTAGAATATCACTTGAGATTCTGTATGAATCTCAAGGGATTCTGTATGAAATCACATGGGATTTTGTATTATTTATCTTGTCGATAAATCACAAAGAATTCTGTATGAAATCACATGCGATTATGGATGAATCTCAAGGGATTCATCAAAGAATCCCATGGGATTTTGTATGAATCACAAAGGATTCGTCAAAGAATCATATGGGATTTTGTATGGCACCACCCCATGACACCACACTGTACCTAGCGCTCTTAGAAACAATTGTCATTTTACTGAAACACTTTAGTGCATTGTATTGAGATTTAGCATGCAAATATAAAAGTTTGATGTCAAAAGTACCTAGTAATAATAATAAAGTGATAAAATAATACTCTATAAATAAAATAGTAAAGTACCAATAGTAAAATCACATATGAAATATTCACATGACAAAAAAATCTCATGGGATTCTGTATGGATCACATGGGTTTCTATATGAATCATAAGGGATTAAAGAGAATCACATGGGATTCAGTATGAATCCCATGGGATTCCGTATGAATCTCAAGGGATTCATACGTAAATCCCATGAGATTCTTTCGTGCATCACATGGGATTTTTTAGTATTTTAGTATATAACAAATATTTTACAGAACATTAAAAAAACTAACAAAAAAAAGTTTGAGTTATAAAAGCAAAAATAGAATCGAACAATATCTTTGCACCTAACAAATTGTCTTCCAAAAAAAATATTAGTACACAACATTCAAAAAGCCTCAAAAAAATATTGTGTACTAAAAACACATTGTATATCATATATGTCTGATACCTTGTGGATATAAATATTGCATACTAAAAACTGATTTGGTTAGTTATTGTATACATTACACTCTTTTCTCTATATATAGCCACATTATTGTATTTTGTAACACAACTTTGAAGTTAAAACAACCTAATGAAATACTTTAAAAATTGGTAAAAGAAAATTTGTAATATGAAACACCCTATGTGACTTCACAGCAAACTAAGAAAAGCAATAAAACAAAGTGTCTTTTTCTCTCTAACACAAGACCAGTCAAACTCATTACTGTATCACTTCATCTTCCTCATCAAAATGCATCTCATCGAAAAATTATAACTTATACATGCTTCACCAGTTTACCCAACAATATCAAAATTATCACAACTAACTTAATCTCAAACCCTAACAAACTTAACTAACTCACACTCGCAGTAATGAATCTAGAAGGATCAGGTATCCACGGCTCAACTAAAGTAGCCACGTGGAAGATGACGTGGCAGCCGGAGCAAGCTGCAAGGAGTGAATCGTAGTCGGTGACGTCACCGTAGGCGAGTTCGTGAGAGGGTGAGGGAGGAGGTAGAGAGCTGAGATCGCTGGCGCGTCGAACGAATGCGCGGACGTTGTGGTTGTGGTTGAGGAGCCGATTGGACTGGAAGTTGATGACGTGGAGGATGAAATGGAGGAGATCGAAGTCGCCGGAAAACTTTGTGGTGAGAGAAAATGAGAGTGTGTGTGTGAGATTAAGAAATGAAATGAAATGAGTAACTAAGGGTTGTACCGACCCTTTGTTAGTATTTAGTGATATTACAAACATGCCCTTCCATAGTTAACTATATTAAAATAACAATTAAACTGCACCATTAGATTTAAAAGGAATGGATGGTTGAGATCAAGGGATATGTTCTTTAGAAAAATCTTGTTTCGTATTGAACTTTTGTCATTTGTTTGTATTGAATGGTATATAAAATATTTTATCATCTCAGTTAGATAAGACTCAGAAATATTTTATCATAAAGATTCCCTGTATAACCCACTAGTTAATATGGTAAATTAGATGAGTAATCGCACGTAAAATCGCAAGTTCATTAATTTTTCTAGTCTTTCATAGCTAACTCATTAAACCTTTTGTTTGAACAGTAGTTTTTTTCGCACTCTATATCACGTATCTCACAATTTATCTCACAAATGACTTAAGCGAAGCTTGAATCCATAACCTTTTAGTTAATTGGCAACTCGTCAATTTACTTATTTAACATGATGTATGTTTATTATTCAAATGCCAACATCGTCCTTTTCCTTATGAAGAAATGAAATGTGTTTGACTCAAAACATAATTACTTTGATACTTTCCTATTGAAAAGTAAGAAATTTATTAGTGGATGTGAGACTCATATTCAAATGTAGGAGTTTTAGTATTCATCACGAATCTCATAGGATGATAAATGTGTACGGGAAAGGTTTTCTTGAACCTCAAAGAAAATACATGTAGGTCCACCTACTTTAAGGTGATGTAGACTCATGTGATGTAAGGTTATTGATGTTGACATATAAGCAAAAAGTACTCTACAGGCCATCTTGTGAATTTTGAAGGCTTGTACCATATTTCAATTAAGACTATAACAACATGTTTTTACAACAGTTTTAGCAAATACTAATATTTTAGTATCAAACTCGTATAAAAATAACGCATTGTTTTTCATGAATTTGGTATGGACAATCACATTCCAGAAAATAGCATGGTAAAAATGAATGCATGGTCAGCAAAGTTCATCCCACATTAGATTGAAGAAGTCATACACGGTAGTCTGTTCAAATAAGCAGTAATTTGACATCTAAACATATCACTTATTATCTTTTGCTTATTTTCTTTTTTAGTTTTTTATGTTTTGTAGGTAATAAAGTAGAGGGTCTGATCCTATGCAAATGGATACTTCTACATAGCTTAAGGACTAAAGTGAATGATCCTAGCCTATATAATCATCTCATCTGCTTGGGTTATGTTGGAACAATCGATACATCAATTCTCTCTCAAAGAGCTGTTAATGCTTCTTTCTTTCATTCATATTTTTTATCATCTTAATCAGTTTCTCTTCACTGTAATCGTTTGATTATTATTGTTTTAACAATAATTTGATCTTGTATTCTTTGTTTATCGATAGTTGGTAAACTATGCCAAGTATTGAGTTTTATCATCTAATAAAAGATTGTTTGAGGTTTTAGCTTATCTTTGATACCATCGTACATGGTACCAGAGCTATAGGCTGTTGATTATTATCGATTTGAATTTCTAGCATTTCCAAGAAATTTAGGGATCTTGTCTTCCTAATTCATCTGGTGGTAATTAATTGTGTTATGGGACATCTGTGGTGGTTATTTTGGAGATCTGGTATATTTGGGCTTTGATTTGAAGAAAATTAGGGTTTGTTCTTGAAACCCTAATTTACTAATAATTGGGGCTTTTGTTCTTTGAGTATTCTCTGTCTTATTTGGTTCATAATCAACCCTTAACTAAGTGAATTAAGGGTGATTGTGATTGGATCTTTATTCTTTCCATTTTATATTGCACTGTAAATCTTTTTTCATTAAGAATAACAATATTTGAATTTTGTGGGTGCAAACGGGTAAATTAACATCTTGATCTGCCACCGTTTGAGTGGTACGAATACCTGCTCTGGTTTACCCTAGTCTACAAACTTAGTACCAGTTGATTCTTGGGTGTGAGTTTATTTTATATTCTGTTCTTTATTAGATTGAAGGAGGATAGGTTAGGATAGCTTTGGAGATTGATATGGGAATTGGTGGTTACTTGTGATTGAAGGAGTTTGGTGATAATAGTTTCTGTTTGTTTAGTTGTCTGCTTTGTTTTTCTCTTATCTGTTCTCTAATTGTTTTATTATCTAGTTTATAAGTCTACTTTGTTTATCTTGTTTGTTTATTCATTATGGCTGGTGATGATATTGTTAAGAATTCTGATGTTGGTTCATCCTCCGAATTAAAACTTACTTTTGGTGATTCTCTTTATCTGCATCCTAATGATACTAGTGGTACTCTTATTGTGTCTGTTAAACTAACTAGAAATGAAAATTATAAAATATGGAGTATTGATATGACATTTGCTTTAAGGAATACTAACAAACTTGAATTTATTGATGGAACCTGTAAAAGAGATAATTCTAATCCTGGACTTGCTAATCAATGGGACACATGTAATTCTGTGGTTGTTACTTGGATCTTAAACTCTTTGAGTCCTGAGTTGTTTGTTGCTACTATTTACTGTAAAACTACTTATGAGATGTGGAAGGACTTACAAGATACTTATGATAAAGTTGATGGTTCTGCTGTCTTCAACAAACATAAAAATATTAACTCTTTGAATCAAAATGGGTCCTCTCTTGTTGATTATTACAATAGTCTTAATTCTTTAAACAATTTGGTTTAATGATAAGTTTACCTGCTTGTACCTGTGACGCTGCAAAACATTTTGAAAAACATACTCAGTTAATCAGGTTAATGCAGTTTTTAATGGGTCTTGATGACACATATGTGTCAATCAGAAGTAATATTTTAACTAGAGACCCTTTGCCATATGTTAAAACAACTTTTTCTGTAGTCTGAGGGGAAGAATCCCATAGGAATTTTTCCTCTGGGGCTAGTACTGTTAAACCTAATGCTTCTACTTTTGCATCAAAAATTTTTGATAACAAGAAAAGGTTTAATAACAATAATCATAACAACAAATGTTCAAGTAATACTTCTGGTAATAATTCTAACAACAGAGGACCTAATCCTAATTTAAAATGTAGTAATTGCAACAAGATTGGTCATACTGTTGATAGGTGTTTTAAACTTGTTGGTTATCCTCTTGGTTATGTTAAGAGAAACTTTAATGCTAATACTAAGTCTGTTACCAGTAATAATGCTTCTGCTGATGTTTATAATACTACTGATAATAGTACTAGCAATACTCATGTCTCTTTGTCTAATGAACAGCTTGCTAGGCTTATGAGCTTGCTTAATGATAACAATGTTTCTTCTGCTAATGCCAATATGGCAGGTAAAAGTCTTAAATGGAATTTCGTTAATGGCAGTGTTAAATTTAATCTAAATTTTAAAAAATATTTTAATGGTAACACAAATTTTATATTGGAAACATTAGTCTTGGTTGGATTGTTGATTCAGGAGAAAATCAACATATGATTGTTTCTTCAAAGTTTTTGATAAATATAATTGATATTTCAAATCTTGGTCTTACTATTGGTCACCCAAATGGTACTCAAGCTACTATCACTAAAATTGGAGATTTGAAAATCAATAATAATATAACTTTATATGATGTTCTTGTTGTTCTTGAATACACTGTTAGTCTTCTTTCTATTTATAAATTAGCAAGAGACAGTAAAATGTTTGTTGGATTTGATGATAATCATTGTTATATTCAGGATTTAAAGGAAAAAGGGAATGTGGGGATTGGTAACCAATGCAATGGTTTATATGTGTTTAATGTTGACAATGCTTGTAAGATTGTTTCTAGTAATTGCATTGCTACTTGTTTTGTCTCTAAATATTTGTGGCACCAAAGACTTGGTCATCCCTCTGATCAAGTTTTGAATGTTTTAAAAAACAGTCTTAATCTAGATAGTCATTCAACTTCTGATCATTTCTATGATACTTGTAATAAAGCTAAACAAACTAGAGAGCCCTTTCCATTAAGTGCATAAATCTACTAAATTGGTCAATTGGTTCATTTAGATGTTTAGGGTCCTTATAGAGTCACTAGCAGGGATGGTTATAAATATTTTCTAACTGTTGTTGATGACTATTCTAGAGCTATTTGGGTGTATATGTTAAAAGGGAAAGAAGATGTTTATGATTCCATTGTCAGTTATGTCAATATGATTAAAAATCAGTTTGAAACCAATGTGAAAACTTTTAGAAGTGATAATGGATCATAATTTTTTTAATAAGAGACTTCAAAAGTTTTTAAATTACAATGGAATACTTCATCAGACCTCATGTGTATATAGTCCTCAGCAAAATGGCATTGCTGAACGGAAACATAGGCATCTTCTAAATGTGGCTAGATCCCTTATGTTTCAGGGGGAATTACCTTTATATTTTTGGTCTTATTGTATTGTAACTGCTATTCATCTTATTAACAGGACTCCTTCTTCTGTGTTGTTTGGTAAATCTCCTTTCTTTTATGTGTATGGGCATGATCCTTCACTCTCTCACTTTAAGGTTTTTGGTTGTCTTTGTTATGCAACAGTTTTAAATAACAGTGGTAAATTTACTAGCAGATCTGAAAAAAGTGTTTTCATAGGGTATTCTAATGAGAAAAAAGGTTAAAAACTTTTAATTCTTGAAACTAAACAGATTTTTTATTCAAGAGATGTTAAATTCTATGAAACAGTGTTTCCTTTTAAAATAAAAAATAATTTTAAAGATCAAAATTTTGAAACTAGAACAACAAAAGATTTAAATCATAAAAAAATCTTTTGAAACTGAAAATCCTAAAAGACCCGATGATGAAGGGAGAGTTCCTTCCAATGATGATGGCTTAGAGTCTAATTCTCAACATGAGAATGCTGATAACTCTAATGCAACTTCCAAGGATGAAAATGCACACCCTGAGGGCAATGTTTCTGACGAAACAGACTTTGATGCTATTCCAGATATGGATTCTGTTATGAATCCTGAAAGTCATGACTTGCCAGTTAATACAACAAGGAGATCCTCTAGAACTTCTAGAATACCTAAAAGCTTAAATGATTTTATTATTGATGGTAAAGTTAAGTATTGTGTGGATAAAGTTGTTAATTATTCTAAACTTACATCTGATAATTATTGCATTACTACTAGTCTTAATAAAAGTGTTGAGCCTACTTGTTATGAAGAGGCCATTCTTGATCAAAATTAGACCGATGCCATGAATTTTGAAATTGAAGCTCTTAATAGAAATAAGTCTTGGATTATTACTGATTTTCGTGCTAATGGAACTCCTATTGGTTATAAATGGATTTTTAAGATTAAATATAAATCTAATGGAGAAATTGATAGATACAAGGCAAGATTAGTTGCTAAGGGTTTTAACCAAATGGAAGGTACTGATTACAATGAAACATTTTCTCTTGTTGTTAAAATGTCCACTGTTAGCCCTATGACAAAATCCTGGCACAAGGTTGCATCAATGAAACACGCAAGGTCAAAGTCCGTTCTAGGGGTTTTTGAAGCCAACTCTGATCATTTGACCATCAAAAGTCAACTCCGCACACGGCGCAGATCGGTGGTGTATCGGATGTTTACGGGGATCCTCACAGGATTTTGGTTAGACGTTCATCAAGAAACGAAAAAACCAAGCACACGAGTAGTGTAAAAGACCGAGGAAGATTCTTGATAATAGCTGTAGGGGGGATCGGTTCATGGGATGAGCCTTTAGATTCATGTGAGATTTATGATTCTTCGTCAAACAAATGGACGGAAATTCAACAGCTACCAGTTGATTTTGGGGTTGTTTGCTCGGGAGTCGCTTGTGACGGGGTCTTTTACGTATATTCCGAGACTGATAAGCTCGCAGCGTATGACATTGGACATGGTTTCTGGACTCGAGTCCAAACGACTACACACCCAGCAAGGGTCCACGAGTACACCCCAAGGCTAGTGTCCTGTGATGGTCAACGACTCTGTCTAGTGTCGGTTTCATGGTGTGAAGGAGAAGGCGAAATTGGAAGGAGAAACAAAGCCTTTAAAGTTATGGGAGCTTGATCTCGTTTATTTAATTTGGAATGAAGTTTCGGTGCATCCTGATGCACCCATGGACTGGAATTTGCTATTTGTAGCTGATAAGAACCTGATTTTGGGATAGAAATGTTTAAGATATTCGGACAGGTGATGGAGTTTTTGACAATGTGTGGTGTCTCGAACCCGAAGATGAAGTGGGTTCATGCGTCGAAGAACCAGGTGGCTCGTGAAAAGGACGTGTCTTCGTGCATGATGAAATCAATGGCTGTTGTGCATTTGTAAGTTAATTGTAAGTTTTTGTTTAAACTGAAATTTTATAATTAAGTTTCAAAGATTTTTTTATGGAATTTTTGTTAATTCGATTGAATTAATGAAGCAAACGATGGGAGTTTTATAAGCAATTTTTTTTTTAAACTATTTCGATTGGTGGCCCGAGAAACATGTTTTTGTACTGGTTCAGAATCAGTTCATTTTGCAACAAAGTAGAGAAAACTACATAGATATCTGCTGCAAATTTGACAATTTTGACTCATTTAAGCATCAATAAGTACACTTAGGTTATGTTTTGAACTTCACAATGCCTGTGAACTACCCAATGTTAAGGATTAGATATATGCACGTAACAGCAAAAGCACGTGGGGAAACCTGTTACTAGGCCTGACCAGGATCCAAATCCGAAACCAGACTTGAACCATAACCCTACGTTTAGACGTGTGACCAGGGTCGAATTCCGACTCCAGTGCAGACATGATGTTGATTGTCTTTATATTATCTTCCTATATATCAAGGGATTATTATGATTTTATGAGTTTGACCCACCCGTTATTGATAAAATATCACCCAAGTTGGCCTGTTTCCACATAAATGTGCTAAAATATCCCCTTCTACTCAAAATTATTAAATGGTTTGCGAAATAGCATTGCATTATCGCCTTCTACTGGACTGGCAGCTTACTGTACATTATATCTATTTTTTTTTTGGGTAAGAATAAGGGCAGCTGAGCACATTAATTTTAACTTGGAGTATAATCCCATTTTTGTTAATTGAATTGATTTTTCTGTCGACTTTTAGGAGAGGAAGCTGGAGTTGAATCAGGCACTTGTGAAAATGGATCAGGGTGGCAGCACTAATGGTATCCTTCAAGTAAGTTCATATGATCCTGAGTAACAGATTTTTGTAAGTTTTAAGGATGCCTTGACTGACCCGTCATTTTTTTTCGGCTGACCCAGGTTCGTGCTGATCGTATCCAATCCAATCTCGAGGAACTGATGCCAAGTCAACTGACCAGTTATTGAGCCTTCAAAAACCCCTAGAATGATTGATATTGCGTTATGGTTCACCTATTTTGATTGTCAAGGTTTGGCAACCTGGAGTTCATGAGGTTTGTTTTTTTTACTCTTGTGTACTTAGTACATTCATATGTTTATTTGTTTTTCTTGTTGGTCACCATAGTTTTCGAGCTTTTGGCTGACTACTATTTGATAGAGTACATGGGTTTGGTGTTATTATTGACTTTAGATGGTCAAACATAGCATTTTAGAATTTCATGTTTGACACTGGATTTTGGCTTGTTGATCTGAAAAAATGTATCTGGTCTAATAGTTTATAAGTTTCTACTAGTGGGTTGTTTAATGTATTTCTAGATAATGATTTGTAAGATTGTTAATTTTGAAGGGAAAAAAAAGTTAGTTGACTTTGAGTTTGGACTTTTTTGGGACTAGGGTCTATGTATTTTAATGGATTTATGTAAATTTGAATCTATGGGTACTTGACTTTGATTGTTTACATTGTACACCGACCAAGTATCGCCTTCACCTACCGCTATCTTAGACTCCTTGCAATCTATCAACTAAGCTTTTGACCGGTTCTATAGTGGGTGTTTTATTTGATTGGTCCTTTTGAAGAATTTGGTTTTGTTTGAAACACGTGCTCGTTGATTTAATCGAGTAGTATTGAGGACACGAAGTGGGTGAAGAAACTGAAGATATGGAATTAACATTTAGTTTCGGATTCTTGATTGTGTCACTTGGGAGTGCTCCCATTTCTCGGTCATTGAGAACTTTCAACAATGCGTCAATTCTAGTGGTCATCTCGCTTTGCTTTTGTTTGAAATCGGCTTCAAACTTAGATATGCGAGCTTCTTGAGATGCCATGAACTTAGACATCAACCCTTCAAGATTGTTGGTACTACCATAATTGTTAGAAGGATTGTTGTTGAAAGTACGGTTGGAGGGTGGACCGGTTGGTTGGTAACGATTAGGCGGATTGGAAGAATTGGGTTGATTTTGTTTCCACCTAAGGTTTGGGTGATTTTTCCAAGAGGGGTTGTATGAATCATCGTAAGTGCTTGGCTCGGGCTTGAAAGTGTGCCACTTATCTCCCGCTTCGTCGGTACGCGTGGATGCGTAGTCCGCAAAAGCTGTTCCGGGGAGTTCCACACAATCACGAGTGTCGTGGGGACCACTACATAATTTGCATGAAGAAGTGATTTTGTTCACTTGGCTTGAAGGCTTAGGAGCTTCGTAAGATTTCATGAGAAACTTGACTTGGTCCTCAAGTTCCATGATCCTATGGTCGGGAGTGCTAGAATTGTTCGAAGGCAAAGATATTGCCTTGACTGTTTTGTTCAAATCACGGGGATCATTCCAACTTTCGTTGTCATAGAGAGCAAGATCTTCGATGAGTTCCCATGATTGTTCCGCACTAAGATCACGTAGCTTACCACCGGCCGATTGGTCAATGGCTCGCCTCGTGGAGATGTCGATATGGTCATAAAAGATTTGGACTTGGAGCCAAAGATCTATGCCATGATGAGGGACTTTTTGGAGTAAGTCCTTGAAACGAGTCCATACTTCATAAAGAGATTCATTTTGACGTTGTTGGAACATCAAGATGTCATTTCTAAGCTTAGTAGTTCTCCCCGGTGGGAAAAATTGAGCAAGGAAACGAGTGGTGAGATCATCCCATGTGGTGATGGATCCCGCGGGTAAATGCTCAAGCCATTGACTAGCTTGATCCCGTAGAGAGAATTGGAATAGGCGTAATCGGGTTGTCTCTCTAGTTGCAACATCTAGGTCTATGGAATCTACGATTTTGAGAAAGTCCTTAAGATGTTGGTTTGGATCTTCGGAACGAAGTCCATGGAATGCACATCCGCTTTGCACCAACCGGATGGTGTCGGATCGCAAGGGGGTCACATTGGCTCCGGTGAGCTCAATGGTGTTTCGGTAGCCTTGATGGCTAGGTCGGGAATACTCTCCTAAGGTTCGGGGCCTAAGGGGTTCTAATGGTGGGTTTTGTTGTGGTGGGATGACGGGTTCAAAGATGTTCCCGTTGTCCATGATGTCGGGTAGTTACGAACAAAGGCACAAAGAAATAAGATAGACTAAAGAAAACTAAAAATAAAAATAAAATCTTACTAGAAAGGAATCTAGTAAGTAGACCTAATAAAAAGAAATTCTAACCTAGACAATAACTATTTCCCCGGCAGTGGCGCCAAAAACTTGATGCGTGGGAATCGCAACAGGCTTTACCTCTCGAGGGATCTCGAGAAGCTTACAACCCCCACCAGGCAGTGTACCTGATCGTTGTAGTATAGTATAGTGACAAGTACCGGGGGATTGATCGTTCAGCTTAGGAATAGTGTCGCTAGGATTAGAAAGCCTAAATACTAGTTCTAATGATGAGAGATGATTATTTTTGTGTTTTTATATTTTATGGAAAGCAAGTTAAAATCTCGGGTTTGAAGGATTTGGGCGGAATTAGTTGCTAATCAACTAACCCAATACTAAAATGCAATCAAAATAAAATACTAGAAATGAAAATAAACTAAATTATACTAAAGTTGTGAGCAGTAATTGGAGAAAATGTGTTTACTTAGATTTCACTACTCCCTAGACATCTTTTACACGTTAATTACTTGTTATAATTGAATGGATGACGGATCGTATTCCTTAATACCATTCATGGGGTGGCACACTTAACTCCCCAATTCTATGAGCTCTTATCTCCTCCTACACCATGCCCAGCACAACTATAGGGATTGTAAACAGTGGCTCATGCATTAAATACAACCAATAAAGACGTAGTGCGCGTCGGTTCATGTTTCTTAAGACGTTCAAGCATGTTACCAATTGGAGATCTGCCAGTTTTCTTAAGCCTAACATATAAATCATTCATCCAAAACAAGAATAAACAAGTAATCAACACATAATTAACATCTAGGTTTCATTAGATCTAAGCAAACACAAGATAGATCTAGCCTAGCATGATGGAATTAAGACAAGAACAAGATATAGACAACCAACACATAGACATATTGATTGAATTAAAGGAACACTTATCTTGATTACACATGCAAGGTATCAAGGGGTTGGAACCCTTGAAAAACCTGTAAAGTTACACCAAAATCGTACTTAGGGTTTCTCCCAAAACTTCTCTTCTTAAATGTGAAAAATTAGAAAACTATATATAGGAAAAGAGGTCTGATGGCGTCAAGACAAATCTTGTGACGCCGTCACTCGCCGCCAAAACTATTGTCGGACTGCCTTGATCTACATTTGACGCCGTCAAGACTAAATCATTTCCAGGCCGTCATGACTTTTACTCTTGACGCCCTACCCTCGTGACGCCGTCAAATCTGTACTGGGTCGTCATGGAATTTTGCTCTTGACGCCGTCAGGAAATTACTCTTGACGCCGTCACCTACTGTTCCCAGCATGGAAAATTAAGACTTTGGCGTTTTCTTCACTTTTATGCTCCAAAAACGTCCGAATTGCTTCATTTTCCAGATTTCACTCCCAAAGTACCTAAAATCACAAAAGGAACGATTTAGGGCAATATTTGATCAAATAAATTCGAATTCCGGCTTAAATGACCCCCTAAAAACGGATCATTTTTCGTCTCATCATACGCCGAGGTATCAAATACATGCTTAGAAATAATACTCATGGCTGAACGAGACCTCCCATAGGTAAGGAGCCAAGCTGTAATATTATCCAACGATATAGTAGTAGAAGACATACCCGATTCCAAACACACCCGATACCATACTTGCGAAGAAAAGGAACATTCAAAGAATAGATGATTGTGTGAGTCCGGGACACTTTCACATAAAGAACATCGAGACATGTTTAAGTCAATCGTAGGACCAACATCATATTGTCTCAAACAGTCTTGAGTCTTCAGCCTTCTATGTAATACGAGCCAAACATGAAACGCATGACGGGGGATACAATGTGAAAACCACACCACTTTCGACCAGGCAATGGTGGTACCACGAGGTCTAATATCCTCCCACACAATACCAACCGAAAATCTTTTATCAGCTCCCATCCTGTTTTTCTAAACTAACATATCACGTTGATCCAAATTTAGCATATGAGCATTAATACCAGACAAATTCGGATACTTATGTAACCATTCAGTAGGCCACATCCATGTGTTATCATGGATCAGGTCACTAAGTTTAGTTTGTAAAACAAAACCACTCATTAAAAAAAAAAAAAAAAAAAAAAAAAAAAAAAAAAAAAAAAAAAAAAAAAAAAGTGATTGGAATGGCTAAGGGGCGAACGGCGGACGAAATAACATGAGGCACGGTGCAGTACAATGTGTTGTTCATCCGTTGATGGGCTTTTGGTGGGTGAGTAACATGCCCACACAGAGCACTTTTAGTTGATGTTATTTCGGGGTGTTAAACATGCATGATGCATTCACCTAGTTTTCTTGTTTGATGCACGATGCGCGCATACTTTTCTAAGATAAGATTTCAAAGACAAATATATGAAAGAGTAGGTGTCGTCCTTGTGGAAAATCTTTTGTACGGAAATCGCCTCTTTGCCAAAGTGAAATGGCTAAAATGATTTTTCTTTTGGTGAGACTTTTTCATTTCACTTGAGTAATTTTAGTCATTTTACTTTAAGCATAGATGATATCTACATCAATTGTTTTCGAGAAAAATGACATATGCATTTTTTAAAAGGCAGAAACTGCGCCCTACAATTTGGATATAACATATGAGGTGATGGGGACGTCTTTTTTTTTTTTTTTTTTTTTTTTTTTTTTTTTACTCTTACTAAAATGTTTTTTTTTTCTTTTTTTTTTTTACAAAAATAATAATTAACAAAATACTAATTTTTTTACTATTCAATTTACCTTAATTATTTTTGGGACCTATCATGGACAATTTTCATCAAGTTAGAAAAAAGTGGAAAAAAAATTCAAAAAAAAAAAAAAAAATAAAGAAAAGAAAAAAGTAGAAATATAATTCTAATCATTATTCATGTACTTCTCCCTTCTGATGGTTGCGAGTTATCAGAATCATCATAATTTTGTGTACATGCCGTAAAATCACCTTGTACTCGATGTATATCGGGTTGTCTCCATATGCAATATAATTCTCAAATCAACCTATAATCGAACCTCCTTTTAATTCACCGGCTAATAGTAATAACCACATATGGAGACAACCTGATATGACCAACTTGAAAAAGAAGTAAACATCCCTTGTGACTTAATGCTTGTACTATCCTTGATTAAGAACCAAAATATTCGCCTCTTGACCAATCCACAACTTCGTGTGACACTGAGTACTACAACGTAACTCGTTAAAGTGATAGCTATACACTGTGAGCGCTACAACGTAACTCCTTACATCAGTTATAACTAGATTATCAAGTCTTAATCACTATCCATATTGCTCAGACAAGTTATCTTGAGACCTACTACGTATCTCAAAGATAAATAAGTACCTGTGAAATGTCACATCGAAATCAAATCAATAATACCGTACAAAAACCCTGTAGTCATTTTGTTAAACCAAACAATTCTAGCCGTGAAGTATGTATCCCCGTAAAAATTTGTAATACCAAAATACCACTCTTTTATACCAATATAAAAAATTGTATCCAAAATTTTGTATATAAAAATTCGGATAACTATTTCTTTTTAGGTCTAGCTTTTTGTGTGAACCATCAACCCAATCCATATCATAACCCAGTCCAAATGAAATGATCAACAAATACTAGCCCAAGAAGATTAATCCAGTTCCAAAATAATCCAACCCATCATATGTCCCTAAGTATACGGTATTAATATTATGATACCGTAAGAGCAGGAGGTATCGTGGTGCCATCGTTGTCGCCATCACCACCAGCCCAAAAAACACGACGGCGCACCGTACCGGAGGTGGCGCCGTCGTCCCTTGCGCCGTCCCAACGGCTCAGCGCCATAGCAATTTTTTTTCCTTGAATGCTAACGTTGGAAACTAGTGGGTTTGGTTATTTTTTATGTTTGTGATTTGTTTGTGTTTTTGGTGTGTTTGTTTGTGATTTGCTGGTGGAGGAAGAAGAAAGTTGGGAGGAAAAAGAAATAAAAATATGTATATATATGGGCTAGTTTTATACATGGGCTAGTTAAAACAAATTATATATTGGCTAGTTTTAAAAATCATGGTACAAAATGATTTTTATGTATTTTTTTTTATGAAATGTGTGTTTTTTTTAGTGTAATGTGTGTGTGTGTGTTTTTTTTTTTTAATTAATGAAGTTTATTTTAGTTTATATTGTGTATGCTTTATTTAATGTAAAAAAAAAAAAAAAAACCGACGGCTCCAGAAATTCTAGCCAACGGTTACCCATAAAATGTGGTGCCATAAAAAATTTTGCTGACGTGACAGCAAAAAGTTCCCACGGCCCTAAAGCTCTAACTTGATTCTTCTTCATTTGACCTACACATTCACGCATACACCTCAAAGAATCCGCCAACTCTCACCCAACTTTTCCCCATCAAGATACAACTCTTATCTCCTTCATCTTATCACCATAAAAAACGTAGCCACCACTGACTCTAATTAAAAGAATAAAGTTTACTCATTTGCTAACAAGTCTTTTCCACAGGAACTCCTCTCTCTTCTCTCTTGAAAAATGTTTTCTTTTCAAACTTTACTAAAATGACCCATTTTGAATAAATAATCATCTATACCCTTTTGTTGGATCTAATGTCTGGGTTGATTCTTGAGTTCAAATCAAGAATATTGAATATATACTTCATGAGGTTCGTTTTCTTAGTACATTCATATGTTTATTTGTTTTTCTTGTTGGTAACCATAGTTTTCGAGCTTTTGGCTGACTAATATTTGATACAGTACATGGGTTTGGTGTTATTATTGACTTTAGATGGTCAAACATAGTATTTTGAAAAATGTATCTGGTCTAATAGTTTATAAGTTTTTAGTAGTGGGTTGTTAAATGTATTTTAGACAATGATTTGTATGATTGTTAATTTTTAAGGGAAAAAAAAGTAAGTTGACTTTGAGTTTGGACTATTTTGGGACTAGGGTCTATGTATTTTAATGGATTTATATAAATTTGAATATATGGGTACTTGACTTGACTTTGATTGTTGTTTGTGCTGTTTTTATGTACTGGATTGTACAATATAAATAACATGTACTCGGTTCGGCCGTATAGTGTTAATGGCATAAAGCTGTTTGTTATTTGTCGTCCTTCAAAATGAGGAATTTTTAAATATGTAGAAAATATGAGTATTCTAGAAATCAAGGAAGGTGCATTAAGTTGCAGTCCCTCGTGATATATGTAGTTACTAGTTTGTATTATAGGTGATTAGAAATTGGGGGGTGGTTCATGTTTGGGATCTGCGCTTCGATATCAGATGATCAACTACTTTTTATAGATGGTGTTTGGATGTGCTCATGTAGCTTGAAGTTGTAAACTGTAATTTTAACATTTCATAATCAGAAGAAGTAGGTATCCAAACACTAGATATGAGATAATCAATTTTGCAAAACACGCACCTGAACACGCCCTTAGTGCACAGTAACTAACTTTTGACACCTAGAAGTAAGCTGTAATGTATTTGTAATTGTACCCCCTTCATAGATTTTATGGTTTCTCAAACTTATACAAGTATAGAAAACAAGCCACAGAGCGATCTTTTTTACTAGTGTAAGGTCTGAACTTAAGTTTCAAATCTTGCCAGGCCATGAGTTGAACTTGAGCCTATCATTCTTTATACAATCCAAATAAGCTCTGACACTGCTTAGACTAGAGGTGGCAGAATAGGTGTGGCGGACATGCCTGGTAACATGTAAAAACGGGCAGTGCTGTGCTGTGCTGTACTGATCTGCAGCCACATTAAGATGTACAATTATCTCTTTGCTCTGAAAGTCATATCTGTAGTATGTGCTGTATGCAAGCATGTGGAAAATTCTGTGTGTCAATTTCAAATTAGTCATTTGACTTTCCGAGTACAAATTAGCCATGTTTTTGTGCTAGTCTGGTTTCAATCTCTTAGCATTTTGTTTTGCATTCATATTCTAATTTGTGTTGTTTGTATGACCAGGCTTAGAATGCAAGATGATACCTGAACAACTTAGGGGTGAAACATCACATAAAGAACATGAGGCTTCCAATGTGTCGAAACATCTAGTTAGAAGCATTAGCCAAAAGTTGAAAAACGACTACCATGGAAGTGTGATGGATGATGATATTGATGATGACGACACAGGAGTCATTTCATTAAGGTGTCTGAGTTTGTATACTAGGGGCGGAGGGTGCAAGGTTGGAGCCGCAACAAGTGACGAGTTCGGTGAAGTTGTGGGTAAAGGTTACAAACCCGTGTGTGGGACCGATGACACGAGTGTGGATTGTTTCTCATATGGAGTGGATAGGTTGTGGAAGAGAAATAATCGGAAAAAGAGTTTTGAAATTGAAGAGTCACACGGAAACAACACAATGCATGTGTTTCTTCCTGATGATATTCTTGAGTTGTGTTTCATGAGACTTCCATTGACGAGCTTAATGAACACTTGGCTCGTGTGCAAGAAATGGAGATCTTTGACTACGCCACCTCGTTTTATGCAGATGAGACGAGAAGGGTATTACCCGAGTCCATGGTTGTTCCTTTTCGGTACTGTTACAAATGGTCTTAGATTTCGTGAGATATATGCTTTTGATGTTTCTTTCAACAAATGGCATAAAGTTGAGGCAGAAATTCTTAAGAATCGGTTTCTGTTCTCAGTTGCCACTGTCCATGATAACATTTTCATTGTCGGAGGTTGTTTGAGCTCCGGAAGAATGGACCGAAAGACACACAGAGGAGTGTTGGTTTTTAGCCCTATGACAAAATCGTGGAACAAGGTTGCATCAATGAAACACGCAAGGTCAAAGTCCGTTCTAGGGGGTTTTGAAGCCAACTCTGATTGTGTGACCATCAAAAGTCAACTCCGGACACGGACGCAGATTGGTGGAGTATCGGATGTTTATGGGGATCCTCACAGGATTTCGGTTAGACGTACATCAAGAAACGAAAAAACCAAGCACACGAGTAATGTGAAAGACCGAGGACAGTTCTTTATAATAGCGGTAGGGGGGATTGGTTCATAGGATGAGGCTTTAAATTCATGTGAGATTTTTGATTCTTCGTCAAACAAATGGACGGAAATTCAACGGTTACCAGTCGATTTTGGGGTTGTTTGCTCGGGAGTCGTTTGTGACGGGGTCTTTTACGTGTATTCCGAGACTGATAAGCTCGCAGCGTATGACATTGGACATGGTCTCTGGACTCGAGTCCAAACGACTCCACACCCACCAAGGGTCCACGAGTACACCCCAAGGCTAGTGTCCTGTGATGGTCAACGGTTGTATCTGGTGTCGGTTCGGTTTCATGGTGTCAGTTCGGAAGTTGTGGGAGCTTGATCTCGTTTACCTAACTTGGAATGAAGTTTCGGTGCATCCTGATGCACCCATGGACTGGAATTTGCTATTTGTAGCTGATAAGAACCTGATTTTGGGATAGAAATGTTTAAGATATTCGGACAGGTGATGGAGTTTTTGACAATGTGTGGTGTCTCGAACCCGAAGATGAAGTGGGTTCATGCGTCGAAGAACCAGGTGGCTCGTGAAAAGGACGTGTCTTCGTGCATGATGAAATCAATGGCTGTTGTGCATTTGTAAGTTAATTGTAAGTTTTTGTTTAAACTGAAATTTTATAATTAAGTTTCAAAGATTTTTTTATGGAATTTTTGTTAATTCGATTGGATTCATGAAGCAAACGATGGGAATGGGAGTTTCATAAGCAATTTTCGGGTTTTTTATGTTTAAAACTATTCCGATTGGTGGCCCGAGAAACATGTTTTTGTACTGGTTCAGAATCAGTTCATTCTGCAACAAAGTAGAGAAAACTACATAGATATCTGCGGCAAATGTGACAATTTTGACTCATTTAAGCATCAATAAGTACACTTAGGTTATGTTTGCACTTCACAATGCCTGTGAACTACCCAATGTTAAGGATTAGATATATGCACGTAACAGCAAAAGCACGTGGGGAAACCTGTTACTAGGCCTGATGTTGATTGTCTTTATATTATCTTCCTATATATCAAGTGATTATTATGATTTTATGAGTTTGACCCACTCGTTATTGATAAAATATCACCCAAGTTGGCCTGTCTCCACATAAATGGCTTGAGAGATAGCATTGCATTGTCACTTTCTACTGGACTGGCAGCTTAGCGTACATTATATCTATTTTTTGTGATTGTTTTTTTTTTTTTTTTTTTTTTTTTTTTTTTTTTATTTTTTATTATTATTATTATTTTTTTTTTTAAAGAATAAGGCAGCTGGGAGCTGAAGCACATTAATTGTAACTTGATTTTTCTGTTGACTTTTAGGAGATATAAGTTTGAGAAACCAAACCCGAAGAAAATTAACGGCAGGGACGATTCTTGATTGACCCGGCAAACCACAGGGACGAAAAATGACATTTACTCTAACCCTTTTGTTGGATCTAATATCTGTCTGGGTTGATTCTTGGGTTCAATATAAACTTCACGAGGTTTGTTTTCTTTACTCTTGTGTACTTAGTACATTCATATCTTTATTTGTTTTTATATTTGGTAACCATAGTTTTCGAGCTTTTGGCTGACTGATATTTGATAGAGTACATGTTTTTGGTGTTGTTATTTGTGTTCCTTTTTTGATTGGGTCAAATATTGACTTTAGATGGTCAAACATAGCATTTTAGATATTCATGTTTGACACTGGATTTTGGCTTGTTGATCTGAAAAATGTATCTGGTCTAATAGTTTATAAGTTAATGATTTGTAAGATTGTTAATTTTGAAGGAAAAAAGAAACAAGTTATTTGACTTTGAGTTTGGACTGTTTTGGGACTAGGGTCTATGTATTTTAATGGATTTATGTAAATTTGAATATATGGGTACTTGACTTCTTGACTTTGATTGTTGTTTGTGCTGTTTTTATGTACTCGATTGTACAATATAAATAACATGTATTCGGTTCGTCCGTATAGTGTTAATGACATAAAGCTGTTTGTTATTTGTCGTCCTTCAAAATGAGTAATTTTTAAATATGTAGAAGATATGAATTCTAGAAATCAAGGAAGGTGCACCAAGTTGCAGTCCCTCATGATATATATAGTTACTACTTTGTATTATAGGTGATTAGAAATTAGGGGGTGTTTCATGTTTGGATCTGCGTTTTGATATCAGATGATCAACTACTTTTTATAGATGGTGTTTGGATGTGCTCATGTAGCTTGAAGTTGTAAACTGTAATTTTAAAATTTCATAATTAGAAGAAGTAGGTATCCAAACACTAGATATGAGATAATCAATTTTGCAAAACACGCACCCGAACATGCCCTTAGTGCAAAGTAACTAACTTCTGACACCTAGAAGTAAGCTGTAATGTATTTGTAATTGTACCCCCTTCATAGATTTTATGGTTTCTCAAACTTATACAAGTATAGAATACAAGCCACAGAGTGATCTTTTTTACTAGTGTAAGGTCTGAACTTTAGTTTCAAATCTTGCCAGGCCATGAGTTGAACTTGAGCCTATCATTCTTTATACAATCCAAGTAAGCTCTGACACTGCTTAGACTAGAGGTGGCAGAATAGGTGTGGCGGACATGCCCGGTAACATGTAAAAACGGGCTGTGCTGTGCTGTGCTGTGCTGTACTGATCTGCAGCCACATTAAGATGTACAATTATCTCTTTGCGCTGAAAGTCATATCTGTAGTATGTGCTGTATGCAAACATGTGGAAAATTCTGTGTGTCAACTTCAAAGTAGTCATTTGACTTTCCGAGTACAAATTAGCCATGTTTTTGTGCTAGTCTAGTTTCAATCTTTTAGCATTTTGTTTTGTATTCATATTCTAATTTGTGTTGTTCGTATGACCAGGCTTAGAATGCAAGATGATACCTGAACAACTTAGGGGTGAAACATCACTTAAAGAACATGAGGCTTCCAATGCGTCGAAACATCTAGTTAGAAGCATTAGGCAAAAGTTGAAAAACGACTACCATGGAAGTGTGATGGATGATGATATTTTGACTCATTTAAGCATCAATAAGTACACTTAGGTTATGATCAACTGTAATTATAACATTTAATATGGTTGAGTTGCGACAAATTTTAACTGATTAAGGAGAACTCGTGTAAAATAAAGGTATATAATACTCTACTATTTCATAATCAGAAGAAGTACTTATCCAAACACTAGATATGAGATGATCACTTTAGCAAAACACGCACCCGAACACGCCCTTAGTGCACAGTAACTAACTTTTGACACCTAGAAGTAAGCTGTAATGTATTTGTAATTGTGCCCCCTTCATAGATTTTATGGTTTCTTAAACTTATACAAGTCATAGAAAACAAGCCGCAGAGCGATCTTTTTTACTAGTGTAAGGTCTGAACTTAAGTTTCAAATCATATCTTGCCAGTAAGCTCTGATACTGCTTAGACTAGAGGTGGCAGAATAGGTGTGGCGGACATGCCTGGTAACATGTAAAAATGGGGTGGGCTGTGCTGTGCTGTGCTGTACTGATATGCAGCCACATTAAGATGTGCAATTATCTCTTTGCGCTGAAAGTCATATCTGTAGTATGTGCTGTTTGCAAACATGTGGAAAATTCTGTGTGTCAACTTCAAAGTAGTCATTTGACTTTCCGAGTACAAATTAGCCATGTTTTTGTGCTAGTCTAGTTTCAATCTTTTAGCATTTTGTTTTGTATTCATATTCTAATTTGTGTTGTTTGTATGACCAGGCTTAGAATGCAAGATGATACCTGAACAACTTAGTTAGGGGTGAAACATCACATAAAGAACATGAGGCTTCCAATGTGTCGAAACATCTAGTTAGAAGCATTAGCCAAAAGTTGAAAAACATGGAAGTGTGATGGATGATGATGACACGGGAGTCATTTCATTAAGGTGTCTGAGTTTGTATACTAGGGGCGGAGGGTGCAAGGTTGGAGCCGTAACAAGTGACGAGTTCGATGAAGTTGTGGGTAAAGGTTACAAACCTGTGTGTGGGACCGACGACACGAGTGTGGATTGTTTCTCATATGGAGTGGATAGGTTGTGGAAGAGAAATAATCGGAAAAAGAGTTTTGAAATTGAAGAGTCACACGGAAACAACACAATGCATGTGTTTCTTCCTGATGATATTCTTGAGTTGTGTTTCATGAGACTTCCATTGACGAGTTTAATGAACACTCGGCTCGTGTGCAAGAAATGGAGATCTTTGACTATGCAACCTCGTTTTATGCAGATGAGACGAGAAGGGTATTACCCGAGTCCATGGTTGTTCCTTTTCGGTACTGTTACAAATGGTCTTAGCTCTCGTGAGATATATGCTTTTGATGTTTCTTTCTACAAATGGCATAAAGTTGAGGCAGAAATTCTTAAGAATCGGTTTCTGTTCTCAGTTGCCACTGTCCATGATAACATTTTCATTGTCGGAGGTTGTTCGAGCTCTGGAAGAATGGACCGAAAGACACACAGAGGAGTGTTGGTTTTTAGCCCTATGACAAAATCATGGAACAAGGTTGCATCAATGAAACACACAAGGTCAAAGTCCGTTCTAGGGGTTTTTGAAGCCAACTCTGATCGTTTGACCATCAAAAGTCAACTCCAGACACGGACGCTGATTGGTGGAGTATCGGATGTTTATGGGGATCCTCACAGGATTTCGGTTAGACGTACATCAAGAAACGAAAAAACCAAGCACACGAGTAATGTGAAAGACCGAGGACAGTTCTTTATAATAGCGGTAGGGGGGATTGGTACACGGAAATTCAACGGCTACCAGTCGATTTTGGGGTTGTTTGCTCGGGAGTCGTTTGTGACGGGGTCTTTTACGTGTATTCCGAGACTGATAAGCTCGCAGCGTATGACATTGGACATTGTCTCTAGTCCAAACGACTCCACACCCACCAAGGGTCCACGAGTACACCCCAAGGCTAGTGTCCTGTGATGGCCAACGGTTGTATATGGTGTTGGTTTGGTTTCATGGTGTCGGTTCGGAAGTTGTGGGAGCTTGATCTCGTTTACCTAACTTGGAATGAAGTTTCGGTGCATCCTGATGCACCAATGGACTGGAATTCGCTATTTGTAGCTGATAAGAACCTGATTTTTGGGATAGAAATGTTTAAGATATTCGGACAGGTGATGGAGTTTTTGATAATGTGTGATGTTTCGAACCCGAAGATGAAGTGGGTTCATGGCTTCACGCGTCGAAGAACTAGGTGGCTCGTGAAATGGACGTGTCTTCGTGCATGATGAAATCAATGGCTGTTGTGCATTTGTAAGTTAATTGTAAGTTTTTGTTTAAACTGAAATATTATAATTAAGTTTCAAAGATTTTTTTATGGAATTTTTGTTCATTCGATTGGATTCATGAAGCAAACGATGGGAGTTTCATAAGCAATTTTCGGGTTTTTTATGTTTAAAACTATTCCGATTGGTGGCCCGAGAAACATGTTTTTGTACTGGTTCAGAATCAGTTCATTCTGCAACAACGTAGAGAAAACTAGATAGATATCTGCTGCAAATGTGACAATTTTGACTCATTTAAGCAGCAATAAGTACACTTAGGTTATGTTTTGCACTTCACAATGCCTGTGAACTACCCAATGTTAAGGATTACATATATGCACGTAACAGCAAAAGCACAAGCACGTGGGGAAACCTGTTGCTAGGCCTGACCAGGATCCAAATCCGAAACCAGACTTAAACCATAACCCTACGTTTAGACGTGTGACCAGGGTCAAATTCCGACTCCAGTGCAGACATGATGGTGATTGTCTTTATATTATCTTCCTATATATCAAGGGATTATTATGATTTTATGAGTTTGACCCACCCGTTATTGATAAAATATCACCCAAGTTGGCCTGTTTCCACATAAATGTGCTAAAATATCCCCTTCTACTCAAAATTGTTAAAATGGCTTGAGAGATAGCATTGCATTGTCACATTTTATTTATTTATTTATTTATTTATTTATTTATTTTTTAAGAATAAGGCATCTGGGAGCTGAAGCACATTAATTGTAACTTGATTTTTCTGTTGACTTTTAGGAGAGGAAGATGGAGTTGAATCAGGCACTTGTGAAAATGGATCATGGTGGCAGCGCTGATGGTATCCTTCAAAAGTAAGTTCATATGATCCCGAGTAACAGATTTTAGGAAGTTTTAAGGATGGCTTGACTGACCCATCATTTTTGTTTCGGCTGACCCAGGTTCGGGCTGATCGTATCCAATCTGATCTCCAGGAACTACTTAAGGCTTTAACTGAACGTTGCAAAAAACATGGAATTGATGTCAAGTCAACTGCAGTTATTGAGCTTCCAAAGGGTATCAACTTTTATCTCATGAGCAATAACGTCACTGTATCTGTATAATATTATAATAGAATGATTGATATTGCGTTATGGTTCACCTATTTTGATTGTCAAGGTTTGGCAACCTGGAGTTCCAGAGATATCTGCAAATACCAAATCAACATCTCAGGCAGAAAACTCGGCTCCGATGGATGACGTTTCTGAGGATTCATATTCAAATACTGACCGGAAGTCAGAGAAGCCTTTCGAGACTGAATCAGCATACATACATAGCGAAGATCTAAACATGCACTAGTCTATTGATGGAAAGATCTAAATGTTACGGAAAGAGCTTTGATGCTGACACAGAAAGGTACCGATTGGATTCAGTTTATGGTCTGATCTTTCATTGTCTAAATACAACAAAACGTGTACCTTGTTTGGTGGAAAGATCTAAACATGCACTAGTCTATTGATGGGGTACTTTTGACAACAATGATGATGTAGATTTGGTTTGGGGATTCAATAGTGACACAGCTAAGGTGAGTTCATATCTTTTTTTCAATTATATCATTGCATGAAAATTAATACAGTACATTTCACTGCAAGTCCAAGGAAAAGTGATTCCCCGCAAGGCAATAACAGTTTCTTCCAGAAAAAGAGTCCATTTGGGTTTGATGATTCGGTTCGTGGCTCACCAGCTTCTCGAGCTGGCACCTTACCACGATACAGTGGGGGAAGAGCAGAGAATTCTTTCTTTGATAATTTCTCGAGATATGACTTTCAGTGCCACTGACCGAGGTTTTCCCAAACAAGAAACATTCTCGAGATTTGATTCCATGAGCAGCTCCACACAGGATAATTTCTCAAGATTCGACTCAATGAGCAGCACGGCACACGACTGTAGTTTCGCAAGGTTTGATTCAATGAGTAGCAATGCAGGTTTTGACCATGGTCATACATACTCATTTGATGACTTCCCTTTGGGTCAAGTGGACCGTTTAAGGTGTCGTCAAAAAGTCAAATGGGGAAAAATGAAACTGATAAATGGGCATTTTAGTTTGGAGTTTGGTGGTGTTATTTTTTGATACCATTGCATGGGAACTTTACGATATTTCTTTGGTATAATCTTGGCTAGAAATTCTAATATTGGATTGCGATTACTATAAATATATAGTTTTGATTGTTAGATGCTTATTGTAAAAATAATGTACGCTAAAGTTGTAACATTTTAATTGGTAATAAATAGTCAAATTTGATATTCATTGTGTTTTGTCTTGGAATATTATCATGAGAAAGTGTTTTGTGCGTCGTTGGACTTGTTACGAACAGGGTTGATAGCATTATACACAAAACGCGTGCTCGCACACCTGCACACGCACATCTCAAGTGCTTCCACTCTGGTTTTCACCTTTCTTCCTGGTGAACCAATTTTTACTTATGTAGACCTGTAATATAGATTAATGCCTTTTTGTGATGAAAGTGTAAAAGAAATGGATGACTTACAGGTTTTCCAATCATGAATGCAATCAAGTCTCCATGTGTTTTGATATCCAAAAGTCAACTTAATGTCCACAAGTTACAGTTCTAGTCCCCCGCTTTTAGATAAACTGATACTTCAGTTTTTATATATTACTTGAGGGGTGTTTGGACATATAAACTAGGAAGATCTAGCAGTTCTTTTATGTAATGCAGTACCTATTGATTGATATCTATGATCTTTATCAATTTTGTTACATGTCGATGCTAAAATCTATGATCTTTATCATGTCTCTCTTCTTAAATGTTTTCATGGCACAACTACTGAGACAGCCCCAATGACCATGTGGCAAGGGAAGGATATCCCAAATGACACCACAAGCTATTGTACAAATAAGAGAGGCAGACACATTACTAGATGTACCAAAGCAATATTTAGTTCAGTTGCACGGCAAAGCTCCTGAAGAAGCCACCTAGGTACAAGCTGATGTGTTTCATACCACTTATCCTCAATGCAACCTTGTCGACAAGGTCAATGTTGGGGAGGACAGTAATGTCATGCACGAGAAAGTTGAATTACCTAATGAAGGTAATGAGTTGTTGACTAATGATCAAACTGAGGTGGCAACAACAAATCACTTGGTTGATCCACAAGCTCAAAGTGTAGCTGAATTAGGAATAGGGAAAAGGTTGAAAACAAAGTCAGTGAGACTTACGCTCTGTTACTGTACACATCACCACTTCAAAACACAACAATCTATTCTTAATACATCCTAAATCCAAAAAAAATCTACAAACAGGCTGTAGAGTTATGGCTAATGACAGTTTGCTGGTATAATAGTAAAGGATTTCTACTCATGCATTTCATCAAACACTTAGTGGGTGTCTCCTATACAAAAGATTGAACATGAACTGTTGCTAATAGAAAGACCAAATAAAAGTTACAATCTATAGGGGACATGTAGTTTGACATATAAACAATGATAATAAATTTTTTTATCGGACTACCATGACCATTCGATTCCAGAATTCCCAAACTCGCACATGATCCCACCATGCTGTGATAGAGTTGGGATGTCTTGGAACATACTACTCAAGTCTGCTTCTTCATCTAAATCTTCATCCCAAACAACTCTTACACCCATCTCCTTCACTTCAATTTCTTCATCCTCCCAAAAACAAAATGTTACAAAATTCTTTGCTTCCTCCCATCCCTCTATTCCACTTGTCGTGTAATGCAACCATATCATATCTGACTCATCGATTCTTATTGGCTTATCCTCAAAATATTCATCATAGTAGTATGGACCGCATCCTCCCAAATAAGCTCCATCAAAATTCTTCAGAGAGTATTCAAAAGATGGGTAAGGTTTTTTTCTCTTAAAAACAACACAAACTCCATATCCCCTTAACTTACTGAAGCTCCAATCTGATGGTAATTCAACCTTTACCTGATTTCCCAAACTTTTATTTGTAAACCAATTTGGAATGCTATTTCCATCATAATATATATCCATATACTCAATGGAACTTCCTGGCAAACAGAACAATCCACATCTGTTATGCGCATACCGAAGGAAAGAAGAAAATCGAGAGCCTTGGGAAGTTACAGATGAGTTGAGACATTGAGTCTCCGATGTCGACACCTTAAACAATTTTGGACAATCGGTGAGATAAGTGGACCTTTCGCTCATGATTGGGTTTGATCCCATAATTGAGCATAAGGAGGTGCAATCAGATGCATCAAGATAATCTAGGCTATGTGGAAGTTCGGGCAACACTTCCAGCTTCTTGCAACCATTAACAAAAAGTCTTTGAAGATGAGAAAGTTGACTCAAACTTCCGGGCAAGCTAGTAAAATTGTTCCCTAGTAACTCTAGTCTCTTTAGAAATGATAAGCCTCCAATGGCATCAGGCACTTGTTCTAAATTGCAGTAGCTGAAATTCAGTTCCTTTAACATATTTAAACCTGCCAATGAAACTGATCTTTGGGGATGTTGTTGGTTCCATATGAAACCAGAGATTGAAATCCAGCATCTAGACCAAAAGGCTTCAGGAAAACTCCCAACCCGTGTGCAGTCTTTCAGATTTAAGACAACAAGCTTATTAAGCATTCCAATAGATGGGTGAACTGTAACCAAATTCACACAACCTTCAAGATCTAGCTCTTCGAGATTTGTAGTCTCTGAGAAGTCAGGGGTGCTTGTTAGGTTACAACAGTACCTTAGCTTCATTACTTTCAACTTTCTTAAACACTGATATCAATAGAAAAAAGATTAGTTCTTATTTCTCGAGGTGTCAAATATGAACACATGTATGAACAAGTAAATACCTTTGGTGTTGTCCAAAGTTGCATTATGTTGCTGTAAGAGAGGTCGATGACAACAATGTTTTCTGGATAGAAATCTGAAGGTAAGTACTTGAAAGGGCATCCATGCCAACAAAACAAGCTTAGCTCATTGGACAAATAATACAATTTTTTTCCTGAGAAGATCACATTATGGCCCGACAATTCAAGTTTCTGCTCATATGGTTTTTCCTCTTGATAGATTTTCAGGACCCGCAACCTTTTCATACGTTGAAAATCATTAGCATCTATGTGAACCTTCTGACTAAATTTCTCTAACGAAATGACTAGAACTTCAACCGCTTCAGTTATTGCCACCTGGAAAAACAAAAACATGTGATTTAAATTATAAACAGTAACATAGTCAATTGCTTATACTTTTATAGTATTAATATAAAGGACAATTATCATATGCCACTTTTTACCTTATTGTAAACATTAGATGAAATCAACAATCTTCTAGATTCTTCACGAACAATCGCCCTTGCCATTGCTTGAATCAATTCATGCATTTGAAGACGCATATTATATGCAGATATTGTTATTAGGAACTTATCAGCTAGAACTTCAATAATAGCATTTGCAGAACAGTCGCTGCTGTCTAGTACACTTGCAGCAAAATATCTCTTTTCCCCTATGAAAGCACATGCAATGTCAAGAAACATTCTTTTCTGATCAGATTCCAACCCATCAAAACTTGGCCGAAGTTTTTTTAGGATATCTGAATTAGAAAATGTTTGGAGTCTTTTCAATTCGCCTTCCCAAACATCCACAGATTTTTCACACAATAATCCACCAAAAATTTTGAGAGCCAATGGGTGACCTTGCAAATGTATTATAACTCGGGAAGCGAGCTCTTCAAAATCTTTTGTAGGATGCCTTTTGCCAAATGCATATAAACTAAAGAGCTCAAGAGCTTTATAATAACCTAAAGACTCCATTTCATAGATTCTATCCACTTTATGAGATATTAGCAATTGTTTGTCTTTACCGGTGAAAATAATAAGACTTCCGGGGGAAAACCAATTAGATGAACCTGCTAGTGCTTCTAACTGCTCCATGTTATTCACATCATCCAAAACAAGCAGGATTGGCTTACATGCCATCCTCTGCTTTATTACCATAGAACCTTCACCAACACCTGATATCTTCGGATCATCTATTTTCAGAATCTTACCAATCATTTGCATCTGGACTTGCGTTAGGCCTTGTTGTTTTTCAACTCCTTGAACATTATCACAAAAGCAGCTCCCGTCAAAGTGGGTATGCATCGAGTTGTAGACAGCTTTGGCAAGAGTAGTCTTTCCTATTCCACTTATGCCACATATTCCAAGCATGTTAACCTTATCTGACCCAACGAAGTGTGACAAGTTTAATTTGTCAAAATGGAAATCAATGCCAACAAGATTCTCACCAACATGTAAGGGTCCGTCACATAATTTTTTGAGAATTTCTCTGGAGATGGAATCGATGAACTTGTACTCATACCTGTTAAACACAAAGAGACAATAAGTAAGAGAAACTGCATAGTGTTAAGTTTTAGTAGAGCTACAAGACTAATTACACAAAAACAAGAAATTTACCCATTTGTCATGTCCTCGAGATCCCATCCAGATAAGTTAGCCGCATTGAATAGAGTTTCCCTCCATTTATCCACCTCTCTTCTATTTGAAACATCATGTTTGGCAAATGCTTCAGCATAGCTCCCAGTTTGTTTCCTCACGATGTCGGGTTTAACATCATAAAAGAGTATTTGAACCTCGTGTTTAGGCTTTCCCATTTGCTTGCATTGGAGTATTTTGACAAGTTCCCTCAAACACCATGATGAAGAAGCGTAATTTTTGGAGAAGATAACAATCAAAAACCTCGATTCTTCAATGGCTTTGTAGAGATGAGGAGAAATCTCTTCTCCTTTAGGCAATTTGGTATCATCTCTAAAAGCATAAATTCCCTTTTGCTTGAAATCATTGAACATATGATCCATGAAGCTTTTGCGGATATCTTCACCTCTGAAACTTACAAAGACATCATATTTCCACCGATGAGGAATTGACGTAGTAGCCATTGTCAATAATGAGATTGTGCTGCATTTACAAGTACAGTAAACATTTTCAGAAAAAAAAAAGTGAAAATAAAGTTGAAATAATTAATTAGCAGCAAGAATTCATGACTAATAGCATAAAACAATCAAACATATGAGTGCTTTTGTGTTACGCCATGTAACATGCAGACAGAACAAACATGCTAATTGTTTATTAAGTTAACTGTTAAAAAAAACAAAAAACAAAAACAAAACATAGATAGTGGAAACAGCATCACATAAATAGAGAGCTGTGGCACATAATATTACCATTGCATTTAGCTTAAGAGAGGCGTTCTGTCTTCTATGTTTCCTAAGAATATGAATGTAGATTAAATTGACCACTATGAATGTTAATTATAATTGACACCAAGCTTACCACGTTTTAACTTTTAGTAACCGTTAAACCTTTCATGGAATACATGCACAAGCATCAAGAAACCAAAAGCGTAAAGTAAAGTTCCTTCAAGTCACTGATCCACACAACACTACATCTTTTGAACGTTTTCCACACTTCATGTCATTTACGCGAAAACACTATTTCTCCTACAGTGGAACTTTCTGAGTAGTATTCACTTTCTTTAACAAAATCTAATTATTCATTCCATTCAATGCCATTTATCTTATGCTACATAACCTAATAAAAAAACATCTTTCACAGGCTCAAATCACTCAATCATGTCAATTGTATCCCAACTAGTTTAAGGGGTGTTTGGTTTAACTTATTTGATGAGCTTATTGAAGTTTTTATACGCTCAATTTTTAATGGCTTATGAGCTTATTAACTTAAGGATATAGCTTATATAAACTCATATAACCCATCAAATAGGTCAAGACAAACACCCCCTTAATTAACTGCATCTATCATCAGAACATCTTTAAATTGTTGGTTTTCGGTCAACAAAAACTAACAAACTTCAATATTATCAAGCTATAATATTACAGCGAAACAACAATAATAATTTAAAACTACTGAACAAGTAATTGGTAACTGGAATTAACTTACAGTCAGCGGATGGATGGAATGAATGCAATGAAAATGAAAAGAGTAAAGGCAAGAGTAAAAGAGTTAGCGGAAAAGAGTTGAAATGAAGTTGAGGAGAAAAGAGTAAAGGCAAGTTGGTTGACTTTAAGTCAACTTTATTTTCACTTTCAGTCCCTCCGTTTTATATACTATGAAAATTCGTCTATTAAGTTACATGTAAATCTAAGTGGCAACCAATAACCATGGAAATGTGATTGAAGGGGGCAATCGAGCATTAATCAGGATTAAATAACATTTCGGGAGATCGATGTCACCTTTTAGCATTATTTGAAACAAGTCGGGTCGGGTTTGATTGAAGATAACAAAAGCACTATATTTTGACGCAACTAACACTAAATATAAGTCTAATCCAATTGGTAATTTCAACCACATTATTATAGAATAAACCGACTTAGCCTTTGCATAATGTCCATATGTCATAGTATAATCGTTCTTTATTTATATCAGTTGCTTAAAACATTTTGGAAAAAAATTATTGGTGAAATTATCATAGTATAATCGTTCTTTATTTATATGATTTACCGCAAGAAAAGTAATTCATTTACAATTTTTCATCATACACGTGGTGGTTGTCAGCCCATTTAGATAAGCGATTTAATGGGTTGTGTACGAGTTAGGCCTAAATAAGTTAGGAGTGACAAACATGACTTGATTACTTAAATAGTTCTAGTTCGACAGGCCAATCCGAACCCGACCCGCATTGCATCCTTTTGCATCAAATGTGACACCTCTTAAATTTTTAAGACAATTTATATATGCTTTACATAAGCTTAACTAGTAATCTAAACACCTCCAAAGAATTCAGAGCTTGCGGGTCACATTTTAGAATTCAGAACTCGCATTTTATGTTTCTCTCTGTTCAAAATCCTATCACGGATGATCAATAATATGAAGCTAAATCATAAGTATAAGTAACGACAACAACAATAACAGCTCATATGCTCCTTGGTACTCTTCTGCAAAAGAAAACCCGCAAAACACAAGTTTCTAATGATAGGGAAAGCTATAATGCTCATGAGAAGAAAATGTTTCAGCAAAATTAAGCATGTTCATACTAAGAAGCTGTTGTTATTGTTAGTATATGTCGTTTACCTATTTTGTTGAGGTCAATGTAAAGAATTCTGTTTGTGGATTCTTCATGTTCGAAAAAGAAGAGGAATGATCTCAAAGTTCAAGAATTGATGCTTTTCCAATAAATTAAGGTTGGACCTTGTCACGGAGCAAGCGCATATTGTGTTGGATGGAATGGATGCTCTCACAAAACTTAGTATATTGCGCGTGTCTTGGTTTCAATTACATGTTTTCTTTTGCAGAGAATCAAAAGTTTGAGAATATATATAGCTAGTAGATCAACGACATTAGCGAGAAAGTTATTATAAAGGATGTGTATCTAGCACTTGGTACACAAGTAAAAGTTTGTAACTTAATTGGTACTTTAATCTTAACTATATACGCGTCAATAAATAAGTGGAGATCAAACAAAGATAGAAATAATAGTTTCGTCAGTATAACTATCTCAACTTCAATATTAGCCAAGTTTAAAGCTTCTTGAACTTGTTAGTGCAAGAAAATAGGCCATTAGGTAAAAAGTTGTTACAAGTTAACTGATCAAATAGTACAGAACAGGTTCATATTTGCTTTTAAACACAAGTAGAATCATGTATTGAAGAGTTAAATAATTGTGTATGTGAGTAAATTGTGGGATATATTTTTGTTTAAGTAGGACATGTTTTAGGTGGTGAAGGTGGTGTCTTGTTACAATTGTTTGGTGTTGAAGTTAGTGGTGAAGAAAAAGGCTCATGTGGCGGTGGTGAATGTGCTCACGATTACACGTGGACTCAACAAAAGTTTGAAAAGTTTGTCCAAAAAATATGTTTAATTAAAGTTTGAAGTTTGTACATTGCTTCTTTTTATATTCGGCTATCGTGTCAAATGAGGTTTTGAAGGATATACTTTGGAAAGTGTCGAGCTAAATCCCGTCTAGCAATTAGCAAACGTATGGTTAATAGGGCCATGTTGTACATTTGACCATAATATGACACACTACGCATTCATTGATTCATGGTAATAGTAGGGCCTGATTTTAAAGGACTTGAACGAGAAGTGAAACTTCAAATAAAATGCTAAATAAGAAGTGTAATCTTTCAAAACGTACAATGATACATAAAGGTGTTTTTTTATTGGTAACCCTTTAAATTGCAAGTAATACCCCTTCTATTTTTTATTTTATTTTATTTTATTTATTTATTTATTTATTTATTTTATTATTATTTTTTTTTGGAATAACACAAAATTATATTTACCTTTCGAAATATGACATTACAATACAATGGCAGGTAGCCGGACAACAAGTTACGCCGCTACCCCCTTTTGAATAGCGAACCCTATTTTACTAAAAACAAAGTTTGAAACCTTAAGGGACGAAGAAATGCTATTAACGACTTTCTGAACCCGATTCAGAAGTCGCACAGCTTCAGGAGCGAGAACACCAAAGGTATCAAAAGCAAACGGGACAAACACGTGTTGATTCTCCAGGCATGCTTTCTCGTGTTTTGCCCTTAGATTTATTTTTATTTTTTATAATTTCTTTTATATTATAAAACTGCAAAATAAAAAAAATAAAAAATTGACATAAATTATAAAGTTTGATACGTCAAAAATAATAAAACACAAAAAATACGGAGCAGAAAACAATAAAAAAGGGTCTTGTCCTTTTAATAAAACTAGCAAAAAAAGTGCGGAACAAAAAATTTAAAATTTAACAAGTAAAAAATAATAAGGAAGAATTTCATATATCCCCTAAAAACCATCTTAATTTTATATATACCCTAACCAAATTTCAAATATCAAATATACCCATTTTTTTCATTAAGAACTTTCTATAAGTGTTTTACCCTTGTTTTCTAAACCATAGAACCCATTAAATGGGTGAACACCATTATATAGCAAGTGCCACTGTGATTTGCTTTCTATCATCCATACGCTAGTGTTTATTTTACAACGTGATGTAGTTAAATACCAATTTGACTTTTAATAAATGGTCTTTGTTTAACATTACTTGGAATGGATATGTCATGTCATTTTGCTTTGTAATCTGTTTTTTCGTGTGATATGGTGACTGCTTTCATTTTGCTTTGCAATATAGTTACTGTCACTATTTGGATGAATATGCATATAACACTAACGTTTTGATGTAGAGGATGGTGTACGTGGTGTCTTGATGTATAAGAGGGCGTAATGGCCATATTTATAAGATACAAGTTAAGCACATCAAAAGGACAGAGGGTCCCATGAAAAAGTAAAAAAAAAAAAAAAAGTACTTATGACCCATGAATTTCCTTGAGTACTTTTTTGTACTTTTTTATGGATCCTTAAGTACCATTTATACTTTTTTGATGTGCTTAACTTGTGCCACCAGGGCACAAGTTAGAAAAACCCAAATAAAATTATGAGTGATAGAAAACAGGATTGGACAAATACGATATTTCAAGTGCGTTAATAGGTATATTTGATAATTAAAAATGTGATTGGGTATATATAAAATTAAAGTGGTTTTGAAGGGGAAATATGAAATTCCCGAATATTGAAAGTCAAAAAAATAAATAAATAAATAAAATAATAAATAAAAAAAAAGTCCTTTCATGTCAAAATTGAATACTAGAGGGTATTGCTTGAATGAGTACCGATAGTACTACCCATACACAAAATGTCATACTTTAAAGGTTATCATGTAAAATATTAACCATTAATTTTTATTTATTTATTTATTTATTATTATTTTTTTTTTGAGAAATATTTGTTTTTATTTATATAAAGAGTAAATTACATGGATGGTCCCTGTGGTATGTCAAAAGTAACAACCTTCATCCCTCGATGTTTAAAGTTGCACTAGTAGTCCCTAAGTTGGTAAACAAATAACACCACCGGTCTTTTAGTTTAACTGGTGTTAAGTAGTTTCATTATAATTTACACGTTAGCCCCTTTGATTAAATATCTTTGCATCGTTTATCCTTAATAATAACGGATGTTTAAAATTTAAGGTTTCCATATGTTTTTATCTGTTTTTACACGTTTTCATCCATTTTTATATATTTTCTTACTTTTTTATCCATTTTCATCTGGTTTTACACTTTCGACAGTTTTTATACATTTTCATCCGTTTTTCTTACTTTTTTATACTCTTCATCCGTTTTCACATGTTTTTCTTACATTTTTATCCGTTTTCATCCGTTTTTATATGTTTTCATCCGTTTTCATACGTTTTTATCCGTTTTCATATGTTTGCGTCCATTTTTCTTAAATTGTCAAACGTTTTTATCCGTTTTATAAGTTTTCGTCCGTTTTATACATTTTCTTGCGTTTTTATCCATTTTCTTCCATTTTTATATGTTCCTGATAGTTTTTATACGTTTTCGTCCATTTTTCTTTGTTTTTATACGTTTTCACCTGTTTTCTTACATTTTCATACGTTTTATCCGTTTTCATCCGTTTTATACGTTTTTGTCCGTTTTTATACGTTTTCATCCGTTATTATATGTTTCCATACGTTTTTAAATGTTTTATTCTGTTTTATACGTTTTCATCCGTTTTTATACGTTCTCTTCCATTTTCTTCCGTTTTTATATGTCTTCATCCGTTTTTATACGTTTTTGTCCTTTTTTACGTTTTTAACATTTTTATCCAGTTTTAGACATTTTCATCTCGGATAAAAACGTATGAAAACCTACAAAATGTAGAAAAATGTAAGAAAACTGGCAAAAACGTATAAAAACATATGGAAACATATGAAGACGTATAAAAACGGATAAATGGTGAGTGCTTATTCACTCACTTTTATTTGACTAAAACCGAACCAAAAAGATCAAAAACCGACCCAAAATGCCAAATATATGTTGGTTGTTTTGTGTTTTTACATGTGCAGGTACGGATATTGTAGAAATGGACAAAAATCATGGAAAAACGACAACACGAGCACGGGAATGGAAAAAGGTTCAAAAGCCGAGACCGGGGAAGGATTTCTACAAAGTGTATCAAGTTATGCTCATATGTCAAAGTCAACCTTTGAAGAATTGAAGCATGTCAAAAATGGCCCTTGGAATAAAATTTCACAATTTACAATTTTGGTCCTTGGAGATTTGGAAGATTACAAAATTGGTCCTTGAAGATTTTATACTTAACTTAAAATAAACAATCCTAGTCCAAGTAACATTACATAAAACCCATGAGCCCAAAACCATAATCACAAGCCCACCATCCTATCCCTGGTACCTGGTATCCATTTCCCACAAATAACCCGATCCACCATCCCTTTCCACCCGGTCAAAGACCAAAGTCAAAATAATAAGAATAAAACCTCTTCCCCCATTTACCCGCCCCCAATTGTTACTATTCACATAGCCCTAATTCACTATAACCTCAAATTAACAAAGATTAATCTTTAGCTTACGTGAATATTTTTTTAGCTTATTGTAATTTTCTCAGCTTTCAAATTGTATTCAATTCCAGTTTTTAATAGAATTCTAGTTTTCATTCAATTTTTGTCATTTAAATTTCAAGCAATTTACTATACTTAAAATCTGCTTCTAGTTTACATTTACTGCTTATATAAGCTCATTCAAGCTCCTTGATAGCTTGTGGTGAGTTTTGATACATAATTTCTGCTTTAAATTTGGTTAACTAGTTTTGGTCAATGATAGTCAAACAAAATTTCATAGTGAAGATTCTGGGTTTACTATTGTTTAATTCATGATCCTAAGTTGGTGAATTAGCCTATCCAAAAGATAGGCTGTGATCAAATGAAACCTCTGTTCAGCTGACGTTGGAATTGTAAGTCTCATTTACATTTTTCTAGCATTAATCTGCAATTTTCATTTAAATGCATTAGAACTTGTTCATTTAGTTTAAATCTACTTAGTGTTGTTAATTTTAGTCTATTATTACTTGTTGAATGCTTTATGAATGCTTTGGGTTGTTAATGCTTCATTTGGTTTTCATTCTGCTTCATTATTGGTAGCTCTGTTGTAAAAATCGGTCTAGGAGAACGATTAATCCCCGCATAATCGTTGATCGCTCACTAAGCGCCTTGATTTATAATAATCGTCCTATTTAACCGCTTTGGTCAAAGATCGCTTAAAAAAGGGTCAACAAACCAATTAATCGGATAAAATCGGTCTAATCGGACAAAATCGCTAAAAAATCGGTCAACAAATCACTTAAAAATCTGTCAGTATCGCTTAAAAATTGGTCAACAAACCGATTAATCGGACAAAATCAGTCAAAGATCACTTAAAAATAGTCAACAAATCAAGTAATGTCTATGTTTGATTTTAAACTTTGAAAAATTATGTATTATGTTTATATTTGAACACTTGAAATATTTGAACTTTGATACATTATGCTTATCTCATAGATATTGTATAATATAATATTTAAAATTACAATTTTGTGCATAAAAATTCCAATCCGATTAATCCCTGATTAATCCCCGCCTAATTAACCGATTAATCGCTAGGCCCTACCCGACCGCCTCACTAGCGCCTGGCGATTTCTACAACCTAGATTGGTAGAACTGCAATTCTGTGTACTTGATGCTTATTGTTGGAATTTATTGGTGGTTTAGCTTAGTTAATTGATTTTACATCTGTTTTAGTCTCTAGATAATCAAATATTGGTTTGATTCTGCATCTAGTAGTGTTATTTGACAGTTATAGGGGTGTTTGGTTTAAGCTTTGATCCTGTTTGTTTGTAGGTGCTAATTATAGTTTACACAGATCTCATAAGATGCATGTAGGTTAGTTTAGTCATAAAATTCAGTGTTCTTACCTCAAATAGTCAAAATCATGTTTAATTTTTATTCTAGCATACATGGTTAGGATTTAACTTGCATCATCATCAATCTAGGTGTAATATTTGTTATTATAGCTTAAACTAGTTTTAATTCAGCTTATAATCTCATTTTAAATCATTTAGACATAATCAAAGTTCATGTTAGTCAAAGTTAGTGTAAATTGAAAAAAGTCAAAAATATAAAAAACATTTTAAATTCATTTTTGTTTTTATTTTTCATTTCTTTATTTCTTAATCATATCAGTTCAAACTTGTTGCTTTGAAAAGCTTGTCAGTTTGTGATATTCAGGAAATTTTTAGAATAATTTTTGGAATTTTCCTTATAAGCTTTTCATAAGCTCAAAAGCTCCCTTTAGGCCTGTATCTCCCCTGCACCTACTGTCTCAGCAGCCCTTTAGCAGATTTTTGGTTAGTTTAGTGCTTTTTGCTTCTTCAAATCTGCTTATTTTGGATTCCATATTGCTTATTTGGACTCCCAATTAGTACCTTTAGCTTATTGTTCCATTAGTGCACCCTGTAGCAAGTTTATGTGCAATTTATGAGTCAAAACTGCTGGTGCAATTTGTGTTCATGCTGTCACATTTAGAATTAAATTTAAGTGATCAAATGGATTTGAAATGGAGTGAAACTTTTTATGGTGAAAGTTCATAGTGATAGCTTGAGATATCAGTGCTTAATCCTCAATTGTGAGCTTGTTTGCATAAGCTAAAATTGTCCCTCAATAAGCTGTGTATTCATATTTTCTAATCAGTTTGCTTGTTAGAAAGTTGATCCAAAAATAGCCCCATTGGTCTGCTAGTACCGTGCTCCTGGATTTCTGTCCCAACAACCATTTACTAAGTTTCTCTCATAAGCTCATTTTTGCTGGTATTTGTTTTCTTTGGTAGCCTATAGCTTAAGCTTTTCATTTTTGAGCTTTGATTTCGCTTAGGAGCCTCTTCATTAGTTATTTTGCAGCCTGCTAGTTCACCTTGAGGTCTGTTTAGATTAATTGATGACCGTCCTTGCTTATTATTCATTGTGAGCTTAATTGATTGTTATAATTTGAATTATTTGAATTGGACAGTTAAGGTTAGAAGGAAATTAGTTTAAGCTGGTAAAAGCTAGGTTGAGCTTATTGGAATTCTAGTATAGCTTATAGGTCTAGATAGAATAGTTGTTAAATTGTGAAATTTCTGTTTTTAGTGCTTGTGGTAACTGTTAGGAGTTTTAGCTTCTCCAGAGCTTATTGTAGGTTTTCAAAAAAATTGTTTTTGTAAAAAAGATTTCATTTCTAGTTCAGCAAGTTTTTAAAAGAAAATTTTCAAAAATAATAAGTTTTACAAAAAGGGGGTGCCAGGGTTCGAACCATGGTCACCAGTCTTTGCAAACCTCAACACCACTACGCCCTTGGGTCTTATTTCGTAATACAAATCTCCCTTATTTCCTTTATAGTGTTCTTCTATTTTCTATTTTAGCTTAATAAGATCTGTTTTAGCTTTTTATTAGCTTCTTCAATATAATTTTTCTGTTTTTATAATTTTCTAAAGTTTGTTATAGTATAAACTAATTTCTGAAAAAGTTTCAAAATTTTCCAAGTTATTTTTCTATTTTTCGTAATTAAATTTCTTTAAAATAGTTTTTAAATCATAATAATTAAATAAAAAGTCAAAAAAATATTTTTCTTTTTCCCGTAATTTTCTTTTATCGTTTAGAATGTAGGATAATCATTTTCATGCCCGTAGGATTAGTATTGCTTAGATTTCGTGTTTTATTTAACGCTCGTACGTAGTTTTTAAATATTTTTCGCGTTTTTAGAACAGGCTGCGTTTTAAGTACAGATTACTTTGCGTTATTGTTTCTTGTGCTTTATTATATGCTTTTTAGTTTCATTTCATTTTCCGTAGTTACAAATTCCATCAAATCACTTTTTACCACTATTCACTTCACAAATCACGAATCGAAATCACGATTCCATTCAACCTTCGTTGGGAGAACGACCCGGGGAAATACTTTCACCGGTATTTCTTTGGAATACTTAATCTCTAAATCTACATCTAATCAAATGGCACCGTTGCCGGGGAGGGTTTGAAGTGAGTTGTTGATTTTCGTTTTGTGATTCGTGTTTTTGTAACTGTTTTCAAAACATAAAAACTAAAAATATTTTCTTTTAAAAATTTGTTTTTCATATTTCTAATTACAAAAACCCAAATTTTTTTTTTCAAAATTGGTTTTCACATTTGCTTTACTTTTATCTTAATTCGTTTTTACCAACATAAAAAAACCAAAAATAATATTCTTATCCTCTTATCCGTATAATTATTCTTCTCACACCCTCTATTCATTTAATTTTCAGTTATGTCTTCATTTTATGATCTTTGGAGGATTTATAATACTCCATCATTTTTTACAACAACCGTCGAAGATTATGGAAGCAAAAGCATTGAAGAATTGTTATTTGAGGAGCAGAGTCGAATTGTAAGAGCTTTATTTTGTACAAATAATAACATCGATTCTTCGAGTGGCAATCCCATTCCGTCTTTTGATCCAATCATCCCTGACTCTCCCTATCCTTCTCTCACACCGGTTGAGGGAAGTGACCCCGTTTTGAAAGATGTCGATATTTCTCATAATAATTCTATTTCGACTGAGATTGTTAAGCCGTCAGATCCTTTTGAGCCCGAGCTCAAGGATTCTTTACCCAACTTTGAGAAACATGATTTTGATACGGCTGAGGAGTGTAATCCTAATGATCGTGTTGAGATGTTCTCCGATTTTGATGATGATGATTCTATATCTTGTGGAGACATTGACTATGTGGACGAATTACCTTCTGAGCTCGTCAGCTTAGAAGAAGAAAATGATGAAGATATTGAAACGGAAATCCAAGATGAAGCTCTTCGTGAAAAATTATTGAATATCAATCTTCTCATTTCTAAGATCGAGGCATTAAATAATCCTCCGATTTCTTCTCCTATCCCCATTATGGATAGTGATTTCTTACCCGAGCTTGAAATTTTTCGATTTGAAGAGACGAGTAGTGGCAGTCCCACTATTCATGCTATCTCACTTCCGATTTATGAGTGTTTTGAATTTGAGATCGACACTATACCTATTTCCGATAATCCATCACGTGACCCTCTTTTAGAGGATGTCGATCTATTTCTTGCTTTGGATGACTCGATACCTCCGGGTATTGAGAATGACGAGAATGATATTCAAAGAAATATTCTTTCCGATTTTCCATCTTCTCGTCCGCCCGCGAAACCACCGGATGTAGTTTTTGAATCCGATACGAATGAAGATATTTTTGAAGTGGTGGACGAGGTTTTTGATTATGATGTTCCGGTGCTTGATATTTTGCCCACCAAGTCCACCCGTGATTCAGAAGTTGACTTTGCTTTTATCATCCGAGTGTTTCACCCATTCTTTCCTTATCCCATCATTTCTTCACTTTTTCACTCCACCGGGAGTGAGGATACCATTTTTGACCCCGGCATCTCCGTCTTTCGTGCCGGGTGTCCGTTCCATCTGCTCCCCCAAGATTAAGTAAATTCGGGGCGAGTCTAAGCTACACGACTCGATAATAAACTAGCGCTTCGTGGGAGGCACCCTATGCTTATCCTTTTCATCTTCTTAAATTTCTTATTTCTTAATAACGTGACGTGGGGAGGGCTACCTCTTCCATTCTCGTGTTTCGTGGTTGTTTGTGAATGTCCAGGATTTGCCCGAATAATGAAGACTCTCATGCTCGTGGTTTTGCTTTTCTCCACTCGAGTTTCGTCATTCGTTGCTCATCCAAATATCCTAATCTTATCGACTAACATTTATCTTTGGGCATAATTAATAAACGACCTTATATTTATGTAGGAGAACCCTTACCTTTTAAACATTGAGGACAATGTTTCATTCTAGTTCGGGGGAGGTGAATCTTCGATTCGATTTGACCTTGCATTTTTCACAATGTCGTATACTCTCGCAACTCTGTTTTTCTTAAAAAATTGAAGAAAAATCAATGAAAAAGTCATGAAAAAGCGCAAAAAAAAAAGAAAAAAAAAGTTGAAAAAGACATGCAAAAATATAAAAAGTTTTGAATAAGTGTTTTGACACCTTGTTGAATTTCCAGCTGGCGAGAGTAGGAATAAATATTTTGACTTGACCGGGCATGTTGAGCACTAGCTTATTCCCTTAACCAATGATAACCACTTAAGCTTGTGCTAGTCTTGTACACCAGGAGCTATAAAATGCGAATTCTTTCTAAGAATTTGCAAGTTCCCGTACTTGACTTTATACATGCGCAGCTTAAAAGCTTTCGCTAGTCTTTTACATAAGGAGCTAGAAAACGCAAATTCTTTTTCTAGAATTTGCAAGTTTCCGTAACTGACTTTATATACGTGTGACTGATTATTGTCACATCCCCAATTTACCTGACATGCAGCGTAATGGAATGCCTGGGAGTGTAACTGTCATAGCACCATAACAAGGATATGTTGAACGACCTAAAGTGTCGTTTGGAAAACACATCGTTTGATTTATTTAAAAACATCCAGAGTTACAAAACATAGGTCCCAAAGGTTGAAACGTTTACATAAACAAGTTCAGGAAAAGTCAAACGATAATTTACACAAGTGCATGAAAAATCCAAAATGTAGTGCGTCATCCCTGGCACACCCTAATGTGACTCCATGCATGTAATATGATAATGCCTTAGTTACCTGAAAATACATTGCGAAAACGGTCAACATAAAGTTGGTGAATAATCATAGGTTTATGAAATGTAATGTTGTACGGCCACCACAAGTATAAGTGCATGACAAAAGTCACATAAAATAGTACAATAGACCTTAAGCTCATGACACCGAAGCTAGACTGATGAAATTTATGCCCCTCCTGAATGTTCTACCAAAACACTCAAATGTAACAGACATGAAATGCATCCGCTTACTGTTTGTAAATACTACCACGGATGGAGGCGTCACCCTCAATAGATCTATCCACTCACTCTCGCTTAATAGGCAAATTAACGGTTCATGATGATAATAGGGGACTATCACAAGGCAGACTAGCTACTTAAGCAATGTACATAAGTTTTGATACTTGGGCTCGTACTAAAATAGTGCAATGTATTCTCCCCTATGGGATTTGAAAACAATCATAAAATGTATACGGGGCTATGAAAACTCACCTTAACTGATGATATTGTGATGATGTGAAATGAACAACAATGAACGGTTAGGTGCCTCAACCTAATATGAACGATGAACGATCTAAATTAGATCACCAAATGATGTTATGAATGTCCATGCACATGTTCCTATACCACTCTACTCTTTGGAAAAACACTTGTTATCAAAAATATATATTTTCCAAGACTTAGGAAAATATGGCTATTAGAAAAATAAAACTAGTTGCAATATATACATATATATATATATATATATATATATATATATATATATATATATATATATATCGTATGTATCAATGTTAGAGTTGAAATCCTCGTTTTAAAATCCTTGAAATAATGCCTTGTAGTAATAAAAATATACTTGTAATCACTAATACTTCATTAGTTATGAATTTGGGTACTTGGTATTATTTCTAGAAATCTAGAGTTACTACGTAGTTTTAGCATTATTATTTCTAAAAGCTGTCAAAATAATGTTAGTTTTGCCGATATTGAAACGTGAATATCTTTGTCGTTATAAGTCCGTTTTACTTGTTCTTTATATCCACGGTTACGTCTTAGTATGTAGTAATATATTTTGGTAAGCTTGGCTCCTCCGGGTTACGTCTAAAGCCTCTTTTTGTCCGACGAAAAACGTCCAACAGCATGCATTTTCAGAAAAATACTTTTCGTCAATAAACTTGCAAAAAATCATAACTTCTTCGTTATAAACTCTTTTTAATCCGTTCTTTCGCCTACGGATTCGTTTTTGAAAGTATTTTCTAAATATTTTGCCAAAGTTTCCTTTATATCTACTGATTTTCCTGGATTTACAAAAATGGGACAGAATGTTTATATACTTGTTACAAACCCATTTTTCATGTTCAAAACTAGTTTCAACCTCAACCAAAACTCTTGCAAACTTCACAAAGCTATACAAATCCTACCATACACCTTCTTAGGGTGTCATGGGTTCCTAATGATCACTAAACAAGTTAATTTAACAAGGGAGTACCTAAAACAAATTCTAGGGTTTGTATGTTCAAAAAGTCTACAAAAATAAAGTGGTATAGCTAGCTTGTGCATGAAATTAAGCATGAAAACCATATGATACAAGTGTTAATTAGATGAAAACATGAAAATAAATTTGATAACTCACTTTGAAATAATAGGTGACTAGATTGTGAGAAACCTTGTGTTACTTGTGTTTTTATTGTAAGATTATTGATTAGGATGTCAAAATGAACAACTTCTATGCTTTAATTCTTGGAAAATGATCACTTGATCTTGGATTATGGTTTCGGTCGTGGGGTATGAGATGGAAAAGATGAGATGAGAGCTTTTTGATTCATAAATTTGTTAAGTGTTTTGTTTTAGAGGTTTTAGTAGATATACATGATAAGTTATATAGTATAATACTTGTACATAAATGCCCAAGGTTAAGAAAATGTATAAATTTGACCTTGTGAGGACTTTAGGGGCCGGCTCATGTGGATGAGGGGGGGGGGGTTGAGGTAGTTTTGATTTAATTAGGATTCTAGTGTAGGATTTAGTGTAGATATGTGTTATTAGTTAAAATCGGGTACCGGGTTTGATAGAAATAAATGTTAACAAAGTTAACCGGGACAAAATAAAGTCATAAGAATGATAAAAATATGTTGGGTACAAGTACTGAGTGTTCGGGTGATTATTGTTTAGTTTTCACGAAAACAGTCGTAATATTTATAAACTCACGTTATAAATAAAATAAATTTCCAAAATACTGGGTAAATAAATGTTACTCCCTCCGTCTCAAAATTATTGTCATGAGAGAGAAATCGCAAAGTTTAATAAAAGTGGGTCTACTTTAGTTTTCAACCACTAAATAAGAATATTCCTGTACTATATTCTCTAGTTTTTACTTAAAAGGGAAAGTGGACAATCTTTTTGAGACAACTTAAAAAGGAAATATGGACTATTAATTTGAGACGGAGGGAGTATAACTTTTATGATGATAAAATGGATATAAAAATATGTCGGGACCATTGTGGGAATATTTAGATATATTCGTCGTTTATAAACCGGGTGTTAACGTTTATTATAAATACTTATACGTAAAACGTTAAATGTATCAAATATATAAATCTGAAAATCCTAAGAGTAGTATAACATGAAAATGCTGTTATGATGATATGCAAACTGTCCCTAGTCCGTATGCAGTGTCCTTAGTACTAATGAAATGAATTCGCACCTAAACCAATCCAGTTACGCGAATTTGAATACCCGTAAACTAAATTTACGATGAAATGAGTAATGCAAGTGAATAGTGAAAACTTTTCTGGCAATGAATAGTGTTCAGTGAATAGTAAAATTCTCGAATGTTTCTCAGTATATCAAATTGACCTCGGAAATGATGAATAGTAAAATGATGAATAGTGATTTATGAATAGTAAAATGTCGAAGTTTGGGAAATGACCTGAAATGGTGAGTTGTGACAGCCGCCCACCCAAAAAGGAATTCAGTCCCTGAATTCAGCTAGTGTTGGTCTCAGTAATAGGTTTGGTGAAAAGATGTGGATACTTGCGTTGCATTTGATCTTCTCGTTCCCAAGTAAACTCAGGACCTCTTCGAGAATTCCAGCGAACCTTAACGATCGGAATTCGACTCTGCTTCAACTGTTTGACCTCTCGGTACATGATTTCAACTGGTTCTTCCACAAAGTTAAGCTTGTCATCTAGCTGAATCTCTTCTAATGGTATAACGGATGACTCATCTGAAAGGCATTTCTTGAGGTTTGAGACATGAAATGTGTTATGTACGTTGCTAAGTTCTGATGGTAGTTCAAGCTTGTATGCTACTGGACCAATCCTTTCCAGTATCTTAAATGGACCAATGTATCTCGGGTTCAACTTCCCACGCTTTCCAAATCGTATCACGCCTTTCCAGGGCGAGACTTTCAACATGACCTTGTCTCCAACCTGGAATTCCAATGGTTTGCGTCTAACATCTGCATAACTCTTCTGTCGGCTTCTAGCTGTTTCAAGCCTATCTCGAATCTGTATTATCTTTTCTGTTGTTTCCCTAACCATCTCTGGACTTGTGCATTATACCTCTCCAACTTCTGCCCAACAAACTGGGGAACGACACTTACGACCATAAAGTGCCTCAAATGGTGCTGCTTTAATACTTGAATGGTAACTGTTGTTATAAGAGAACTCGATTAATGGCAAATGGTTAGCCCAACCATTCCCAAAGTCAATCGCACATGCTCGCAGCATGTCCTCGAGTGTCTGAATTGTTCTCTCACTCTGACCATCAGTCTGTGGATGGTAAGCAGTGCTCATGTCTAACTTGGATCCAAAAGAATCTTGTAATGACTTCCAAAAGTTTGAAGTAAAGTGACTATCTCTGTCAGAAATAATGGAGATTGGTGCTCCATGTCTCGAGACTATTTCCTTGACATAAAGTCTGGCAAGCTGTTCCATGGAATAAGTCTCTCTAATGGGTATGAAATGGGCTGATTTAGTAAGACGATCGACAATTACCCAAATAGCATCATAACCTCCTGACGTCTTGGGTAGTTTAGTAACAAAGTCCATTGTAATACGCTCCCACTTCCATTGTGGCATTTCTGGTTGTTGAAGTCATCCTGACAGTTTCTGGTACTCAGCTTTCACTTTAGCACAAGTAAGGCATTTGCTGACGTACATAGCTATTTCTGCTTTCATGTTCGGCCACCAATACAGCTTTTTGAGATCCTGATACATCTTGTCAGAACCTGGGTGAATAGAGTACTTCGACTTGTGTGATTCATGCAAAATCAATTCTCGTACTCCACCATAGAGTGGTATCCAACTTCGGTCCTTGAAGCATAACACTCCATCTGCTCTCTTTACAAAGCCATTCTTGTTTTCTGGCATACCATAAAGTTTTTCCTGTGGTCGATTTTCCTCCTTGAGTGCCTCAATCTGAGCTTCTAGAATTTTTGATGGTAATGGTGAAATAATAGTCATTCCCAACGATCTAACCCTCAAAGGTTTGAGTCGTTCCTTTCGGCTAAGTGCATCTGCTACAACATTTGCTTTTCCTGAGTGATATCGGATCTCACAATCGTAATCACTCAACAATTCTAACCAATGACGTTGTCTCATGTTAAGTTCCTTCTGATCAAGTATATGTTGTAAGCTCTTGTAGTCGGTAAAAACTACACATTTAGTACCATAAAGGTAGTGTCTCCAAATCTTGAGTGCAAAAACAACAGCACCCAACTCCAAGTCGTGTGTAGTGTAATTCTTCTCGTGTGTCTTAAGCTGTCTAGATGCATAAGCTATCACCTTCTCGTTTTGCATTAGCACAGCTCCAAGTCCTTTATGCGAAGCACTGCAATATACCACAAAGTTCTCAATACCTTCTGGTAGTGACAAAATCGGTGCACTACAAAGCTTCTGCTTCAATAACTGAAATGCAGATTCTTGTTTCTCTCCCCACTCGTACTTTTGATTCTTTTGTGTCAGCTTAGTCAGCGACTTCGCTATCTTAGAAAACCCTTCAATAAACCTTCTGTAATATCCTGCAAGTCCTAAGAATTGACAAATTTATGTAGGAGACTTGGGCGTAGCCCAATCCTTTACTGCCTCGATCTTTGCTGGGTCGACTTGTAATCCTTGGCTATCAATGACATGGCCAAGAAATTGAACTCATTGTATCCAAAAGTCACACTTTGAAAATTTGGCATACAATTGCTCCTTCTTGAGTAGTTCCAATATTGTTCTGAGGTGTGCTTCATGCTCTTTCTTACTCTTGGAATAAATCAGGATATCGTCAATGAATACAATCACATACTTATCAAGATATGGTTTGCACACTCTGTTCATGAGATCCATGAATACGGTAGGTGCATTCGTTAATCCAAAAGGCATCACTTGAAACTCATAATGACCATAACGTGTTCTGAATGCCGTCTTCGGGATATCTTCTTCCCGAACTCTGAGTTGATGGTAGCCTGATCTTAAATCAATCTTGGAATAAAAACAAGAACCTTGTAACTGATCGAACAAGTCATCAATCCTAGGGAGAGGATAACGATTCTTCACCGTTAACTTGTTCAGCTCACGATAGTCTATGCACATTCTGAAAGATCCATCCTTCTTCTTCACAAACAAAACCGGTGCTCCCCAAGGCGAGGAACTCGGTCTAATGAATCCTTTGTCTAAAAGTTCTTGTAATTGGTTAGACAATTCTTGCATCTCAGAAGGTGCAAGTCTATATGGTGCTCGTGCAATTGGTGCAGCTCCTGGCACCAACTCAATTTGAAACTCAACCTGACGTGTAGGTGGAAGTCCTGGTAATTCTTCCAGAAAAACTTCTAGAAATTCCTTAACAATACGCACATCTTCAAGTCGTTTCTTATCCGACTTCTTCTCCGTGATGTGAGCCAAGAATGCATAACATCCCTTCTTTATGTACTTCTCGGTTTTAATGTATGATATGATACTGAGTCTAGTTCCACTTCGCTCTCCGCGAACAACTAAAGTTTCACCTCCATAAGAAAGATGAACAACTTTTTCATCACAAATGATTCTTGCACGATATCGAGACAACCAATCCATACCGATAACAACGTCAAAACTTCCAAGTTCTACGGGCATAAGGTCTATATTGAATGGGTGATTTAGGAAATTGATGGTGCAACCACGGATAACGGTGTTGGTGTTAACTAAAGACCCATCGGCTAATTCAACAATATAGGGAATGTCTAAGGTAGTTGGTTTTATGTTAAGTAAAGGTGCAAATGCAATAGAAACAAAACTTCTATCCACTCCTGAATCAAATAAAATGGATGCATAACGATTATTAACGAGGAACGTACCCGCAACAACATTCAGGTCCTCACGAGCATCTTCTCCTCCCATAACATAAGCCCTTCCTCGAGCTACTCCGCCCTGATTTCCAGCTCCTTGATCCTTCCTCTTTGGGCAATTGTTCTTGAAATGACCCAACTCTCCACAACCATAACATGCTCCTGGTTGGTTCTGATTAATTACCCCTCGTGGAGCTTTGCATTCCCTAGTCGAATGACCGACTTTTCCACAGTTCTCACAAGCTCTAGGACAATTCCCAGGGTTGTGATGAGTTTGACATTTGTTACACTTGGGTAGTTTTCCAACATATCCTTTTCCTTCTGTTGGTCCTGCAGCATAGGCCTTTGCCACTTCCTATCTCTTAGGTGCTGGTTGGATAGCATTTCCACATTGGTTATTATCAAACCTCCTCTTGTTGTTATTGTTGTTATTGTTTTGGTTATTGGGGTAGTTGCGGTTTTGGTTATTGTTATAGTTGTTGTTGTTTCGAGTGTTGTTGTAGTTGGTATTGTTTGAACGGTTATTGTTGTTGTTTGCAGCAGATTTTCCTTTTAACACTTGGACCATAAGTTTCTGAGTTATACGAATGGCCTTTTCCATTGATTGTGGGTCGAAAGACATCACATCCCCTCGGATGCTTTCGGGTAGTCCTCCAGTAAAATTCTCCATCTTTTTCTCATCGTCCGGAACCATAGTTGGACATATTGCAGCCAACTCCTGAAACTTCCTAATATAAGTCTCAATGTCATCACCTTTTGTTACCAGCTCATAGAATTCGGTTTCCAACTTTTGCACCTCAGTATGAGGGCAAAACTTCTTAGTCATCAGCTTCTTGAATTGATCCCAAGTGAGCTTGTAGGCATTCTCCATACCAATAGGCTGAGCATACGAATTCCACCAAGACATAGCTTCATCAAGAAGCATACCAGTAGCAAATTTTACCTTGTTAACCTCCTGGCAACCGCACATGAGAAATACGTTCTCAGTCTTCTCAAACCAGCGAATCAAAGCAACCGCTCCCTCAGTGCCCTTATACTTGATGGGATCACTAATCTTGAAATCCTTCCAAGTACATTCACGCCTAGTAGTGGGTTGAACCACTTCAGTATTAGGTGGAACCTCAGCAGCCCTAGCAGCAACCTCAGCCCTCTCAGTCTCTAGAGCTTCTGCTATACTATCCCTGACCAACTAGCGGATAGCGGCTTGAGTCATAGCGGGTGTTTCTGATGTAGCCTTTGCTTTCTTTAGCGTCATACTTCTGATAAATAATAATCGACAACAACCATGAGAAAACTATAATAGAAATAGTCATCGTACAAAAAGTATACGCCCACAACATGTATATATACAACCACAACAAGTATAAATACAACCACGACATGTACGAGTACAACCACAACCTGTAATAATACAACCACAACACGTATAGATACAACCACAACAAGTATAAATACGTTAACAATAAAGAGCAACCACGAAACATCATAAATATATTCACAACACATGAATATAATACATGAAAATTTCGGCCTACATGGACCGATATATATATATATATATGGCACAACATTTCCAACATAGTAGAGTCGCACTTGATATATTTGTTTGTAAAACAATCAAAAGACTACAAGTTCTTGAACTATGTCCCACACCTCGGGACTAGGAAAATAGTAAAAGCTAATACAATACTAGTCTATGTCTAGGCTCCTCTAGGTGCTCTAGATGGTCCAGGAGCTCCAGATGCTCCAGGTGCACTCCTTAGACGACGAATCTCCCTGTCCATCATAACTGCAATCTCCTCTAAATGCTGAACTCGAAGCTGAAGAGCAGCATCTCTACCCTCCATCATAGCCAACCTCTCCTGTGCTACTGCCAACTGGTGTGTCTGCTCTCCCTGAGCCTCCTGTGTAGTCTGAGCTCTATCTCGTATCTCTGGTAGCTCATCCCTAAGCTGATCAATCAGCTCCCGATGTCCCTCCTGCCGTGCCTCAAGTCCATGATACGACACGTCGATACTAACTCTGCCTAAAATCAATCCCTCGACCTGCTCCTCAACCGCCTCAAGTCGAGTAGTGATATCCTCATCAACCCTATAACCCAAACTATCAACCTGCTCCTGCTGAGCCCCTAACTGATCCTCTAATGTAACATCTGTAGGCTCCCTAGCAACAGCTGCTCTCGAACACTCACCTACATGGTATACTGGTGGTGGTTCTGATTCTGACTCTGTAGTAGGTGAAGCTGGTGTAGTAAACCTCGCACGCTTCCTAAACGGCAATAGTGAAGTAGATATGGATGTAGTAGCGGGTATGGCTGGTGGTGGTGTGGGTAACATAGGAATAGCAGGGATCTTAAAGGTAGATGTAGCAGGGCAAACTTTCTTACTAGGACCTATAGTCGTCTTCCTACGGGGAAACATGAGTCTAGGTTCTGATGGAATAGTGGTAGCAGAGGATGATGTGTCAGTGGGTGCACGGGTAATCTCAGGTGGTGCAATAGGGGAAACATGAGGAGTAGGAGCAGTCTCTTCCTCCTCAAAAGGCTCGGTTTCCTCACCTGATGCCGAGAGTGGCAACACAGGGACAAGAGGAATGGGTGGTGGTGAAAAGGCAGTGGAAGACATAGAGCCTTCAACATCGGAGTCTGTGATAGAGTAAAGTACGACAACGTTTGGGTCTGAAGACATGGTTCTGTGATAATCAAGGTGAAATAAAATAAATAACTCGTATAATGGAATCACCTAAAACAATGAACATGCACTTATGATGAAATGATGAGATGCTATGATAATGTGGTTATAGTCTAGGGATCGTATACATCATAAACCCTATCATGATGCATCCTAGTTCTCTATAATCTTGGCTCTGGTACCAATTTGTCACACCCCCAATTTACCTTACTTGCAGCGGAATGGAATGCCTGGGGGTGTAACTGTCATAGCACCATAACAAGGATATATTGAACGACCTAAAGTGTCGTTTGGAAAACACATCGTTTGATTTATTTAAAAACATCCAGAGTTACAAAACATAGGTCCCAAAGGTTGAAACGTTTACAGAAACAAGTTCAGGAAAAGTCAAACGATAATTTACACAAGTGCATGAAAAATCCAAAATGTAGTGCGTCATCCCTAGCACACCCTAATGTGACTCCATGCATGTAATATGGTAATGCCTTAGTTACCTGAAAATACATTGCGAAAACGGTCAACATAAAGTTGGTGAATAATCATAGGTTTATGAAATGTAATGTTGTACGGCCACCACAAGTATAAGTGCATGACAAAAGTCACGTAAAATAGTACAATAGACCTTAAGCTCATGACACCGAAGCTAGACTGATGAAATTTATGCCCCTCCTGAATGTTCTGCCAAAACACTCAAATGTAACAGACATGAAATGCATCCGCTTACTGTTGGTAAATACTACCACGGATAGAGGCGTCACCCTCAATAGATCTATCCACTCACTCTCGCTTAATAGGCAAACTAACGGTTCATGATGATAATAGGGGACTATCACAAGGCAGACTAGCTACTTAAGCAATGTACATAAGTTTTGATACTTGGGCTCGTACTAAAATAGTACAATGTATTCTCCCCCGTGGGATTTGAAAACAATCATAAAATGTATACGGGGCTATGAAAACTCACCTTAACTGATGATACTGTAATGATGTGAAATGAACAACAATGAACGGTTAGCTGCCTCAACCTAATATGAATGATGAACGATCTAATTTAGATCACCAAATGATGTTATGAATGTCCATGCACATGTTCCTATACCACTCTACTCTTTGGAAAAACACTTGTTGTTATCAAAAATATATATTTTCCAAGACTTAGGAAAATATGGCTATTAGAAAAATAAAACTAGTTGCTATATATACATATATATATATCGTATGTATCAATGTTAGTGTTGAAATCCTCGTTTTGAAATCCTTGAAATAACGCCTTGTAGTGATAAAAATATACTTGTAATCACTAATACTTCATTAGTTATGAATTTGGGTACTTGGTATTATTTCTAGAAATCTAGAGTTACTACGTAGTTTTAGCGTTATTATTTCTAAAAGCTGTCAAAATAATATTAGTTTTGCCGATATTGAAACGTGAATATCTTTGTCGTTATAAGTCCGTTTTACTTGTTCTTTATATCCACAGTTACGTCTTAGTATGTAGTAATATAATTTGGTAAGCTTGGCTCCTTCGGGTTATGTCTAAAGCTTCTTTTTGTCCGACGAAAAACGTCCAACAGCATGCATTTTCAGAAAAATACTTTTCGTCAATAAACTTGCAAGAAATCATAACTTCTTCGTTATAAACTCTTTTTAATCCGTTCTTTCGCCTACGGATTCGTTTTTGAAAGTATTTTCTAAAAATTTTGCCAAAGTTTCCTTTATGTTTACTGATTTTCCTGGATTAATAAAAATGTGACAGAATGTTTATATACTTGTTACAAACCCATTTTTCATGTTCAAAACTAGTTTCAACCTCAACCAAAACTCTTGCAAACTCCACAAAGCTATACTAATCCTACCATACACCTTCTTAGGGTGCCATGGGTTCCTAATGATCACTAAACAAGTTAATTTAACAAGGGAGTACCTAAAACAAATTCTAGGGTTTGTATGTTCAAAAAGTCTACAAAAATAAAGTGGTATAGCTAGTTTGTGCATGAAATTAAGCATGAAAACCATATGATACAAGTGTTAATTAGATGAAAACATGAAAATAAATTTGATAACTCACTTTGAAATAATAGGTGATTAGATGGTGAGAAACCTTGTGTTACTTGTGTTTTTGTTGTAAGATTCTTGATTAGGATGACAAAATGAAAAACTTTTATGCTTTAATTCTTGGAAAATGATCACTTGATCTTGGATTATGGTTTTGGTCGTGGGGTATGAGATGGAAAAGATGAGATGAGAGCTTTTTGATTCATAAATTTGTTAAGTGTTTTGTTTTAGAGGTTTTAGTAGATATACAGGATAAGTTATATAGTATAATACTTGTACATAAATGCCCAAGGTTAAGAAAATGTATAAATTTGGCCTTGTGAGGACTTTAGGGGCCGGCTCATGTGGATGAGGGGGGGGGGGGGTAGTTTTGATTTAATTAGGATTCTAGTGTAGGATTTAGTGTAGATATGTGTTATTAGTTAAAATCGGGTACCGGGTTTGATAGAAATAAATGTTAACAAAGTTAACCGGGACAAAATAAAGTCATAAGAATGATAAAAATATGTTGGGTTCAAGTACTGAGTGTTCGGGTGATTATTGTTTAGTTTTCACGAAAACCGTCGTAATATTTATAAACTCACGTTATAAATAAAATAAATTTCCAAAATACTGGGTAAATGAATGTTATAACTTTTATGATGATAAAATGGATATAAAAATATGTCGGGACCATTGTGGGAATATTTAGATATATTCGTCGTTTATAAACCGGGTGTTAACGTTTATTATAAATACTTATACGTAAAACGTTAAATGTATCAAATATATAAATCTGAAAATCCTAAGAGTGGTATAACATGAAAATGCTGTTATGATGATATGCAGAGTCCTTAGTACTAATGAAATGAATTCGCACCTAAACCAATCCGGTTACGCGAATTTGAATACCCGTAAACTAAATTTACGATGAAATGAGTAATGCAAGTGAATAGTGAAAACTTTTCTGGCAATGAATAGTGTTCAGTGAATAGTAAAATTCTCAAATGTTTCTCAGAATATCAAATTGACCTTGGAAATGATGAATAGTAAAACGATGAATAGTATTTTGATGAATAGTGATTTATGAATAGTAAAATGTCGAAGTTTGGGAAATGTCCTGAAATGGTGAGTTGTGACAATTATCGGCTAAGTATTCGCGGGTTTCATTACTTGGAATCTTAAATTACGAAAAGCGAGAAATGATAGAGTTTATTTAGAAGTTAGATGTTAAACGTGGAGTAGTTGGTTCTCTTTAGAGCTCATGAGAGGTACTTGTGACTTTTTGCTCCAACAAAATTGTTTCACGAAAAATAATAAATAGATGTTCTAGGTTAATTAGTGGTATTTAGGTTTGAGCAATATTTGGTTTTTCATTTTCTTAAAAGAATCTTTGCTTTAGAAGTTGGGTACATATCAAGGACACATCAAAAGCAAAAATGAAAAGTCAAAAGATGATATGTATGTGGTTTTGGAGCTACCCGATAAGCTTCCATTATTGTTGAAAAAGAAAAGTATGAAGAAAAAAATGATGAAAAGAAAAAAAAAATGAAAAAAATGAAAAAAGTGAAATGTGAAAGTTTGAATGAATAAGAGCTTAAGTGTTATAAAAGTTGTTGGCGCGTGAGGTGCATGTGGATAATTCTGAATTAGTCACATGAAGTGCACGTGTAGTAGTCCGCAACTTATATATGTACCAAATTCCTTGATGTGGACCGAATTTCTAAAGCAGTGGTTCCTGAGAGAAAATAAAAAAACTACTTAGCATTTAAACTTGGTATCTCTATCAGACTAAAAGTTATTGAAACAAGGAAATATGAAGAAATTCATTTCTCAACAAAAGTAAAAAAATCTAGATACATTAAGAAAATGGGAGTAAGAGGTTTTTACAAGTAACTTTTATGAGTAGTGTTAGCATCTAACATATAGATAAGCTATGATCTCGTTTGTACGCTTAGTTTAGGGGCTTGTGAAAAATCAAGGATGACGAATTTTATCCGTATGGTAACTTTTCCATGAGAAGTGTTTCTACTCAATGACCCTAAAAATTATTGAAAAATAATGAAAGTTCAACAAACCGTCACAAGAACAAAGTGAAAAATCCAAAAATAGTAGTGATAAGTAGAATAAGGAATAAAATTGGAAAACGGGGCATTTTCGGGAATAAATGATTTTGTAACTTCTTTTGAACCTCCTTGCTACTTTACAACGTTAGTAGGAAGAGTTATAAAATTATTTATCCCAAAAGCGTGAATTGATCACATTGCGTGAGGACACGACAATATTTTAGTCTGGGGGATTTTGGTGAGTGCTTATTCACTCACTTTTATTCGACTAAAATCGGACCAAAAAGACCAAAAACATACCCAAAATGCCAAATATATGTTGGTTTTTTTGTGTTTTTACATGTGCAGGTACGGATATTGTAGAAATGGACAAAAATCATGGAAAAACGACAACACGAGCACGGGAATGGAAAAGGGTTCAAAAGCCGAGACCGGGGAAGGATTTCTACAAAGTGTATCAAGTTATGCTCATATGTCAAAGTCAACCTTTGAAGAATTGAAGCATGTGAAAAATGGCCCTTGGAATAAAATTTCACAATTTACAAATTTGGTCCTTGGAGATTTGGAAGATTACAAAATTGGTCCTTGAAGATTTCATACTTAACTTACAATAAACAATCCTAGTCCAAGTAACAATACATAAAACCCATGAGCCCAAAACCATAATCACAAGCCCACCATCCTATCCCTGGTACCTGGTATCCATTTCCCACAAATAACCCGATCCACCATCCCTTTCCACCCGGTCAAAGACCAAAGTCAAAATAATAAGAATAAAACCTCTTCCCCCATTTACCCACCCCCAATTGTTACTATTCACACAGCCCTAATTCACTATAACCTCAAATTAACAAAGATTAATTTTAGCTTACGTGAACCTTTTTTTTACCTTATATAAGCTCATTCAAGCTCCTTGATAGCTTGTGGTGAGTTTTGATACATAATTTCTGCTTTAAATTTGGTTAACTAGTTTTGGTCAACGATAGTCAAACAAAATTTCATAGTGAAGATAGGCAGTGATCAAATGAAACCTTTGTTTTCTTTGAGGTCTTATTCACATCATCCAAAACAAGCAGGATTGGCTTACATGCCATCCTCTGCTTTATCACCATAGAACCTTCACCAACACTTGATATCTTCGGATCATCTGTTTTCAGAATCTTACCAATCATTTGCATCTGGACTTGCGTTAGGCCTTGTTGTTTTTCAACTCCTTGAACATTATCACAAAAGCAGCTCCCGTCGAAGTGGGTATGCATCGAGTTGTAGACAGCTTTGGCAAGAGTAGTCTTTCCTATTCCACTTATGCCACATATTCCAATCATGTTAACCTCTGCTTTAAATTTGGTTAACTAGTTTTGGTCAACGATAGTCAAACAAAATTTCATAGTGAAGATAGGCAGTGATCAAACAAAATTTGGTTAACTAGTTTTAAGTCTCATTTACATTTTTCTAGCATTAATCTGCAATTCTCATTTAAATGCATTAGAATTTGTTCATTTAGTTTAAATCTGCTTAGTGTTGTTAATTTTAGTCTATTATTACTTGTTGAATGCTTCATTTGGTTTCCATTCTGCTTCATTATTGGTAGAACTGCAATTCTGTGTACCTGATGCTTATTGTTGGAATTTATTGGTGGTTTAGCTTAGTTAATTGTTTTTACATCTGTTTTAGTCTCTAGATAATCAAATATTGGTTTGATTCTGCATCTAGTAGTGTTATTTGACAGTTATAGGGTCGTTTGGTTTAAGCTTTGATCATGTGCTCTAGTTGTTTCTAGGTGCTAATTATAGTTTACACAGATCTCATAAGATGCATGTAGGTTAGTTTAATCATAAAATTCAGTGTTCTTACCTCAAATAGTCAAAATCATGTTTAATTTTTATTCTAGCATACATGGTTAGGATTTAACTTGCATTATCATCAATCTAGGTGTAATATTTGTTATTATAGCTTAAACTAGTTTTAATTCAGCTTATAATCTCATTTTAAATCATTTAGACACAATCAAAGTTCATGTTAGTCAAAGTTAGTGTAAATTGAAAAAAGTCAAAAATACAAAAAACATTTTAAATTCATTTTTGTTTTTATTTTTCATTTCTTTAGTTCTTAATCATATCGGTTGAAACTTGTTGCTTTGAAAAGCTTGTCAGTTTGTGATATTCAGGATATTTTTAGAATAATTTTTGGAATTTTCCTTATAAGCTTTTCATAAGCTCAAAAGCTCCCTCTTAGGCCTGTATCTCCCCTGCACCTACTGTCTCATCAGCCCTTTAGCTTTGCTTCTTCAAATCTGCTTATTTTGGATTCCCTATTGCTGATTTGGACTCCCAATTAGTAGCTTTAGCTTATTGTTCCATTAGTGTACCCTGTAGCAAGTTTATGTGCAATTTATGAGTCAAAACTGCTGGTGCAATTTGTGTTCATGCTGTCACATTTAGAATTAAATTTAAGTGATCAAATGGATTTGAAATGGAGTGAAATTTTTTATGGTGAAAGTTCATAGTGATAGCTTGAGATATCAGTGCTTAATCCTCAATTGTGAGCTTGTTTGCATAAGCTAAATTTGTCCCTCAATAAGCTGTGTATTCATATTTTCTAATCAGTTTGCTTGTTAGAAAGTTGATCCAAAAATAGCCCCATTGGCCTGCTAGTACCCTGCTCCTGGATTTCTGTCCCAACAGCCATTTACTAAGTTTCTCTCATAAGCTCATTTTAGCTGGTATTTGTTTTCTTTGGTAGCCTATAGCTTAAGCTTTTCATTTCTGAGCTTTGATTTCGCTTAGGAGCCTTTTCATTAGTTATTTTGCAGCCTGCTAGTTCACCTTGAGGTCTGTTTAGATTAATTGATAACCGTCCTTGCTTATTATTCATTGTGAGCTTAATTGATTGTTATAATTTGAATTATTTGATTGGACTGTTAAGGTTAGAAGGAAGTTAGTTTAAGCTGGTGAAAGCTAGGTTGAGCTTATTGGAATTCTAGTATAGCTTATAGGTCTAGATAGAATAGTTGTTAAATTGAGAAATTTCTGTTTTTAGTGCTTGTGGTAACTGTTAGGAGTTTTAGCTTCTCCAGAGCTTATTGTAGGTTTTCAAAAAAATTGTTTTTGTAAAAAGATTTCATTTCTAGTTCAGCTTTAAGTTTTTAAAAGAAAATTTTCAAAAATAATAAGTTTTACAAAAAGGGGGTGCCAGGGTTCCAACCATGGTCACCAGTCTTTGCAAACCTCAACACCACTGCGCCCTTGGGTCTTATTTCGTAATACAAATCTCTCCTTATTTCCTTTATAGTGTTCTTCTATTTTCTATTTTAGCTTAATAAGATCTGTTTTAGCTTTTTATTAGCTTCTTCAATATATTTTTTCTGTTTTTATAATTTTCTAAAGTTTGTTATAGTATAAACTAATTTCTGAAAAAAGTTTCAAAATTTTCCAAGTTATTTTTCTATTTTTCGTAATTAAATTTCTTTAAAATAGTTTTTAAATCATGATAATTAAATAAAAATTCGAAAAAATATTTTTCTTTTTCTCGTAATTTTCTTTTATCGTTTAGAATGTAGGATAATCATTTTCATGCCCGTAGGATTAGTATTACTTAGATTTCGTGTTTTATTTCGCGCTCGTACGTAGTTTTTAAATATTTTTCGCGTTTTTAGAATAGGTTGCGTTTTAAGTATAGATTACTTTGCGTTATTGTTTCTTGTGCTTTATTATATGCTTTTTAGTTTCATTTCATTTTCCGTAGTTACCAATTCCATCAAATCACTTTTTACCACTATTCACTTCACGAATCATGAACCGAAATCACGATTCATTCAACCTTCGTTGGGAGAACGACCTGGGGAAATACTTTCACCGGTATTTCTTTTGAATACTTAATCTCTAAATCTACATCTAATCAATAAAAACGTAAGAAAAACAGACAAAAACGTATAAAAAGGTTAAAAACGTACAAAAAGGGATAAAAACGTAAGAAAATGTATAAAAATGATTAATAACGTATGACAACTTAAGAAAAATGAAAGAAAACATATGTAAATGTATAAAAACAAAAGAAAAGTAGACGAAAACGTATAAAAACGGTCAAAATTGTATAAAAAATGACGAAAACGGATAAAAACGTTAGGAAATGTATAAAAACCTAAGAAAATGGACAAAACGTATAAAAATGGTCAAAACGTTTAAATAAGGACGTAAACGGATAAAAACGTAAGAAAACATATAAAAATGGATAATAACGTATGACAACTTAAGAAAAACGGAAGAAAACGTATAAAAACGGACGAAAACGGATAAAAACATAATAAAACGTATAAAAACGGATAATAACGTATGACAACTTGAGAAAAACGAAAGAAAACGTATAAAAGCGGTCAAAAACGTTTAAAAACAGACGAAAATAGATAAAAATGTAAGAAAACGTATAAAAATGGATAATAACGTATGACAACTTAAGAAAAACGGAAGAAAACGTACAAAAATGTATAAAAGGTCAAAACGTATAAAAATGGACGAAAACGTAAGAAAATGTATCAAAACGGATAAAATTATATGACAACTTAAGAAAAATGGAAGAAACATATAAAAACGGATAAAAATGTAAAAAGAAAACGGACGAAAGCGTATAAAAATGGTCAAAAACGGACGAAAACGGATAAAAACGTATAAAAACGTATAAAAACGTATGAAGACAAATAAAAACATATGAAAACTTTAAATTGTAAACAGCCGCTATTATTAAAGATAAATGATGCAACGATATTTAACCAAATGGGCAAACGTGTAAGTTATAACGGAACTCAGTTAACACAAGTTAAACTAAAGGACCGGTGGTGTTATTTGTTTACCAACTTAGGGACTACCAGTGCAACTTCAAACTTCGAGGGACGAAGGTTGTTACTTTTGACACACCACAGGGACCATCCATGTAATTTACTCTTATATAAAGAACATCTTTGTAGTTTTATGCATTGAATATATTTTTTGGCGCCGAAAAAATTTGGGGCGACAAAAACTGGGCTTGGGCGGTCGGCCACCCTCAAGAACGGCCCTGGATGCAATGGCAGATGCACAAATTTGTCACAAGGTATGCAATGTTATATAGAAATTTGAAATGAGTATGCACTTAGTGTTAAACTTTGAAATATGTAAAGAAAAAAAATTGTTTTTACACTAGTGATGATGATTTTTAGGTATGCACGTCGCCTTAAGTATGTCCGTCCCTGCCTTTCAAAAAAAAAAAAAAAAAAAAAAAGTATGCCCGTCTGATAATAGCACGCACCAAACCTCATTGTTAAACCTTTAGAATACAATTTTGACATAATCCTGTTAGAAATGATAGACCGTAAACCACAACATATATTGAAAAAGTTTTCTGGCGATATGATGAATGAGTATGTTTGATATATTGACAGAGCAAAGTAATTTAAAAGAAAGATTTGGTATCAAGAAGTGTACAAATATATATATATATATATATATATATATATATATATATATATATATATATATATATATATATATATATAAATTCTTTATCTACAGAACTAACAATAAGTAACAAAAGAATGTGGGAGCCTAGCTATATCACAGTTATGTGCATTACAGGACACTGATTTTAGCTCTAGCATGACCTTGAGACACCTGGAACTGCTCGGTGATGCCGAAATGTGCCATAAGTAGCCAAACATGAGTCAAAAACTCGCCCCCTTTTCTAAGCTGTTGCTCGTGGTGAAATCCTCTGCAGTGAGTAGCAGCAAAAGCTAAGATCTCGATCCATACTTGACTCATGACTTTCCACATACGCTCTTTTTCCATCTTTTTCAAAGATAACGCGAGCCTGCAACCATCAAACAGTGCAGATTTGCATTGATCCCCCTTCACTTTACTAGGCAACACTTCAAGAGAATCATCTTCCAGCAGCTTTAGACATGCTTCAACTTTTTCGGTAATAAGACCTTTTTCTTTGAAAAAACGCATTGCTTCAGCACAGGTGTCGCGATACCTGATCATGCAATACCTATTGGCAACATCACAGGGTATGTCACAAGAAGATACATCAGATAGTCAGATATGTGCTTGCTATCCGTGCGACATATATCAATATCAGAACCTTCTTGATTGCCAACATCTGAATAATAGCAAAGAGTGGTAGCAATGTGCCATATAAGAATGCTTTGATCAAATTCAACTTCATTGACACTTCATAGAAAAGCGTCACACTCATTCTTTTGTAGCGAAAAACTACCTTTATGAGTACATAACTCACTCAGATTTGAGTTGACAACCATATACTCGCGAAACTGAGAGTAAATTAATTCATTTAGGTTGTCAGAAACTTCGTTGTATGTCTTGTAACGATGTTGTTCGCGAACCTTATCTATTTTTAAAAATATTTGAGTTTTTAAGAAACAAGCGGGTCTCTCATTAAGGGCAACACAAATCCAAGTTCAATCTCGACGGCACGGAAAGCATTGCTTGATGCAAGATGGTGGAAGTAGGATTGACTATATTCTCTATCCTCAAAAGTAAGGATGAGATCAACAAATAGCCGTTTGAATGTTTGAAATAGTTTATAAGCTTCAGATATCTCTTTACCTTCTTCAGGATATAAAAGAATATTGACTGTATGGGAGAGTTCAGGGATCTCCTCCACGTTTACATCAAAACCTTGTGACTTTTTTAACTGGTAATCCTCCAAAAAACTTAGGATAATTGGGACCTGCGTCCGGAGGACCAAGCATCAAGTCATGAAGGTTGTCAGTGTTTGCTAACCGTAGAGCCTTAATACGTTCAAAACACTTGATGAAACCGGCTAAGTAAACCAGTACACTTAGTTTAGGGAGATCAGAACAGCCTGGCCAGGACAACAAGAAGAATAATGAGCTACTGCAAACTGAAACACAATCTCAACAAAGTGTCTTAATGAAAGCTCGTTATCTTCCAATGCAAACGCGGTAATAGAATCTGGACCACCAAGGTGAAGAAGAAGAAAAAGTGCTCAAAAGGACATGAGTTCACTTGTGTTTTGTTTGTGAACATTTTCCGAACTGAAATGAGAGGTGTTGTTGCATACGTCTAAGGCGGTTCGGGTAATAACACCAAGCGCTGCTGATGCAACAGCTAATTCTAATAAGTAGGCAAACCAGAGAGCCATTCTAACTCGTGTTATTGGGTTGTATTTCCGAACATTTCCTAGTAGACTTAAGGTGATCTGTGAAACAAGACTGATCACAATAAGTCCACGTAGGGCCCACTCGTTCCACATATGCTTAACGTCATCTGGAAGCACTTGGAATAGCTTTCTGTGATCTGAAAGCGTAATCAAACCTATAACTGGAAAGAAGTTAAAACAGAACATTAACACAGAAAGAACATTGATATAGAGGAAAAAAAGAGCATGGATCAATTAGGATGTTGGTAGGGAAATGTATATTGTGAGGTTATGGTCTTGGTGCAATTATGGGTGAATTGGAGTATGCAAACTATGGGTTGGTTTGCTACTTTGCTGCTACAAATTAGTCTGATGGCTTCATTTCATGTAGCATAGGTTGTATGAATTTGGTATGGAATGTCTGTTAGAAACTTATGTTTGTTGTCTGAGATCTTGTTGTGAATGTAATGATTGTTTAGCATATTTCACTGAATGGGCATGTCCATTGCAGTTGAATTCTTGTTGTAAAAGTTTGATGTTAATAAAATATTTCACCCTTTTGCAACAAAAAAAAAAAAAAAAAAAAAGCATGGATCAAACCTATAATTAAGGTTGTTACCATATGCCAAATCGAAAGTAACAGAACAAAGTAAATTATAAGTTTTACCAATGGGCATCATCTTCCTTCCAGATTCTTGAATTAAAGTGGTTATAATTGTGTTTCCTGAAGTTTCTTGAAGGAAGATGATGCCCATTGGTAAAACTTATAATTTAACCAGCAATAGTCTTTTTAATAGTTTTAGGTAAGACCCACATGATGACGTCATTCTACAAAAGTCTTCTCTCTTGTAAATTTCTTCCTAATTACATCTTGTTGACTTAATCAATTAAGATATCAATCTTATTGCTTGAAGTTTCTTGAACTCAGGTTGCACATTTTAGACATGAAAGCATCAATTTACTCGTATATTATATGAAATTGCCAGTTGAAATGAACGGAACTTAACTTAATAAACTTCTTCAATTAGCAAAAGTGGCACTATGTTCCATAAGTGCAGCATGCTACAATTTGATCATGTCTTCTCTGCGTACCACATCTAAGTAATGTCGGGTAGCAAAACTCGAGTATGCTAGCATTATAAGGGTGTGTAATAGCTGTTTCCTATAAAGGCTTATTGGTTGTTTGCCTAGAAATTTTAAGTTTTTTTAGAGGAAGACATGGGACCTGACAAAATAACTCATATCCAACTCATGTCTGTTATGTTAAAATTACCAATCTTATTCATCAACTAGCATATTTGTTTCGACGATGCTCTCACGTTGTCTCTTTAAAAATGCATATTAGCCTACATAACAGTCAACCATATCTAGTCCTGGCATTTCTCCCAACTAGCTAGTTATAAAAAGTTAAGCTTAATGAAGAGCTGCAAAACTGGACTACATAAATATGATCAGTAAACTATACCTCAACTGGCAGGCAAGAACATAGTCTCGACAAACATGGTCGATAATCTTTTCTAGAGATGTAAACTGCAGCAAGGCTTATAATCTTACAATATACATAGCAACTTCAAAACAAAATACAAGTTTCTTAACTGCAACCACACATCAGCGGGTTGTAAAATCGAACAAGTTGACGAGTAATAGCTACCAAACTGTTTTCCAATATAATAGTTAATGATTTCTACTGATATACTCCATTCTAACAAACACCTGGTGTGGGCTACTATATATGAAAAGCTCATTATCATATGGGTCAAATTGCAGGCGGCATAGTTGTGGTTTGGCCAAATTGCAGTCCTAGTGGTTTTGAAAGTGCAGGCGGCCTCCCAATGAGAAAGTTTCGAGTTTATTTTTGCCTATGGGCGAAGTGAAATGACTAAAATATAAAATTTAAAGAAACCACCTGGGTGCTGGTAATGAGTTTGGTGTTAATAAGAGCTCTGTTTTTCCGGATTGTCCCAGCTAAGGCAATCTTGGAATTGAAGTGGTGATTAATACTCGTCTGTGCTAGTAAATTGGCGATGACTAATCTTTTAAACCAATGTCAATACCACTTATGTGTGCCTCCTGAGTGTGTAAATCACATAAATGGTAAAAGACACATCTTTGGTAAACGGGTTGAAATCTGACCCGTATGTAATGTGTCGAAACACATGTAGCATCTTGCACAGGGACGGAGCCAGGAATTTGTATTAGGGGGGCTCGTTTTTTTTTTTTTTTTTTTTTTTTTTTTTTTTTTTTTTTTTTTTGGAGAAGGGGGTTTTAAAATATACAATTCTTTTGTTTTAGAAGCTGAATCGTTCAACATACGGGTCTAAAGATATTTTTCGGTAGTAACAAACAATTACTTATCCAACGGTTCCTCAGCTTATCTGATGTGACAAAATCGACCAGATCAAGTCAATTGGTAAATGGTTTATCGAATTGGGTCAAGGCTATCACAAATAGTTAAGAAAGGGGTGTGAGATTGTATAAATTTAAATGCTATAGTTACAAATACAATAGAGATAATAAAATTGTCATAGTTTATAACCATTTTTTTATAACCAAAACATCTTAGACAAGCTAAAAAATTATCAAATTTATACACACAAACGAATTTACATGGTTTATGAAAAGTTTATTTTTATAATAAACCACAAAACAAAATATAGCTAATGCTAGGTGACATTTGACCTTATTTTACCCACAACATACATATACATAGCTGTGCTACATGTCTACATTCCCCAATACCAATACACGTTTTGTCACTTTCACCTTTCTCTCACCTACAAATCACCTTCATCTCTACAACAATAAAAAACAAATCACCTTCATCTTCGTCATCTTTTGGCCGGTATCTGTAACTTTTTTTTCTTCTGCAAATCACCTTCACTTCATCTTCTCTCATATATATATAAGGTAGTTGGCCGGTTAGGGGGGGCCGAGCACCCTCCAGCCCCCCTACTGGCTCCGTCGTTGATCTTGCATGTCAGGTAGGTACTTCAAAGAACTAAGCTTCAGCTATACGTGCAACAAAGAAGAGATGCATAATGTAAGCATCAAGAACATTTTCAGCGATCAAAGCATATGTCAAGTTTTTCTGACAAAGATGTGCTTTAACCGCAGCAAAGTTTCTTATCTTACTGTACGCATCGCAATTTCAAAAGACAGTAATCTATTCTTAATCTGTTGGAAATCCAAAAATTTTATACAAACAAGCTGAAGAGTAATAATAGCTACACAGTGTGCCGGTATAATAGTAAATGGTTTCTACTCATGCATTTCATCAAACACCTGGTGGGTGTCTCCTAGATGACAGCTATTTATCTAAATAAAAGACATGGATTTATCAAAGATTATTGGGGCTAATAAAAAGGCCAAATAATAAAGGTTTTCTTTTTATCCGACTACCATGTCCAGTTGATATATCCATGGTTTAACTGGTACCAGACCCCACCATGTTGTGATAGACTTGGGATGTCTTGGAACATACTCAAGTCTGCTTCTTCTTGATCTAAATCTTCATCCCAAACAAGTCTTACACCACACCCCTTCACTTCAATTCCTTCATTCTCTTTAAAACAAAATGTCACAAATTTCTTTGCTTCCTTCAATTTCCGTATTTCTCTTTCATTCGTCGTATAATGCAACCATATCATATCTGACTCATCGATTCTTATTGGCTTATCCTCAAAATATTGCCCATAGTAGTATGGACCGCATCGTCCCAAATAAGCTCCATCAAAGTTGTCTACATAGCATCCAAAATCTGTGGAAGGTCCTTTTCTCTTAAAAACAACACAAACTCCATATCCCCTTAACTTACTGAAGCTCCAATCTGATGGCAATTCAACCTTTACATGATTTCCCAAACTTTTATTTGTAAACCAATTTGGAATGCTATTTCCATCATAAAACATATTCAATTCCTCAATGGAACTTCCTGGCAAACGGAACAATCCACATCTGTTATGCGCATACTGAAGGAAAGAAGAAAATCGAGAGCCTTGGGAAGTTACAGATGAGTCGAGACATTGAGTCTCCGATATCGACATCTTAAACAATTTTGGACAATCGGTGAGATAAGTGGACCTTGTGCTCATGATTGGGTTTGATCCCTTAATTGAACATAAGGAGGTGCAATGAGATGCATTAATTCTCCAAACGCTAGGTGCAAGTTCGGGCAACACTTCCAGCTTCTTGCAATCATCAAGTCTAAGTTTTTGAAGATTAGAAAGTTGACTCAAACTTCCAGGCAAACTAGTAAAATTGTTCCCTTCCAAGTTTAGTTCTTCTAGACATGATAAGCCTCCAATGCTCTCAGGCACTTGTTCTAACTTGCAGTAGCTGAAATTCAGGGACTTTAACATATTTAAACCTGCCAATGAAACTGATCTTTGGGGATGTTGTTTGTTCCATATGAAACCAGAGATTGAAGTCCAGCATCTAGACCAAAAGGCTTCTGGAAAACTCCCAACCCGTGTGCAGTCTTTAAGATTTAAGACAGCAAGCTTATTAAGCATTCCAATAGATGGGTGAACTATAACCAAATTCACACAACCTTCAAGATCTAGCTCTTCGAGATTTGTAATCTCTGAGAAGTCAGGGGTGGTTGTTAGGTTGCAGCAGTACCTTAGCTTCATTACTTTCAACCTTGTTAAACACTGATATCAATAGAAAAAAGATTAGTCCTTATATATCTAGGTGACTAGGTGTCAAACACAAACACATGTATGAGCAAGTAAATACCTTTGGTGTAGTCCAAAGTTGCATTATGTTGCTGTAAGAGAGGTCGATGACAACAATGTTTTCTGGATAGAAATCTGAAGGTAAGTACTTGAAAGGGCATCCATGCCAACAAAACAAGATTAGCTCATTGGACAAAAAATCCAAACTTCCTGAGTACTTCACATTGTAGCCCTTCAATTCCTCTTTCTGATCAACATAAAATTTCAGGATCCGCAAATTTTTCATAAAAGCAAAAGAATTAGCGTCTATGTGAACCTTTTGACTAGATTCCCTTAACAAAAGGACTAGAACTTCAATTGCTTCAGTCATTGCCACCTAAAAAAGCAAGAACATGTAACTTAAATTAGAAAGAGTAACATACGCAATTGTGTATACTTTTATATTAATATGAATGTAAAGAAGAATATGCCACTTCTTACTTTCTTTTCACTCAATGCAGATGATATACACAATCTTCTTTGTTTCCCAGTCAGGATAAATTCTTCACGAACAATTTCCCTTGCCATGCTTTGAATCAATTCATGCATTTGAAGACGCATATTATATGCAGATATTGTTATTAGGAACTTATTAGCTAGAACTTCAATAATAGCATTTGCAGAACAGTCACCGCTGTCTAGTATACTTGCAGCAAAATCTTTATTTTCCCCAATGAACACACATGCAATGTCAAGAAACATTCTTTTCTGATCAGATGCCAACGCATCAAAACTTGGTCGAAGTTTTTGTAGTATATCTGAATTAGGATATGATTGGAGTCTAACCAGCTCGCCTTTCCAAACATCCACAGATTTTTCATGCAATAATCCACCAAAAATTTTGAGAGCCAATGGGTGACCTTGCAAATGTATTATAACTTGGGAAGCAAGCTCTCTGAAATCTTCTAAAGGTTCCAATTTTCCAAATGCATATAAACTAAAGAGCTCAAGAGCTTTGTGATCATCTAAAGTCTGCATATCATAAATACCATCCACTTTATGAGACCTTAGCAATTGTTTGTCTTTACCAGTGAAAATAATAAAACTTCCAGGATAAAACCAATCACGTGAACCTGCTAGTGCTTCTAACTGCTCTACGTTATTCACATCATCCAAAACAAGCAGGATCCGCTTACATGCCATCCTTTGCTTTATTACCATAGAACCTTCTCCAACACTTGATATCTTCAGATCATCTATTTTCAGAATCTTACCAATCATTTGCATCTGAACTTGAGTTAGGCTTTGTTTTTCTTCGACTTCTTTGACATCTTCACAAAAGCAACTTCCTTCAAAGTGGGCATAAACTAAGTTATATATAGCTTTGGCAAGAGTCGTCTTTCCTATTCCACTTAGACCACATATTCCAATCATGTTAACCTTATGGGACCCAACGAAGCGTGACAAGCCTAATCTGTCGAAATGGAAATCTATGCCAACCAGGTTTTCACCAACATGCAAGGGCCCGGCACATAATTTTTTGAGTATGTCTTTGGAGATGCAATTGATGAACTTGTACTCATACCTGTTAACCATAAAAAATAAATAAATAAATAAATAAATAAATAATAAAAATAAAAATCCCTACTAGCGTTAACCTTTAGTAATAAAGATGTTTGTGAGTAAACAACCAACATAAAAATAACTGCACGGAACAAGAAATTTACCCATTTGTCATGTCCTGGAGATCCCATCCGGATAAGTTAGCCGCCATGGATAAAGCTTCTTTCCATTTACCCACCTCTCTACTATTTGAAACTTCATGGTTGCGGAACGCTTCTGCATAACTTCTTTTTTGTTTCCTCACAACATCGGGCTTGGCATCATAAAAGATAATCCGAACCTCATGTTTTGGATTCTCAATCTTCTTGCACTCAAGTATTTTCACAAGTTCCCTCAAACACCATGTTGAAGAAGCATAATCTTTGGAGAAGATAACTATCAAAAACCTCGATTCTTCAATGGCTTTGTATAATTGAGGGGATATGTATTCTCCTATGGGCAACTCTCTATCGTCTCTAAAAGCATGAATTCCTTTTTGCTTGAAATCATTGAACATATGATCCATGAAGTTTTTACGGATATCTTCACCTCTAAAACTAACAAAAACATCATATTTCCACCGATGAGGAGTGGACGTAGTAGCCATTTTCAATTATGAGATCGAGCTGCGTTCACAAGTAAAGAAATTCAGAAAGAGTAGGCATTATCACCTGATATGCTGATAGGTCAAATTATATTTAAAAAGTAAGATTTTTAGACCCACAGGTGTATACAATGGCATATATGTTGCAATTCATTAAAAAAAAAAAAAAAAAAAAAAAAAAAAAAAAAAAAAAAAAAAAAAAAAAACCTTTTACTAAATAAGTGACTCTGGTTCATATGAATTGTCTTAAAATGATAGCAACACAAAAATAAGTTATTGAACGACAACAACATCTAGAGTCAAGACACAAACTAAATGTGTGATTTCGCAATTTAATCTTATTTAGATTAAGGTGGTCATTTGGGCAATAGATGAAATAATCAATTTTAATGTCTCAAAATGATAATTGATTAGTGTCTAGAAAAACTTACAGTTTAACAATGGATGAAATTAGTCTTTGAGAGGGAAGTACTCTTGGTATGAATGAATGCAATCAAAATGGAAATGAAGATGAAATGAAATTACAAAAGAGTAAAGGCAACTGGGGTTGACTACAAAGTCAATTTATTTGCATTTCTGGTCCCTCGTTTTTAGATAATATGCCATCTATTGCATTAAGCATTTAAGCTACATGCCAAATTTCAAAAACAATGCAACATAGGCAAATTACAGTTAGTGATGTATATAAATTGGGGGTCCACTTATTTTGAAAAAGACAAAAGGTGCCAGACTTTCTTTTTATAAAACTGACCCACAATTTTATACCAAACAAACCATTTTGGGTAGCAAAATTTTGTGAAGTGGAATTGTGTATAGCAAAATTTTGGCATTCATGATAGAGATGTTAATTTGTGCTCAAAATAAAAATAAAAATGCTAAATGGCCAAAATTTTTAAAAAATTTGGGTACATTTGAGCCTCTTTTTTTTTTAAATGGGCATATATTCCCATTTAGAAGTTAAATTGACATAATGGGCACATGTTTTTCTTTCAATCGGAGAACATTAAATTGTTTTTTAATGAAAAACTTATGTATAAAATATATTTAGTTACTTAAATATAAATGAGGTGTTACGTTTGAGATTTTTATTTTTTTATTTTTTATTTTTTTTTATTTTTTTTTTATTTAGGTCTTTTATAAAGTGATTCGTATAACATGGGTCCATTTGGCCGGCCCCGTTTAGCCCGTAGCCCTTGCCCGCCCGTTTTGCCACCTCTAATTCAAGCTAAAGTTCGAGCCCCACAATTTTATACCAAACAAACCATTTTGGGTAGTCTAGACCCACAAAACAAAACTCATAAAACCAACAGACCCTAAGTGTAATAAGGGAGTACTGCAGTCACTAGTGTCACACCAGCGCTAACTCAGCTTTTTCTTTATATTTAACTTCACAACAAAGTTAGTATAATAAAGTGACCGCGGTCACTACAAAAAATATACCACACTTAAACATAAATATACCTCACAAAAAACATTTAATAAAAACACCCGCACACAAGAATTTATACGACCCGGTTGTCAAGTCGACCAAGTCCTTGCAAAAATACCATGTTAGTCGCGTCTTCAATTAGAGGTGTAAAAAGGGTGACCAAGTGTGACCGCGGTCATGGTGAGGGTGAACAAGTGGAGATGACCCTCCATTACATATGGTCTTAGGGTAAAATGAATGTACTTATTTTTGGTATAATTCTAACATATATGTCATTGACAAACTTTTGATCACTGCAAACGCTATGGACAAACTTTTGATCATAGCATTCCCTCATCAGCTTTTACATAGTCATTTCTGTTGGAAACACGAGGGCCTTTTAGGCTTACGAAGAGAGGAATACTTAAAGAGCTTTTACAAAGAAACTTTTATTACTTTAAGCTTTGCTTAGGTACATCCAAATGGATACATCTATCACATATTTATACTAGTCCATGGAAGGTTCTAGACTCGGGATATTCCATGGACATGCTCACCTAATCTAGATCATTCTTAAACACATCATTATCCTTATCCTAATTCTAGATAATTCTAACTAGATATTTCTAGTATCATTCTAGATATTTCATAAAGATATTTTCTATGAGTATTCTACGAGTTTCTAGAAGCTTCCATACCATTCTACGACTTTCTAGAAACTTCCATACCTTTCTATAACTTTCTAGAAGGTTCCATACCATTCTATGACTTTCTAGAATCTTCCATATGGGCTCGAGCTAAATCAAGTTTACAATCCAACACCCCCCTTTAAACTTGATTTACCGACTCCAAGCATCATTCGTTGTCTCGAGAAGTCTTTTTCGTTGAGCGACTTAGTGAAGATATCTGCAACTTGATCTTCGGACCTCGTATGTATCACTCGAACATCCTTTCTTGCAATGCATTCTCTAATAAAGTGATAACGAGTGTTGATATGCTTACTTCGATCATGGTAGACCGGATTTTTCGCTAAGTCGATTGCTGACTTGTTATCCACGTAGATCTCAGTCGCATCTTCTTGCTCCATGTGTAGCTCCTTTAGCATACTTCTTAGCCAAATTGCGTGACATACACATGATGTTGCAGCTACGTACTCCGCTTCACAACTGGATAAGGTAACAATAGGTTGCTTCTTTGAAGACCATGTAAATGCATTGTTACCCAGGAAGAACAGGAATCCTGTTGTACTTCTTCCATCGTCTTTATTTCCAGCCCAGTCACTATCACTATATCCAACCAGCTTGAAGTCTTCACTTGTTGAGTAAAACATACCATAATCTACGGTACCTTTGATATAACGGAGGATCCTCTTTGCAATCTCCAAATGTTTTGTTGTAGGCTCTTCCATGAACCGACTAACCAATCCAACCGCAAAGAGGATGTCGGGTCTTGTACATGTCAAATAGCGCAAGCTTCCAATGAGACTCTTGAATAGAGTTGAGTCTACTGCTTCTCCTCCGTCATGCTTAGAAGGCTTTGCCTTATGTTCTATGGGGGTGCCAACGGGATTACATTTCTCCATGCCGAATTTCTTTAATATCTCCTTGGCATATCCTTCCTGACTTATGAAAATTCCATCATCCATCTGCTTCACCTCAATGCCAAGATAATAAGACATAAGTCCTATGTCTGTCATCTCGAACTCTTTCGTCATTGACTTCTTGAGCTCATCCATCATACTTTGAGAGTTTCCTGTAAAGATCAAATCATCCACGTACAAGCAGACGAGTAGTATACCTCCACTTTCAAATTTCACATAAAGTGCATATTCACTTAGGCATTTTGTAAAACCATGTTCTTGGAAATACTTGTCAATTCTAGTATTCCAAGCACGTGGTGCCTGCTTTAGACCATATAAGGCCTTTTTCAACCTTAGCACTTTACCTTCATGCCCTTTGGCAACATATCCCTCTGGTTGCTCCACATAAACTTCTTCTTCGAGAAGTCCATTTAGAAATGCAGACTTCACATCCATTTGGTGGATTTTCCACCTATGTTGAGCTGCAATAGCAATAATCATTCTAATAGTTTCTAAACGAGCAACAGGAGCAAATACCTCTTCGTAGTCGATCCCATGCTTTTGCTTGTAACCTTTTGCCACAAGTCTTGCCTTGTACTTCTCCACTTCGCCTTTGGCGTTTTTCTTGGTCTTGTATACCCACTTAACTCCAATAGCCTTTTGGCCTTTCGGAAGGGTCGTCAACTCCCACGTATCATTCTTCACTATTGACTTTATCTCCTCGTCCATGGCTTGTCTCCATTTCTTACTTTTCATAGCCTCCTCAAAAACTAAAGGTTCACAATCAGCATATAAACAAAGAAGGGGTATCTCGTCAGTTACCTCGTAGAGCTCCTGCAAACTTCTTGTCTTTGGTTCTCCTTCACTTGAACTTGAAGGCGAGTCTTGGGTTGAAGTTGGACTTTGAGGTTGTTGGACTTCTTCACTTGATTCACATGTCTCTTCTTCGTCAGTGATAGGAAGAAAGTCATACCTTTCATTTTCTTTGATGCTCCAATCCCATGCTTCTTCTTCATCGAAATCCACGTCTCTACTCACTACCACCTTCCTTGTGATTGGATTATAGAGCTTATAACCTTTCGACTGCTTGTCGTAGCCAACGAACACATGCTTCTCACTTCTATCATCAAGCTTGGATCGCCTTTGGCTTGGAACGTGAACATACGCTATGCTTCCGAATACCCTTAGGTGAGAGACGGTAGGCTTCATCCCATTCCATGCTTCTTGTGGAGTCTTGTTTTCTAAACTCTTTGACGGACACCGGTTCAATAGATATACCGCACAGTCAACCGCTTCGGCCCAAAACTCCTTTGGCATTTTCTTACTTTTCAACATGCTTCGGACCATATTGAGAATGGTTCTATTCTTTCTCTCCACCACTCCATTTTGTTGTGGGGAGTAAGGAGCCGTTAGAAATTTCCGGATCCCATTATCCTCACAAAATTTGTTAAATTCCTTTGATAAAAATTCTCCACCTCTATCGGATCGCATGGATTTAATTTTTAAACCTTTCTCTTTTTCTACCATAGCTTTAAATGTCTTAAAAGCTTCAAAAGCTTGGGATTTTTCTTTTAGAAAATATGCCCAAGTTTTTCTTGAAAAATCATCAATAAAAAGCATGAAGTAAAGATTCTTACCATGAGAGGGTGGAGAAATGGGACCGCACAAATCCGTGTGAATTAGTTGTAGAGGCTCCTTAGCTCTTGATGTCGCTTCTTTTGGGAACGAACTTCTAGCATGCTTTCCAAGAAGACATCCTTCACACACTTGATTGAGATGATCAATTTGATCTAACCCTTTCACCATTCCCTTTGATGATAATAACTTTAAGTCACCAAAGTTTAAGTGCCCATACCTCATATGCCAAAGCCACGAATGATCCTTTAAACAACTCTTTAAGCACTTAGCTTCATCATGTTGAATGTTTAGAAGGAACATTCGGTTTTTAGTCATAGGGACTTTAGCTATGAGCTTTCCTTCGGGATTTCTTATTGTAGCACTACGATCTTTGAAATGAATATCGTAGTTTTTCTCTAAAAGTTGTCCCACACTTAAAATGTTACTTTTAAGGTTGGGCACATTGTATACATCCGAAATATATTGGTGACTTCCATCTTTAGCTCGGATAAGTATCTTACCTTTTCCTTTCACCGGTGCCTTTGATTCATCTCCAAAGGTGACGTTACCTTTACTCTCCTCCATATCCACGAACAAGTCTTCTTCACCTGTCATATGGTTACTCGCAGCGGAATCTATATGCCATGGTTCTATCCTCTCTTCTTGTTCGTCACGTCTTGCCATTAGCAAGGTAAGCTCATCTTTGTCTTCTACCTCCACAAGATTAGCTTTTTCTTCCACTTGTCTTGAGCTACTACACTCACTGGCATAATGACCATATTTGCGACAATTATAACATTGTATTTGTGGCTTACCTCCTCTTTGAGATTGAAAGCCTCTCCCACGACCTCTTCGATATGAAAACCATTGGTTTTCATCTTCTTTGTTGACATTTTCTCTTCCTCTTCCTCGTCCTCGGCCTTGGAAACCACCACGACCTCGAAAAATACCGCGTCCTCTTCCTTGCTCCTTTCCATGTAGAAAGCTCTTTTCTCTTTCTTTGAAAGAGACCTTTGAATATAAAGCTTGCTCCAAGGGTTCTTTCCCCCTTCTTTTCTTCAACTTCTCTTCATGGGCTTGTAAAGATCCCATGAGTTGATCAATGGTCATAGAGTCTATGTCTTTTGACTCCTCTATGGCCACGACAATGTAATCAAAGCTTGGTGGCAAAGAGCGAAGAATCTTTTCTATCACCCTTGTGTCACTCAAGCTTTCACCATTTCTCTTCATTTCATTTGAAATGGTTAAGACACGAGTGAAATAATCCGAAATGGTTTCGGATTCCTCCATTTGGAGCTTTTCGAACTCTCCTCTAAGAGTTTGAAGACGTACCTTTTTCACCTTGTCAATTCCTTTGAAAGCATTTTGAAGGATCTCCCACGCTTCCTTAGAAGTGGTTGCATTTGCAACTTTCTCAAACATCGCATCATCAAGGCATTGATATATGCGTGTAAGAGCACTTTGATCCTTCTTTCTTGCCTTTTGCAACTCCACCCTTTGGGCGGCATTCAACGAACTTTCATCATCAACTTTCTCAACACCTTTTTCGACTATCTCCCACACATCATGTGAACCGAGTAACGCCTTCATTCGAATGCACCAACTACCTTAGTTATCTTTGGTAAGACGAGGAAATTGGAACAAGTTCATTGCACCTGACATCTCGATCTTCTAGCTCTGATACCACTTTGTTGGAAACACGAGGGCCTTTTAGGCTTACGAAGAGAGGAATACTTAAAGAGCTTTTACAAAGAAACTTTTATTACTTTAAGCTTTGCTTAGGTACATCCAAATGGATACATCTATCACATATTTATACTAGTCCATGGAAGGTTCTAGACTCGGGATATTCCATGGACATGCTCACCTAATCTAGATCATTCTTAAACACATCATTATCCTTATCCTAATTCTAGATAATTCTAACTAGATATTTCTAGTATCATTCTAGATATTTCATAAAGATATTTTCTATGAGTATTCTACGAGTTTCTAGAAGCTTCCATACCATTCTACGACTTTCTAGAAACTTCCATACCTTTCTATAACTTTCTAGAAGGTTCCATACCATTCTATGACTTTCTAGAATCTTCCATATGGGCTCGAGCTAAATCAAGTTTACAATCCAACAATTTCTACGGACATACCAAAGCAATATATCTTATATCTAATCTATCCATACAATCAAACTCTTAACTACCCATACTTCAATCTTTTATTTTCACACATTCATTTCTATATCCTATTCACATGAGATACTCTTCAGAGCTTGCCGCATATATGGAATGAACCAAAGGCTTTACAAATCATGCTGATGGGACAGGACATCCTCGAAACTGTACTAATCTTGTATACTTAATCACTTAATCACCAGTATGCTTACAAGGTTCACGACCATGCACTCGTATGAGTATGCCAACACTTGCACACCACTGAAACTATAATTTAAATCCATGGGTATAGAGCAATGATAAAAGATGATTAATTCATGTGACTAAATACGTGTCTAGCTAATCCATATAGCTTTTGACACGTGTCACCTCTTGACTCATCCGAACCTTTGAATTTATCACATGCCTCACTTATGCTGTTAGGCATATCTTTAGGCACAGAGTTGGGCATGAGGATCATTCTGCATGAGGTATGTTTTCGTACAGGTTCGTTACTCTCTTAGAGCTAAAACCACGGTTGAGTTGCCAACTAATAGAATCAGTGAATTCTCATGTGTGCGCATGCCCAACTAGATGGAGTCCCCTTTCGGAACAAGCTTCACCCATCACCCCAGCACATTTACCGACTTCGCCCATCAGAGGTGAGTTTTAGGGCTGCTGTTGTGAACCCCAAGACATAACTTTAAGAAACAATTTACTTGAAAAGAAAGATCAAGACCAAACAATGTTCCTATTTGTAAATAAACGTATCTTTGCAATTTTCCAAATACAATAACTTTTGAAATCTAAAATGTAAACACATACACGTATAAAGATCACTCAAATCTGCAGCTCTTCGCCTAATTCACATATCTACAATTTTTAAACCGGCCCTAATCACGATTATAATTTCACTAGTACAATATTTAAGCAATATATGACATATAACCTGTGTATCATAGATCAAATTCCGGCCACCAAGATGGGCTCCCAAACACTGACGCAAAAATGACGTCATCAAACGGCAGTTAGTGGAGTCGTTTTTGACGCTGCGTTATTATATATAGTAATCCTGTAAGTCACCCCTTCCCTCCTTCCCAACAAAACATAACCAGAGACAATATCCCACATCCTCCTAGTAACTTGTCTCCTAACACCTGCTCCAGCCACCTTAGAACCCTGAGTAATATCCTTCCACGCTGGCAATCCACCTCACTTTTTGGCGCCAAATTCCAATCAAAGGTTGAGATAATTCAAAGATATATCCAAGGGCTCGGATGCAATGAAGATAAGCACAAGCAGTTGTCCATACAGATTTCTCTCACAGAACAAGCACACAAGTGAAGACCCCTAGTCGTATTTCTTCTATAAATAGGGCTATTTGTAAGCCTTGAGGGGCATGCTTTTTATGTCCTTTTATGCTTTTTTATTTATTTATTTTTTTTTTTCTTGTGTTAATTCATGTTTTTAATTCAGTTTTCTATTTGGGTAAAGGGAGTAATCTAATTCAGTTTTCTAGTTAGTCATGTAATCGGATATTTCAAGTTTAATATAAGTTTCCAGTTCTTGAATTCAAACTTTGTAGCCCATTTTCAGTTGCAATAGAAATTTAAAGTTTCCAGTTAAAATCTTGTTTATGCTGATCATGTTTTGATAAGCTCTTACAAGGTCTTAAAAGTATAAGAGAAAAGAAAAATAAATATAAAAAACAATACAGGTATACCCTAGCATTAGACTGTGGAAAGCAATGGGAAGTTGCTAGTAACGGAAATAGCAAGATGGACCTTTTACCTAGCTTGTTTACAAGCTAGGAACTTGTAGCAGTACTGGTTACCCCTTTTTCAGCTAGGGATTGAAGGTTTTTAATCCTTGTTTTCAAATTTGCATGTTCTAGTTTAATATTGAATATTTTTTTCTTGCTTGTTTTAATGGTTAATTGATGCTTTTTCTTCTGCTTGTTTATGTTTATCTTAGCCTAGTACAAGTTAAACATCAGTTTCATGGGTTAAATTCTTGTTTTGCTTCATAAAATTTCATTACCAGTTTTTATAGGGGTGTTTGGACAAGTGGTGAAATTTGTGTTTAAGTGAGATTCTGAGGTTAAATATAACATGGATAGCATTCAATAGGTTCATATAGTGTAGTTATAGCAGAAAACTAATTAGTCATTACCATAAAAGTCAAAATCACCTTCATATTTCATATCTGCTTAACTGTTTAGAAATTAGGATAGTATAATCATCACATTAGTTTTAAAACCTACTTAGTTTGCTTAAATTAGTCTCATAGTAGTATAATACAACATATTAAGTAGCCTAGGATCATTCAAATCTCAATTTAGTCAACTTTTTAGAAAAATAGGAAAGTCAAATTTTTATGTTCAGAAAAATGGGACAATCTTTTAGATCACCTGTAGGATTCATTTTAGCTTAGAAATGAATGTAAGTTGTTGTTTTGTGTGCCTTGGTAGCTTGTGATTCATGATCAAAAAGAAAATCTGGATTTGAAACTTATTTGCTTACTTAAAAATAAGCTCAAAATCGACTGTTTGAACCTTTTGTTGCCCTGCACCAAGGTTTTTGCTTCCTGACCCGTTTTTCAATGACCCATATCTTGTTCAATTCTTGAGATTATTGTTTGATTCTTGCTGATTTGGATAGCTAGTAGTACTGATTTGTTGAATCAATCTTTAGTTTGCTATTTCCTTCTTATTTGTTGGCTTATTTTTAACCCCATAGTTGCTCCTTTTGGCCAGTGTCTGCTGAGAAATCAGCGAACATTAAGCTCATTTGATTTTTGCTTCAACTTGTCTTTAGCTTGGTTAGATGTTGTTTTAAACTTGTTTATTTGAGCTTTTGGTTTCCTGAGCGTGTTCATCACTTCAGATTGAGCTTGAATTCCATGTGTGTTCGCTTGAAGTTATGGTGATATTTGCTAGTTCATTAATATCGCTTTAAGCATAAACTCGTAAATTGTTCATTGTTAGAGCTCTTGTTGCGATTCTTGTTGCTTTGAGCAGCCTTTTGTACTAAGTTGTTAGATGTATTCCTTGTTTGCCCTGGTTGGCTTATTAAATTTGCTCATTTGAACCACCATGTTGCCCCTTTGAGCTAGTGAATACTGAGCTGCATCAGTAAGCATTTAGCTTGTTGAATCTTTGTTTCTGTTTGATTTCTGGTTTGCTAATTGTTGTTATAAGTATGTTTGTGTGATTTGAGATTGTCCTAGCTTGCCCTTGATATGCTTCTTGCTTTTATGATCATTTGCATAAGCTGCTTCCTATCTTCACAACTCACTTAAGTGTCAAAATTCATAACTGTTGGGACTTCAAGCTTGCATAAGCTTGTTAAAAGCTTTTCAGAAAAACTCCATTCACAAAAGTTGTTTAGAATTTAGTGTTAAACAGTTTTGCAAAAAGAAATTGAAAATAAAAAAAATGTTTGCAAAAAAGTGCCAAGACTGGGATTCGAACACGGGAGACCCAGCTCACTCTTCTAACAAATAACCATTTGCTCTGTTGTGTCTTTCATCTTATATTTTGCATAGTTTAATATCTAACCCCTTATTGTCTGTTTAGCTTATTTTACATACTCAGTTTTTGGTAGCTTATTTACTGCTTATTTTTCTACTGTGCCTCCCCTCCTCATATTTTTCCTAGGACAGTAACTAGTTGACGTATCTGTCTAAAAAGTTTCAGATTTATTTGATAAGTTTTAGTATTTATTAGAATTTAATTAGTGTTAAATAGATTTTAAATTATAATAATTAGAATTTTTATTAAATAATTAATTTTCTTTTTCCTAAAATTTTATTTTGTCGTTTAGTACGTAGGAAAATTTGTTTTATGCCCGTAGGACTATTAGTGCTTAGGATTATCTTTTTATTTCGTACGTTGACGTTATTTTTAATTAAAATGCGCGTTTTTAGTTTTGAATACGTTCTAGATTTCATTGTTTTACGTTACCGTTCCACAATACCAAATAATCTCTCATCAATCCTTACAAGCATTTTAATCACGAACCTTACACGATATCGCCCATTCACACCTCGTCGGGACTTAACGACCCAGGGATACACTATACCTTCGGAGAATATGCGAGGTTTGACCACATTGACCTACATTGGCTGAGTGGTTGATCCGAGCATATCACGTGGCTTGAACATGCATGAAACGGCCTGAACGTAGCCTAAACGTGGTCTAAACATTACCAAAATCGACCTGGCTTGAGCATTGCATGAACGCGATTTGACACGACCCAACACGACTTGTACGACATGACCCCTCAGCATGGCCAACATCGGCATTATCATTAGCCTTGTCTAAGCATCAACACGACATTGGGGGTCATAAGTATTATCATTAACCTTAGCCTTGCATCGAGGTGACATTAGCCAACATTGACATTATCATTAGCCACCACATGGCATCGGCATGGAATTATCCGTCATTGACATTATCATTAGCCCCAACACGGCATCGACATAGACTCATCCATCATTGACATTATCATTAACCTCGGTCTTGCTTCAAAGTGGCCTTAGACCCTTAGTGGTCACCAACGCTATTATTAGCCTTGACCTGACCTTGGAATTAACATTACCCTTATCTACTGTCTATCATATACTTGGCTACAATCCCATTGACTTGGCCTCTGCTGCAAGTGACCGATTCTCGACCTATGTGCTTGGGTCGAGCATCATTAGCCTTGTTTTTGTAACACCCCAACTTTTATAAACATGTTATAATGTTCATGAAAATTAGAAAAGCTTTTCGGTATTTATAAGGATCCAGAACGCAATTAGTTAACGAAAAAGAACAAATTCTACTTTTGTGACACATGAATTGTTGCCTAAGACTATTGGTTACCTATGCATTAAAATCGCAAGACCATGTATGGACGAATTTGCTTTGAGAAATGAGATATTTAGTATATATATTTGATTCAATATTCTTCTTCTAGTCATGCAACTCAAAAGGGATGATTATTATTAACCGCCACCCGCGCACACCCGCTAGAAGATTATTTTTTCACCCACAATCCACCCGCGGGTAAAATTTGATGGGGTTACCCACTATCAAGGACGGATACCCACGGGTTATAGGTTTTATCACGCCCATTGCCGTCCCTAACTCTTCATTTACCTACACCTCAATTTTTCAAATAATATAAAACACATGCAAAAATAACTCTCACCACCCGATGTCCACAGCTGCTTAAGCCAACCATTTGAGTTGTAAAGATGTTCCATGAGTGACCAATGACCACCCCTTAATCTCGTCAACACACACCCTTTCACACAAGCACCACACCCTATCTTAGCATTCGTAGTTCTTCAAATACTTTCAATCAATTTCTATCCATATATGCAGTACCATTGAATTTAAAATATAGCAATGATAACTGATAAATCTAATTTTGCATCTGTTGCAAGGCGCTGCAAAAATAAAGAAAGAAATGTATTTGGTATATAAATACAAGTGTACAAAGAGTATTTGTAATGTAGTGTCATGTCATGTACAACTTTATATTACAAAGCTTCATAACCTTGGCCTTCTTGAAAAACAAATAAAAAATTGCTCTTCATACCAAAACTACCCTTGCAGACTTATTCAAGTCGACAAAAATACTAGCAGTCTTCGGAACAAGCTACTTTCCTTCAGGTCGAGTTACTTGCAATAGCTCAAGGTTCAACTCAAATGTTGTATTTGGCTGCAAAACCAGCATATATGTTGGAAAAAACATGAGAGAATGGGCATTGAAAGTTGGTTTTTCTTCAACTCAACAAAAAGGTCTACTTTCTACGACAACCGAAGTTCAAGAATGCGAATTTAATTCACTAGAAGAAAGGTTAACATAAGTGTAAAAACTAAGAAAGCCATTGAAAAACTTTTATGTGAACAAATGTTGGAATTTCACTAAAAGCACAACCTTTTTTAATTTATCGTAACATAAGCAAAGAAAGATGACTAGCAAGAACGGCGTACCGGAATTTCATTTTGTCCCTTTTTACCATACCCTACCTCTGAGGAACTATCACCCTCCTCTGTGCAACAAAAAAAATATGAATATACGAGTTTTTTCTTAAATAGAAGAAGAGAGAATTATTTTGATAATTAAAATAACTGAAGATCACCTTTCCACCAACTTTCATCCCCTCACAGCAGAATACATGGCTGGAGGAGGTTTTGGTGCAGCTTGAGCTGAAAATAAACCATTTGGGTTGTCTGCATAATCACGTTTTCGTTCCCTTCCAGGGGTAGCTCCAACCTTAAACTCATAAGGCTACTTAAGGTCATAAAAAGGAACATGTCGGGATACCAAACCATCCATGTCACAATGTCAACAGTATAAAAATAAAAAAAGTAAAGTAACTCCTAATACCGTCTTTCACGGGTTATGGGTCCCAATATCGTCTTCCACGGTGTATGGGGGAGGTTGAGACGTAGACAGCCTTACCCCTACCTAAGGGTCCCAATATCGTCTTCCACGATGTATGGGGGAGGTTGAGACGTAGACAGCCTTACCCCTACCTAAGGTAGAGAGGCTGCTTCCGGTTCTACCAAAGGTAGAAAAGGACCTTCGGCCTTGCAAGGGGTGAGGATCGAACCCTTGACCTCTGTCTCCAGAGGCAAGGGTGTTAACCACTTGATCCAACCTTGCTCTTTTACAATGTCAACAGTATATACAAAGTTAAATAATCATTTTTATGATTATTTGAACTAGAGAAGCGTTTACAAACTTGTGTAAAAACATAATGATACGCCCATCCTCACAACCCAAAAGAATCTTCACATTTGACTTTAAGTGTCAATTGTCAAGTGAGAACTCTTACGTTGGGGTGTTTGGATGTGCGTTTAAGCTGATTATTGCAACTCTAAGTCGCGATTATTGGTTTTGGAGTATTTCGGTAGAAGTGCTTATAATTGTCATAATGTATTGGCTGCATTAAGAGAGTGAATAAAGAAATTAGAAACAAACCTGTGCAATGGTCTGGTTTCCAGCTAAAATTTTAGACTCCCTGCATGAAACTGCTGTAATTTTGTTATAAACACAATCAAAGTGCACCTGCACAAAGCCATTTGGGTTGTCTACATAATCAAGTTTTCGTTCCCTTCCAGGGGTAGCTCCAACCTTATACTCGTAAGGCTACTTAAGGTCATAAAAAGGAACATGTCAGGATGCCAAACCATCCATGTCACAATGTCAACACTCAACAGTATATGTCAAGTTAATCATCATTTATATGATTATTTGAACTAGGGAAGCGTTCACAAACTTGTGCAGAAAAATAATGATACACCCATCGTCATAACCCAAAAGAATCTTCACATTTGACTTTAAGTGTCAACTGTCAAGTGAGAACTCTTACGTTGGGGGTGTTTGGATGTGCATTTAAGCAGATTATTGCAACTCAAAGTCGCCATTATTGGTTTTGGAGTGTTTGGGTAGAAGTGATTATGATTTTTAACAGAAAAGTCAAAATGTATTGTCTGCATTAAGAGTGTGAATAAATAAATTAGAAACAAACCTGTGCGATGGTACGGTTTCCAGCTAAAATTTTAGACTCCCTGCTTGAAACTGCTGTAATTTTGTTATAAACACAATCAAAGTGCACCTGCACAAAGCCAATATACTTGTAATGAGACCCCAACCCAAAACAAGCTATTAAGGATCATTTTGTTTTAAAAAAAATGTGAGTCAAACTAGCCTGGCCTGTTTTGATCTGTGCTAAATAAATTGTGTTTCAACCCGTACCCATTACCCAAGAAAAACACAATCGCAATCAAATTTCACATGAAAAATGAATGCTCGACACAGACCTGAACCGTTGATCCCTTTTCAGCAGTGGGACCTTTTCCTTCAATGAGATCATAATATTTCAGCCCATCAGCTGTTTCAAAGATCATTAAATTATTAGCAACAAAAATCTCCTTCTTTTTCTTAGACATAATCCTTTATTTAACTTTTAATCGCAAACAAGTAAACAACTCAAGTAATCTCCCGTTTTTTAAAGTGAGGTCACTGTTATCCATATAATAAATACCATAGAATTCTATGTTCACATATGATTATCCATTCTTCTTCACAGTAAACAGCTTTAGAACGCGTATCCAAACACACACCTAATGTTGCATTGGACTTACCTCTTCAACTGTCCACTTTTAGAATCCTAAATCCATCGGTTTATTCAATTTTAGAAGGATGAAACGACATCATTTGACATTACAGATAAAGCATTAGTCAAAACAAGAATTCGCATACATGTAACAGGAAAACATAACGTCACTTGACTAGCTTCCGAATTCTAAAGAAGACAATATTTACTACAAAAGTCAACATCATTCATATATTGATTTCCAATATATGATGGTAAGGAGGTATTTGCATATGTGTTTTGAAAGTGATTTTGTAATCGTCTTATATCAAGCTTATTTGAATTGAGCTAGTCTACGACAGCTTACTGGTTAAAGGGATGAGGTTTCACTCTTTATGTTACCCTGGGAGGACGGGTCTTTGACTCATATGTATGCAACGTAACTGGATATCCATGTGACCGTTTCCAACCCTTCCTTCGCCACCCCTAAATGTGTACCTAGTGAGGTTTAAACCTTTCACCGCTTGTGAGGAAGTCAAGTGACTTATCACTAGGTCAATCGGTGGTGGTTCTACAATAGCTTAGCTTACTGAAACTACTTAAAAAAGTTGATAAGCTTGTAGTGTTTGTTTAAGTTTACTTTTGGGCTTGTGAGCTTATCTCATTTTGGTAAACCCAAATTTCCCATCTTATTTTGAAATTTATGGGCTTATTCAAGCTTCTTATAAAATAACAAGCATATTTGAGCTTGGTAAGTTTCAAAATAAGCTGGAAAAACTGGACTTATGAAATATAAGCCGAATTGAGTTAAGCTCGTAAGCACAAACATCAAACACCCCCAAATTTAAAATACTCATGCATGTTTTAATATAATTATTTAATTGATTAAGGAAATAAACAATTTGAATTACAAATTACGATTTACAAACACCCACGAAAGAGTGTTAAATAACAACTTCAAACAAACCCTAAGACTATCTTTATTCACAATCTCCTCCAACCCAATCTCTTATAAAATATTATTTTCTTACTCCTCCACCTATATAACCTAAACATACAACCAATCTCAAATTTTTTACCATTTATCAACAACACAACCTAAAATATAATATTATTTATTATCTATTTAATTTAATTAATTAAACTTCAAAATATAACCATTAACCAATTATTATATTAAAAATTAGCTCACAAAACTTTATAGACACCAAACAAATTACTTTAACATTGAAGCCCAAATTGATGCTTATGTTTAAACTATAATTAATAAACAAAATAATAATAATAATAATAATAATAATAATAAATAGTACGCAAAAAGAAACATTGGGAACCAATAATGTTGAAACAGTAAAAAGCATCTTTCAAACATTGGGAACTAACATTATTTATTATATGACAACAGTAAAAAGCAAGTAGCTTTCTTTTTTCTTCACCTTCTTCTCCAACGAATTTATCATTTTCGGCAACTATCTTTCAGTAACATTTTATCAAACCAAAAATATTTATTTTTTTCTCTTTCATTCAGAGAGTGACATGTGGCAAGATTGGCTCAAAGATTTGAAGGTCACTTACCGACCAGGTCGTTCCACTCTCTTTCTTTTGTACTATTTTAATATAATATTGGGTATTTTTTTGTCTTGCATACTCCGATCGGTTGGATCAGTTTGCCAATAAAGATAGTCTAAGTAATAGTGGTAAACATACTATAACGACCTGAAAATCCGAATAACGTTTGAACTTTTACTACAAACGATATTTGAACATATAATACAAATATTACCTAAAGTTTTGAACATCTGACTAAGATATGTACTTGTGCTATAAGTTAAATTACAAAATGAAAAAAAGTCCTACCCTAAGTTATATATATATTCGACACACCAGTACTTTTAAAAATATTGCATGGTGACATGGGTTCTTTGGGGTCCGATCCTAATTAAATTTGCACACAAATTATCATCTAAGTTAAATAGTAATCGATCAACTATAATGCTAAAGCATGTGAATTTTGGCCCAAGAACTTTGTTGCATAGATACTTATCACACACACATTAAAAGTTGTATTGAACCTAGTGTATAATTCTAATATTGTGCTATACTGAATATTTGAATTGGAAAAGTGAATGAATAAGTCCACAACTGTCCCTATTAATCGGCACACCACTCTCCACATTTTCCACTAATATCAAACCAACTTTCATATTTACACTCTCACACAAGACCTTAAACAAACACATTCAGCAGTTTCTCATTGAACCGTGTAAGACTTTCATTAAAACCCTAGAAATTAAACCATCAAAAGGCAAAAGGCAGCCTCAATTTATCCAAGAAAGAAGATGGTGCGAAGATTAGAAAGGGTGGTGATAGACTTCTGTTGTCCTAGCTTGGTGTGACCAGATCGATATATTCGTAGGTGTCGAGTTGGTTCGAAGGAGGTTTTGGTTTAATTCGAATTCGGTTTTGGTCCTTGGTTTGTTCGTCTTTCAGTCGACCCAAGCTGATGAACAACCAACAACAAACTAAACGAACAAGTAAACATATGAGCAGAAGTTAATGACATGAAGTAGCAAGAAAAATTTATAAAGATGTAAACTTACATTTGTTTGTGCGTGGAGTCTAGATACACGATTTATCTCTCCCATCATGAATTTTGCAGTATAATGTTGATGAATGTAATCTATACACAATGACCAGTATAATGTTGGCATGGCAGTTAACCTTGAAACAAATGTCTTTTACAAAGATCACGTTCTGCAGTGCAGTCCACCTTTCCCAGAATAATGCGTCCATCTGTTTCCAGATTATGTCTGGTAATGGAAACAACAGAAGATAGCTAAGAACCCGAAAATGCATACCATTTACTGAACTATAAAGTTATTATTGAGAATTGTGATGAACAGAAACTTTAGACCTTCCTCTAATGATTTTGGCCACTTTCTCCCATGAGAGTTTCTGATATAAACAAAAAAGAAATTGATAAAAAGCGGTGTCAAGATAAACATGTAGCCATAATTCAGATGTGCAAGTTTATACAATATCACCTAATTTACAAGAAGCATATGACCCAGTTCTATGCAAGTTGCGTTTTTGTTTTTGGCAGTGAAACAAACATTTGTTTGACAATACTATTTCATTTTCATGTAAGTAAAATTCAGGGCCTGTAGATTCTAAATGCTTATTGATCGAATACTTCCCTACTGTTTTAGTTATGTTGAGCCTGTTCTGCAAATAAGAGACACAAATGAAGCTATGAAGCATGATGTTTGTTCAAATTAACTTTTGTCCAAAGTCTTCATCTAAAATGCAATACTCCGTCATTCCGGATATAAATTGCGATGTTTGATTTGAATGCATAGTTTAGTAGACCTTGTTGGCTAATAAATACAATACCTAAAATACCATTTTACAAGATAATACTGAGTAACTAATTGTGGTTCACAAGCAATCAACAGAAGTAAGGAAATAAAAGTTACCGTTCCTAATACATCACATCCACAGATGCAAACTCACATGATAAGGCTGGAAAACTGCATTGGCATGATTCAAGAAAAGATGTTAGCAATACAGCGATGTATAATGAACACATATGAAATAAACACACAGAAGTAAACATCATATATTAAATCAAATTACTGAAAGAGAAAATACAAACACAATCTGAAAAAGGGCTTCATGCCTCTATTCCTATTTTGACCCCTCCATGTAACATATTATATAATGAAGCATAAGAACCTATTTTTCAGTCGCTAAACTCATCTCTATTCCTAGCCAAGCAAATGAACCCACGTAGATATCATCATTAACAGACAAGCTCCTAAAAAGTTGCAGTTAAAGCTTATTTATAACCAAGCAAATGAACCCACGTAGGTCCACTAACTATTGAATCAAAAGCTATCAGTCATGCAGGGCATATTGCAGACTACCCTACCATATTGATACGAGAGTCTCATCAGAATTATCGAAATTTTACTAAACACTTACAGGTCTGATAGTAGACAGAATTTGTGAATTGTGATATCTCAGTTCCAATATACTCTCTTTCATTCCCTTCAAATTATGCTATTATGAAAATGTTATCTACGGCCGTTACAACATGTCATAAAGTTACTAATAACCAACACACTTAACACGCAATCATTTACTCGTAACACACAAACGGCAAAAATTTTACTAAATTGAAAAGTCAAATAGCCAAAGTAACTTCTTAATTAACTTCACATTACCTTAAACCACAACATTATTTTCTACACTCGAGTTTGAGTAAACCTTGACTACTATGCAGCCTTATTTAGTTACTAGCCAAAGTAACTTCGTAATTCTGAATTGAGAGTCCCGATGTCTCAAACATTCATAATAAGTTGCAAATGTGCTAAAGAATGGAACAATATTGTTAAATCAATTTTTGCGCCTAAACTCTTCTCAACGCCAAATGTACAATCTATCACTGCTTATATCACATTTCATATGGATAAATCGATTTATATCATTAATAGTTATATCATACAAGTCGCCTAAATGCCGCGAAAGTGTACAAAGTCTACAAAATTCCTAACTGCTAAGCCATCTTACAGTCATAATCCTAAATTAAACCGGCACGAAACAAAACGATCTACCAACATACGTTTTCCGCAATCACCATCACAATCACAATCACTTATTAACTATAACATTAACGAAAATTAGGTCAAATTTGGGGCTAACTATTAAATATAATATCTATCCAAACAAATGATAAATTCAATAACTATTAAATATAATATCCGAATTACTGTAGCGAACGTGTTCCACCCGGTGTAAATCGCGGTGGTCGCCGGTGTAAATCGCGGTGGTCTCCGGTGTAGATCGCCGGTGTAAATCGCGGTGGTCTCGGTGTAGATCGCCGGTGTATATCGCGGTGGTCGCCGGTGTACTTGTTAGTTTTTGTGAAAGCTAAAAGAGGATTTGGACTGGAGTAACTAATGGGTGACACATTATGTGAAAGGGAAAGTTTTAATATACTTAAAAAGATATTAAGTTTTTTTTTAAAACATAAAAAAGATATATATATTTTTTAATTTTTTCAAAAAAGATATTAAGTTATTTATTTTTTATTTTTTTTTTCGCATTTAAGCTCAGTGAAGTAAGTGTTACACTTTTGTTTATAGCCTTTTAGATTTTGAAGGATTTTTTTTTAAAGATTATCGTGCCTTACGAGCTTATTTGTGTTCGGCTTATGTTTCATAATCCCTAATTTTCCGGCTTATTAGGAGACTTGTGGGTTTATATAAGTTTATTGTCATATGATAAACTTATAAGCCTATAAGTCTTAAAATAAGCCGGAAATTTTGGGCTTAAGAAATATAAGCCAAAATCAAATAAGCTAAGCACACATATAAGCTTAAACAAACACCCAATAACTATTTTATATAGTATTTTATAATCATGTTAAATTAGTGGCTAATAATCTTATCTTCATTATAAATCAAGTATCCGACATGTGGTTCAGTGAATAATTAGTGACCACAAGCTCGTCACTAATGCTTTACGAATGACCAAAAATTAGTGACCAAAAGTATATGGTCACTAAATGGCCCAAATAGTGACCAAAAATAATGTGGTCACTAAATTTTCGTCACTAAACACACTTTTTCTTGTAGTGAAGGTATATCTTACTTTCGTTCTTGTTTTACTTCGCAACATGAAACTCATATAAACGTATATATAACATGGAATCATGAAACATATAAGTCGATATTTGTTCTGTTTTAGATACTTCGTGTCCGCTTGTCATGTACGTTTTCAGTTTGGCCTCTCGACATTTACTTCCATCACCAAGGTTCACATGAAATAATAACTTGAAACCTAAAAGAAATCGATCCATATGCTGTAAAATAGACTCAAGTATAGTACGTATGCTATGATATAGGTTTCATTCGATTTAAAATCTGTTGTGGACTAATCTTGAACAAGCCAGAAATAGGAAAGGATTTCATGCATGTTAATTTGGTTTAACTAGAAAGGCGATATTCCGCCGCGTTGCGGGCGGGCCTGTTTTTTTTGTCGAGATAGTTATCCGTAAATAAATTTTAATTTGAGGTAAAGTATATATGTGTTTTGTACAATGCCTAACTATTTTTTCATGGTGGAAAGTGCTTTTTGTTTTTTTAAACAGTAAACAAACAAAACAAAAAAATAAAACCAGATCCCTACAGAAGGTACTCATTTTCCATTATCCTGAAGTGTAAATTTTCAAATTTTTATCAACTCAGACGCACCCTAAAAAATGGAAGTCATTGTTCCAGTGCAACATTTCTTAAATCTCAAGAAGCTGATTACAGCATAGCTCATATAACAGAAAACACAACTATGAACATGCAGAGTACAAAATTACCATGCTGTTGAGGCGCAAGTTCTAAGTGAGTCTTGAAGGATATCCTCATTAAGTGACCGGCCTGCACAAATTGAACAATAGCTAAGAGCAAGGCAAAATGGGTAGGCTGGGTAATAAGTCATACCTTTAGCATGGATAAATATTTTAGAAGCTGAATGACCCAAATATATAACCCGATTCAACCCATTTTATAAGAAAGTGAGATAAAATTGCCACCCTTTAAACGTCTTACCTTTAGCATGGATGAATGATTGCCAAGTCTTTGAAGAACACATACACTGATACACAAATTTCCTGGTGCACCACCTGATATATTAGGTTATACATATTCAAAAATTAATCGTAAATGAAAATTTTAAAAATAAACAGTGACGTAAACTGTAAACATATTAGCAGTAATGTTAGCAGTAACAGTAGGCATAGTTAAAAGGGAGACGGGGTATTTGACAACAAAAAAGGAGCAATCACTAAAGGGAGTGCAACGTACATAAAACACAAATTTACGTAGCCGGGGGTATTTGGCAACGGCTCATTTGCTCCACCGTGGAGTGAACCGTAATGAGTCCAGCAAGAGCTGTGTATACATCAAGGCCACTACAATGGACAAATTTCTTATAAATGCTCGTTTCACTTTAATGCGTAAGTGCTATGATATAAAATGAACAGCCAATTATCAATATACCTGCTGAGCTCGCTTGTAATTAGCGTCATAATAACCGGCTGAAAGGGCATATCTCCCCATGAAAATCCTCATTTTACCTGTAAAATATATAAATATTAGTTGCACCGGCTGAAACGTAATGAAACAATTATAATACAGCAATGATACAAAGATATTAGGATGCAATCTCTATATTTAATATAAAATCCGGATTATTTATTGGGCTAAAATTTGGATTATTTAATATAAAATGCCTGATTATTTATTGGGCTAAAAGCAATCATAAGTTTGTAGGCCCCGATCGCCAAGTTTCAGGTGCATGTGGTCGCTGCAAACCTAAAATAGACAAACTAACCGGTAAGAAACAGCGATGGCATATATTCAATTTCCTGGTATAATCGTAGCTGTCATGGTACATGTATCCATGGGTTGAGTAACTTTTACACGTGCAGTTACACGTTCAGTTACATTACTTGAAACCATGGGTGAAGCCACTCCCCGCGGCCTCACAACAGGAGCATATCTAATTGAGGATCGACACCTTGGCACAGCAGCAAGCACTGTCACATAATGATTATAATGGGTGTCAGAATCTTTACGGATAATTAAACAGGCACACATCTCAAAATAAGAAACTTTATATGCTTGTCACCAATAACCTGAGGACCATGGGGTCTTATATCCATAGCGGGCGTGCTTGAAAGTTGCTGCAGTTTACGATGCATGTGTTAGACACCTTTTTTTTTTACTTGGACTGAATATGTGTATAGGGCAATGATATTACCTCCATATGTCGAGCTGACCGCCATTATCGTTGGTTTTGCTGGATTTTCGTATTCATCGGTGTCAAAGCCGGCACCTTTTTCGTTCCAGAGAGTGAATCTGAGTGTATACCCTATGTATTTAAAAGACCATGGCAGTTATTATTGCTGCAAGTTTTCGTATCAGGGATAGGATAATGAAGCTTACTCTAGGCTCCGGAGTATGATATCTCTCTACAGTCACACAACCATCTTTTGAGTCGCGTTTCCAATTTGTCGTACGTCTCAGACGTATTGAACGCGCCCGATATAATTTAGAATTAGAAATGTACGATTACAACGGATACTAAACATGTGTCACTCATGAATCTTATATGTACCTGTCAGTATGGTATCGTTATTGTCGGTCTGTGCATCAGCTTCGTTATACGCGGCAAAGTTAAAGTGATGTGCGGGAACCCGTTTCCACCAAATGGCTGCAAGTCAGTGAACCTTCCTAGTATGAGTGTTAGATGGTTTGGCAAGGTCCGCATCATCTTTTGGTGTCTTGCAAGCCGAATCCGGTGATCGTGTACGTGCCATTTATCTGAAGTGTGTTGTCGAAACGCACTCTTTCACGCGCTTTCACGTTTGCCTGTATTGCTCCTCCCGGTAATGCATAAGATCAAAGCAAAAACCAAATGCCATCTCTGGTGGCTGTAACGGTCCGCTTGCAATACACTCTGACGCGTATAGCTTTGCCAATATCTGATGGTTTCATATTTGCTACCCCTACAGTTTCTAATTGTGTAACCAGCCGTTTTCCGACAGATTTTGCAATCGCAGCTAGTACAGCACTATGTGACATTTTCCTGCAAACCCATGAATAGATCACATCAGTTAATATGTATACATAGATGGATCCAGCAACTGAAGAGCATATGCAAAAAAAACCTATAATTACACGGTCCATGTAATTAGCTAATCCATAGTATTCGTCGTTACCGAGATCTAGCCTAGTATATATTTACCTGGATGCAACAAACAATTTATCTAGCACTTGGCTTATACAAACCCTTTTTCACGGATCAATATGACGTTCCAACAGGGGTGTAATAAATTTTTTTTGCATCGTTCCATGGCGTGGTTGCGTGTCAGAGGTTGCTGAGGCAAGCGATTCACGGACTCTACCATCCTTCCACTTTCCATATCATCCCAAGCAAGTAAAACGCACCCTATAACATTTATGAGATCAGTAACTATGATCCGACCCTATCAACAGTTTATGATCAGAGGTTATAAACATATTTATCACTACTGTTTATAGCAGCCTATAAATTCAGTTTATGCAAATACGACAACAGTAGTATGAAAGTAAATGTGTACCGTTGGGCAATATTTGAGTTCGCAAGCAACCATGTGAGCACACCATTATCCATTAGAAGTGACCGACCTTTCTTGTGTCCTGCACAATTTGAAACCATCCAAGGTTGTGTTATAAATAATTTCTGACCAATATCATTATGAAGAAGTTTGATAAAATTAAGATTATATAAACCTCGCTGGAGATTCACATTTAGTGTCACCTTAGAGTTCCCGATTCTAATAGAAAAAGATAGTTATTATTGGATCACTGGGCTTACGAAACAAATGGGATGCGAGCAAAGCATCTAAAAATAATGCAGACTCATACCTGTAACAACCTTGTGCGGAGCAAGTGACAGCAGACGAAACTGGTAAATGACGATCTCCAACCACGCATAAACTACCCTCCATCCAAGAGATGCTTTTATTTCAGTCAAAGCTTTCACTGCACGTGATCAAATTACCTCAAATAAGATATGTTGTACATAATCTCTTCTATTTTCTGTTTTTATTTTTACTTATGAGCTTATTAAGATATGACATACATAAAAAGGCCATAAGCTAAAAAATAAGTCAAAACAAAACAGTCCTGAACATAAGCTTAAACAAACATCCCTTACAATTTTCCACCTGACATTTCATAGAAAAAAAAAAACAAAAGTATCACCACATTTTTCACCCAGACATTTAGTCAAACATTTGAAGTGCAACCAGTTTCTTTTACCAAAACAACACCAAATTACATACACCTTTAAACTTTTCAATACCCTTTATCCAAGAATCATATGAAAGAAAACCACAAAGCTAAACATAAATACACCAAGATCTACCAATTAACACAGCGTTTCAACCAAATCTTCAAATCCTCGAAATGGCAACAAAACAGCCCCTGTTAACCAAACAACCCCTATATTGACAGCAAGGACCACCTTAAACACTTATAATTCAAAATAGATAATCGGCCAAAATACGCGTACCTTAAAAACAGTATCGAAGCCACCTTAAACACAAATCTCCCAAAAATAAGGTATGGCAGATGTTGATGCAGCGTGAGGTCGGTAGGTTCTGGAGATCTGTGGAAATCTCTATATGTGTGTGTACACTTACCTAGAAGCCGTTTATCTTTTGGGTTGGGTTAGGCGGAGCAGAAAGTTGCAGAAAAACTGGGCTAGAGAAGGGCGGGCTTGGGCTAAAGGAGGGCTGGTGGTTTTGGCGGGAAAAAGGCAGGGCAAAACGGCGTCGTAACGCACCATAAATTAATATATATATATAATGTTTATTTCGATTTGAAAATAAAATGATAAGGTGTGGGTGTGATTTTATGTGAATACAGAGATGTTGTGTTTCATGTACGTGCATGGTAAGAATGTGAGTGTCATGTGGGCTATTAAACAAGAATAAAACGTGAGTGTGTGTGGGTCATGTAGGTGTGTCTAAGTGCATGTTTCATTTGATTATTAAGGTTAAGTAAAATGAATACTTTAGTGTAATCTTCACGTATGAAGACTGTGATTTCATATAAGTTGGGAGTTAAAATAATAGTTCGTTAAACTCGTATCTTGGTTGTATTTTGAAGTCGAGAAAGGTGTGAGTTATGTGAGTTGGTACACGAGTTGTGTGATTACACATGTTATAATAACATATTTTAATCATCGTGGTCTAAGATTAATGACAAGGATACGTTAATAAATTATGAACGACGAGGTTTAAAATTATCATCTTAATATTAAATTATAGTATAAACATTAAAATAAATTTATTTGACATTTTTAATATTTAATTTTGATAATTTATATTTTGATCCTAAACTTTACTAAATTGGCATAATTAACTCTAAACTATTATAATTGTCAATTAGAACCTTAAAAGTATTAAATTACTATTTTGGGAAGCTTACTAAATACGGAAACTTGCAAAAAAAAGTGGAAAGTTACTAAATATATAAAGAAACGTAAAATGAGTAATCTGATTTAAACTGAGCTTATAAGTAATAAGACGATCATTAATTCGTGTAGATTCGCTGAAAAAGGAGTAACTCTCGATCCGTATGTTTCTGATATGGTTTTATTTGCGGTTTAAGGTACAGATTTTCTTCCCTTTTCAGTAGGGACTTCTCATGACTTTCTTGATCCTTGACACTGCTATGATTCCCTTTCGATATGCCATTGCTATGATCCCTTTGTTATGATATTTTGATATGAGCTTCTGATATGATCCTTCTGATATGAGCTTTGATATGATTCGTTTGATATGATTCAGTTCAGTTTGCTATGTTCTGTTGGATATGATATGATGATTCGATATGATATGATATGATTTGTTCTGTTCTGATGCCCGAGTTTTTATTCTACTCATGGAGGTACCATGGGCGTGTCATTGAAACACCAATGGCATGACACTTTCTGTGGAGGTGTGATTGATCCACGGCGTCCCCATTTTGATATGATATGATATGATTATGAGTACTCTTGGCCATTATACGTGTATATACTTGTCATGCGAGCAGGTGTATATATGATTTGTTTGTAGGAAGGGGCGTATGGATGCATCCTAGGTATTCTGTTCTGTGTAGGGTGAATGTGAGTGTGTGCTTACACTTCTTCACGTTGGAGCTAGCTACTCCATTTGGTACTTAGAGGTCTCCCCTCTTCGTGCACTTATGATTTGACGGATATGTGATTATGTGATTTTGAGACATATTCGAGTATCTCGTTAGGTCGGCTCGTGGCTTTCATGTGTTTCTTTATGTCTATTTGAGTATCTCGTAGACAAGCCTTTGTTCTAGCTGCTCATGTGATTCTGGTTACTATATGATTCGTATTACCATTTGATTCTTCATGTTCTTTAATCAGTTGACTTATGATACTTGTTCAGTTATTGTTGATCTCTTATGCGTTTGACAGATGACATTCGTTTCAACAGGAGCTTATGATTTCTTTTCTTATACTTATATACGTTTCGATTATTCGTTTTGTTATATATCTGTTCACTGGGCTTTTTAAGCTCAGCCGCATTTCTTTTCTTCTACGACAGGTTTTAGGTTGGAAGCTGGGTTTGAGCGAAGAGTGCATAGGAGCATTTAGTGGACTACCCTGATGATTAGACAACCATTTGCTTTGGATTAGACTTGGTTTAGCTTCAGTTAGAGTTAGTTTATTTTGTATTTCAGTTTTGGATTTCATCTTTTATAGAGTTAGTATTTTCCTTATTATCTTAGAATACCTTTGTAACTTCATGTTTATAAGTCTTCCGCTTGCGTTAGTATGTTCTGATTTGGCACCATAATGTGACATTTTGACCCATGTCGGGTTGGGGTGTTACACATACAATAACAAGACAAAGGCACATGACAAAATAAAAAAGAACTAGAAATGTAGGGCCATCCAATTGACCGAAAAGCAAGAGTTCATATTAAATACCAAAAGAAAAAAAGAAAAAAAATGTTTTGTAGCTCGAGACTTTGACTTTTACAAATCCCTTCACCAAAGAAAGTTTTGAAATGTTTCGAACTTTTGGTCTCCTGTTTGGTCTGTCGCTATGTGAATAACTTAAAACCTTTAATACCACTCTATAAAATTATCTTTGAGATTTTTAGTGTCAAATGATGTAGTCGCGGAAGAAACAAATGTTAGTCCCATGTTTGCAATACCTTCTTAACAGTAATTTAACTGAAGAGTCGATGATTTCTTCTCATACACATTTCAACAAACGTAGTGATACTTACACCACTTTTATTGATGCACACACCACAATTATGCATATAGCACGTTGTAACATGTGCATTAATGATGTAACATTGTGATGCGTGCATCAAAAAAAGTGATGTAAGTATCAACCAACAAACACAACACCTGGTGTGTGCTACATAAGAAGCTCATTATACATTATACATTATACATTATATTATACATTATACATACATACATACAATATATACATTTAGCGTGGAAGCCCACTAACTTTGGAGCCCTTTTTTATAAGAGTATCCATACCAGACATAACGGGTTTGGGCCCGTTGGATATTAGGTTTCATTCTCTGTCTCTCATCCCTAGCTCCGACTGATAAACCACCCCGTCCGGCAAACCCGACTCCGATGCCAAAGCGGGTCATCTATACAGGAGAGTCTATAGTAAATAAAAACATCTATTCTCTCCCACATATTCCAGAAGCTTCTCACATTCTCCATAACCCACAAAACAAAACACAGAACGAAACCTATGATCCACAAATGAAGATGAAGAAGACTTATCATGCTAACACTCATAGTTGTAGGTAAGTTATTTTGCCTTAATCAATTAACGAAACTAATTTTTTTACCTTTACTTATGGGTTTCAATAATCCATTATGATTGTCTTATGATCTTTTGTAACATGAACATATTAGTTGTGACATAAAAATCTATATCAGATTTACCTTTGCCAAATAATTGCCACCACTGTATTCTCACCAATCATAAATTGTTGGAACACCGCCGCGCAAAGGAAAAAATCAGACACACGAGGAACTGCCAGGTAGAAATATTATCCAAGAATTAGGACATATGTTAGTTTTAACAAATGATTGATACAGCAATATTTTAACGAATTCTCAAATGCAGGAAATCCACCAAAGCACGAACAAATAGAGCCAACAAAGACAGATGCGACAAAAGAAGGTGATGCTGTTAAAAGGCCCCTATTTGCAGAGCAACCGGGGTACACGAACAAGCAAAAAGGTTCAAACACACCCTCATGAACTAGGCACAACACACATTTTACAACACAATTACAGAACCAAACTTATTGCCTTTAAACACAGGTCTTTTAAAGGTCTCTGTTATATGTAGCTTAAGTTTGCAAGTTTACAATAATGTTAAGAAATTAGTAGCCACAAGTAATAGTTATCAAGACGTAGCTTTCCTTTTAAGTAGTTTGGAATTATCCTGAAGCTTAATAGAAGAAGTTATTATTTTTTTCACAGGATGTCATAGAAAATGTGGAACATTCAGTAAGTAGTTTGGGATTAGTCTGAAGCTCGATAGAAGATCTTATTATTTTCTTCACAGGATGTGATAGCGACTCTGGAACACTCAATTGAACGAAAATTTCAGGTAAATTGAATTTAATTTCCTTTCTGCTACCTAAATTTAGTGATCCATTTATTAGACTAACTGCAATTTGTGACCAAACTCAATACACAAACATGCTAATAATGTTGTTATTACTACCAAAAAACTAGAACTACATTGCTATTTTTGTTACGTTTTTTTTTTAAATTTGCGACTGTGAGAATTTGATCCACAAAAATAACACCAATCATGTTGTAGCATGAAAATATAAAATATAAAATAGGTTATTAGTTTCTATCAGCCTCCTAGAAAGACTGGTGAGCTTGGATTACGTGGCCATGTTATAATGAAAGGTGAGATAAACAGTTTTAGGAGTGTTTGGGATTGGTTAGCTAAACAGCCTATCTGGTCATTTTTATGAAGTGTGTTAGTTTTAAAAAGTAGCTTGAACTGTTCACTTTTAGAGCTAATAAGCAGTTTTAAGTATTGTTTGGATAAACCAAAAATTAGCCAAAAAACTGCTTATTAGGCAAAAAACTGCTAATAGAAATAAGTAGCTTTAAGTATTGTTTGGATAAACCACAAAACTGCTTATTTATTGGTATCTTCTATTAAGGTGTTTTTTGGATCTCGGACCTAATAAACGGTCTTTTAAGTTGATTCAATAACGGGTAATTATTTTTGGATTTCTTTGGTTTTTGGAATATTGTTGTTTTTATATCGATTTTGAATCTTATGAAAAAGTTATTTGTTTTATTATTTATCTAAAGTTTTTTTTTAGTCAACCTGTTTTCTCTCTTTATAATAAAAGTTTATTATGTGTATGAATCAGGGTTGTGTAGCTAATGCCAGGTTATGGTTTGTATAGGTCTGTGTTTCATGTTGAGATGTAGTTCGTCTCTTTCAAGTCTTTTTATAGCGAATAACTAATGTTAGTGTACAAAGAATTGGTTTGATCTTTTTATAGCAAAGATTTTTTTTGGCTGTTGGAATGATGTTTTTGTAATTTTGACAGTTGGAATGATGTTTTTGTTGTGTAGATGTTACAGGAATGTGGTATCTAAAACCAACTTTAAAGTTTTGTCGGATAATTGTGTTTTTTAATCATGGTCTAAGCACAGTTTTAACTATAAAGTAGATAGGTGAGCACAAAATTTGGGGCAGGTCTCCTATCCAAATTTAATGAAACTTATTAGGTACCGCTGCATAGGTGAGCACAAAATTTATCTCAACTGTAACGGCTACGATTGGTAGTAACATATGCGGGCTGGGTAATGGGTTCAGATCAATGTGGGTCAAATTTAGTAAAATGCTAAACTCGGCGGGTCAGGTTGGTCTGATCCGTAATAAAAGCATCTGTTGATGGTACATTGAGTGGTCGTTCGGTTACAAACATCTAAGTATCTAACCATATGGACATGTGACCTGCTGAAACAAAATTATAGATAAAGTTAGGTATAAACATGTTATACTATTTGGTTTTTGATTTGTTTAAAAGTCCAACAAAATAATGTATGCAAGTTTCATGGTAGGTTATTATGAGAAAACACAGGCACCTCTCTAATAATTGTGCTTTTCTTTTTATTGGAAGGATTAAGGGGTTGTTTGGTTGAACTTATTTTGCTGGCTTATTACCATGTTTACTAAAAACAAGTTCATTTTAGTGTTTGGATAAGATGTTGACTGGCGCTACTTGCATCTCAGGAAGCTGTTGGATTGGTAACCTTTTAGGAAGACTTGGTACTCCAAGCCCACAGGATTCTGGACATGGGAATCAGGGAGTTGCAAGGTATCAACAGCTCAGGTATCCACATATAGGTCAAGGCGGCAGGCCTCAGCAAGGCGGTGGACATACATGGGCCAAGGTCACTACGTATATATCTTTTTGAAATATTGGTGTGCTTGCAAATTATGATGTTGTGCGGATCTGATGCCATATTCAACTAACCATAAAGCCCAACATTAATTGACCTTCAGTGCCTACACGTTTTCTTAAACACATTGCTTGTAGAAACCAAGCATTCCTTGTAGAAACCAAGTATTCTATTCATAACATATTCTACTCCTCTACGTCTATCTTCATCATTCCTATAGTAAACCGCTTGCTTGTGTTCCTTTTCTATGTTTGATAGAAGGCGTTATTGTTCAATCTTATAAGGCATTTGGTAAGCAATCTCATCATTCTCTTCTTTGAATCTAACTATCCCTAGGGTCGGGTCATAACTCATCTTAGAGGACTAAACAAATGGTTTTCCGAACACTACTTGACTTAGGCAATCATCTATTACCGGACGAGTGTCCTCTACTATCACAAACTCGACAACATAAGTGAAGTTTCCTACAAATACATGCAATCCTCTTACTCTTCCTACAAAATTGCTTATCAAATTCTAGTTGGGCATCATCCTATAACCAAGTTGCTTCTTCATTACCCAATTATAATAAGTCCTAGTCATGACGTTTATAGGGGACTTAGTATCGATATAAGCTTTCCATACATGAATATGCCCAATGTTGCATGGTATGTTGATGTTAGAGGGATTACCTACTTTAAAAAGGGGTGAACCAAGGATATATGGTGTCTCGGGATCATCGAATAAATCCTTGTGATATTCCCGTTCTTCCTTGGTGGGCAACTTATCAAAGTACTCTTCTACGTTTTCTACTTCCTCTAACTTTTCTCCCTTATTAACCTCAACTTCCTTAATCTCATCCCTAATTTTGGTTTCTATTCCAACTTCTTGCTTGTCACTTTCTTCTATATCCTTATCTATTGGCTTAACGGTGACAACATTGACAAAGTGGACGTGTTTGGGTGACGAGGGGTCCTTAACTTGGATTCCGCTATTAGTATCCCTAGTGTCCTTCCTAGGTGTAGCTAGCACTTGGTTGTTAAGGGCTTTCAACAAATTGTCAATCTTATTGGTCATCTCCATTTGTTGTTGATTGAATTCGGTCTCAAACTTAGCTATACGAGCTTCTTGAGATGCCATAAACTTGGAAATCAATCCTTCAAGATTATTGGTACTACCAAAGTTGCTAGAAGGATTGTTATTGAAAGTACGGTTGGAGGGTGGACCGTTTGGTAGGTAACGATTAGGCGGATTGGAAGAATTGTTTTGGTTTTGTTTCCACCTAAGGTTCGGGTGATTTTTCCAAGAAGGGTTGTAGGAATCACCATAAGGGTTTGGCTCGGGTTTGAAAGTGTAATACTTTTCTCCCGCTTCGTCGGTATGCGAGGATGCGTAGTCCGCAAAAGCTTGTTCGGGGAGTTCCACGCAATCACGAGTGTCATGGGGACCACTAAATAATTCGCATGAAGAAGTGATTTTGTTCACTTGAATTGAAGGCTTAAAAGTTTCGTAAGATTTCCTGAGAAACAGCACCACCATGTTAATATGTTCTTGCTTTATTTGTTATGTTGTTAAAATTTTTACTAGTTCTAATAATTTTATAAAATGTAAAAGAGATTAGTTAGATTTATATTAAATGCATTGACCATTGTTAAACATTGGGCACTCAACAGTCTGTCATGGGATAACCAACCGGTGGTTCATGTACCAAAGTGTATCAATTCCCCACGGTCCTCTACATATACCTCATACCACAATGACACACACATACAAATTTTTTCTAAAGCAAAACAACAATGGCTCCACTACCACTTTTCGATGAACTTGCTCATGCTTGTGGTTCCACCTTGTTGGAACGCCAGCTAGATTTGTATCTTGAGAGGTCTTCTGCCAAAGACAAGGATCTGGAGCGTGATATCACGAAAGTCTGCATGAAGTTATCTGAGTCCATCAAAGAAGCCCAAGCTTTTCTGAATGAAGTCGATGTCCTGAAGGGTAGGGTCGAGGCTGTGGAGACTGCAAAGTTCCTTAGGCAGCGCCAGCATAAGGATCTGCTTCGGCTGATGGCTCTGATGATTTCTATGAAGGAGACTGAGTTGAGCATGCGTGAGAAAGATATATTTGCTGAGAAGCTGAAGGGATGGTTGCCATTCTAAGTCTCTCGATGATGCTATTGGAAGTCTCTGGCTGGATTTTGTTATTTGGTTTATGTTTCTTGGTTTATGTTTAACATGTTTCTTGTTTATGTTTATCATTATCATTATCATGTTTCTGGTTTATGTTGATTTGGACATTGGACTCTTAAAATTTTTTTATCTCATGTTTATGGTTTATGTTTATCATTTTTTGCTCTATGGTTTATGTTTATCGTTTTTCTTTTTTGATTAAGTTTGGTTATGCTACTCTCCCTAAATTTGTTTTTAAAAACTGCATATGTTATTTGTATTAGATCTGCAGGTTTATGTTTAGGGATCATTCTTATTTTTTATGCGCTATGATAGTGTTACATGAATGGACTTTTGAATTTATCCCATATAATTAATGATGTTTTGTTTAATATTGTAATGTTGAATTTATCCCATATTCGTTTTTAAAAAATGCATATGTTTTTTTTATTAAATCTGGTTTATGTTTAGGGATCATTTTTCTTTTTTATGCTCTATGATGGTGTTACATGAATGGAGTTTTAAATTTATAATATATAATTAACGATGTTGTTTAATATTGATTATGTTTGATTTACTCTCCCTAAATTCCTTTTTAAAAGTTGCATATGTTATTTGTATAAAAACTGGTTTATGTTTATCATTTTTTTTATGCTCTATGATGGTGTTACATGAATGGAGTTTTAAATTTATAATATATAATTAACGATGTTGTTTAATATTGATTATGTTTGATTTACTCTCCCTAAATTCCTTTTTAAAAGCTGCATATGTTATTTGTATAAAATCTGGTTTATGTTTATCATTTATCTTTTTTATGTTCTATGATGGTGTTACATGAATGGACCTTTCAATTTATAATATATAATTAATGAGTTTTTGTTTAGTATTGGTTATGTTTGGTTATGCTAATCTCCCTAAATTCCTTTTTAAAAACTGTATATGTTATTATGTGTATTAAATCTGATAATTTGCACATTATAATTATCAAGTTTGATAATTATTGCGTTGTTATTCTTCAAACTAATATTATTTTAGTTATTGTTTTTTATTATGTATTTATGTTTTTAGAAAAAATTTAACATTAAATGGGATTTTTTTATAAGTATAAAAATATAAGTTATAAGTATTTTTTTGAATTTTAGAAAGTTAATGGTAATGCATTGTGCCTGGAAGGGTTGATTTATATCCATTGCATAAATGAGGGTTTTAAATTGTAATGTTGGACAACTTCCTAAATACTGCATTCCCCATTTATGCATGGGAGAAGATGGAAAGGCTGCATTAACAACCAAACTAAATGTTCCAATGCCTCGAGAATGTCTTTTTGGTGTTATTTTTACACATTGCAATTTCCTATCATTAATTACAACAACCAAACCCCTATTTTCATTATATATACGTATACATTGATCACATACTTTTAACCCTATATTTTAAACATACATTTATCCACATTTTAACCCTAACCTTAAGATGGCAGACACACCAAACCTTAATGAGATGAAAGATGCAACAGAATCTGGTAAGCTAGTTGATGCGTTCAAGCTGTTGGTAACGCATGACAAAGCAGAGGAGATAAGTTTTATAGCTCGTATTGGGGAGGAGAGTAGCCAGTTGAGGGCCGTGATTGATAAGAAGGAGAAAACAGTAACTGAGGTAGCTACCTCATTTACTCGTTTCAATGCTGTGGCTGAAACCGGCCGTCAATGCCTGCTTGAAGTTCAACAAAAAGACCGCAGGAAGCTTGATCTGTTGGCTCAACTACTGGTGCTGTCTCGTCAAAGCTTGGAGGAGAAGGATGAGCTTTTGGAGAAGTTGGAAGAAGCTGAAGCGGATGACGAAGATTAGTATGTTTTGATCAATGTCTTTTGTGTTTTGCTGTATGTACTAGGGTTGTATCTATATGTTTATTATCAATGAATGGAACAACGGATCAAGCATGATCAGTTATGTTTATTACACTATTTATGGCTTATTACCTTTTAGAGTATATTTATTTTCATTTTTTTTTAATTTTTTTTTGTATAAAGGGTAAAGTAGTGTGTGTGTGTTTGACTTTTGTTATCTCACACATTTCTCTCTCACAGACGGTGAAAACAAGCTGGTAGATCTCAATAGCAGATTTAGGGTTTTCAATCTAAGCCAAAATTAGTCAAAATGTATATTAAACAATCAAATATTTATCAGGGCTATGATAAAGGATTCTAGTCTTTGATGATTCAGCCTAATATTTCAGGTATTCAATTTCAATTTGCGCAAATAGATATTGATGATGGTTTCAAGTTGAGTTAATTGATATGAATTTCCTGTGTTATGCATGGTTGTTGAACCCCACTTAGCTATTTATGGATGGACTTTAAATTCTTCACAGTGTTTTGATTGGGATGCTGATACTGGCAATCTTGATGATATAGTTGTTGAAGTTGGAACAATAAAAAAAAAGGTTAGTGGATACTTTATTTGAATCATTGAGTAGTTTATATCATCTTAGGCCGTTTACTTTATGTCGAAATTTGTTTGAAGGGAAAGTTCATGTTGTCATATTTCATTTGAAGTGTTTGGAATTTCTTCATTTGTGTAGTAATGAGTTTGTTTGGAGTTTGTTTGTTGTTGGTTTGGGGTTTTCGGATACCGTTGATATGTTTCAATGGTAAGCCATCTTTCAATTTTACTATATATTTAACTTGGTTTGGTTTAACAGCTATAAAATGAGGTATGGTGTTTTATATATCTTTACTAAATTGAGGTATGGTGTGTGAATATATGATTCATTCTATTCTTACATTTTCCTTTGAAGTGTATTTCGTTTAATCATTTAGTGTTTATTGAAACATGTCTAGTTTGATATGGGTCTTACCCTCTCAAAACCAAACCTGATTCCCAACTTTAGTTTACTGTCATAGAACCAATTTTGATACGACCCAAATGTAGAGAATCATTAATATGAAGGTTTTTTGTGTTACTTTATCAAACCCTCTAAGCTTGCGTATCACAAAAGTAGTAAAATTCCATAACAAGAAACAAGTCTAAAAACAAGGCAAACACAATGCACAAGTTTGAATGCTACTGCAGAGACATCATTGCAAAATATAGATTGATAAGTTTAATTGTGATTTGACAAGGCTCTTATCCTCTCAAACCCCAACCTCTCCTTATGCACATTTAAGTTCACTGTCCTATTAATAAGCTTGATATGACCCAACTGTAGAGTGTGTAGGTGTGTGTTTATATTGAGATTGTGTGTGTGTGTGTGTGTGTGTTTAATATGTATTTTTTCTATGGTTATGATTGTTAATATCCGTTTATATTTGACTTATAAGGCCAGTTGGTTAGATTGCCACCCTTGAGCCACACGCATGAATAGTTATTCATCATTAATTTCCCTTCCCCATGCATGAAAACACAATAACTACATCTCATTTTACATCCAATAGGAGTTTGACCAAAACTCATAACTATATTTATATAAAATATAACTTATCATATTATCCATGGCTTCTTCTTCTTCCTACAATTTGGCAACAGGAGTGAAGAGGCACTTCAAGAAAGAGTTGACTCAAGAGAGGGGTCGTTTGAAGCGATTTGTGAAAGAACGTAATCAAATACAAAAGCAAGTTGAAGACCGTCAAGTTGCACTCAATGAGACTCAGCATCTGGTCCCATTGGACGAAAATAGAGATGCTATTATACATTCTCTAATTGAAACACAGGTAAGGGAGCGTAACAGGAATGTTTTGTTAACTGGTCTAATCAATGATATCAGTGATGGGATTCAGGAGAAGGAACGCCAAGTGCAGCTTATGGAGGTCCAAGAAGAAGAAGCCTGTGCACCAAAAAAATATATAAAAAAAGTCTCCTCTGATGAAGATTAGAGTATGATCATGATGATTGTGTTTTGCGGTTATATTATGGCAGTTATTTTCTATGTTTATGTTGTGTAACTTTGAATGAAATGGCTTTAAGCCTGGTGTTGTAATGACTTTGATGAATGATTAATATTATGTTGTAGTTATCTTTAATATTCAAACTGATGTCTACATATAATTGTACCTGTGTGTGATGCGCAGTAGTATGTTAGAAGCAGGTTAAGAAAATTTTTGTAGATCACATTATACCGCAAAAAACATAGTAACGCATTACTAGGTTCAACATCAAACAAGAACAAAATTGATCTTTCAACAAGTAAACAAACTTACATTTCAAGATTAAAGACACATACACACACACTTAGTGAAACATTAGTGAAACATTGTTAATAATTATGATAACATAGACACATACACACAAACTTAGCGAAACATTAAGAAGTAAACAAATTATCTTCAATCCCTTTGTAGACATCAACAATTTGTTTGCGTATTTCTGCTATTGTTGTATTGCGTTCTTCATTCATCTTCTGACGTTCCTGTATGATCTCCTCATCCCTCTTGATTTGTTTTTCATGAAATTTTCTACGCTTGTTATAAAGATCAATCAGCGTTTTTTTAGTTCCATAAGAGCCAGAATGGCATTTATCCCATATATCTTGGGGTATCTCGAAAATCTTGTACTTCTCAAGAATATGAGGAATAGAATCATCTCTTGGTCGTTTATTTTTCCTGGAATCAGCGTTTGATGATGAAGATGCCATTAGGGTGAATGATTGACAGAAATGGGTGAGATAGTTTGTTATTTATACTAAGAGAAAAAATCCAATCCAATTGAAAAGTGAGTAACCACCAATCGGTGTCTTTAAAAAATAACTGCAAGGTCACTAACCGTTACTAATGAATCACTAAACCCTGTGTCTATTCCAAAATTTAAAAACCGTTCAGTTGCCACATACGAGTTTCGGAGAACCTTTAGATCAATATCACTTGGATATGTTCATGGTTAAGGAACTAGGGAGGTGTGTTTTGCAAGTGGGTGTTTTGAGAGATGCGTATTTAGTAGGGACGTGTTTGCCTATAAAAGGTCTTATAAGATTTCCACGTACTATGTATACATTTGTTGGACCAAAAAAAACACTTACATGACAGTTGACTTTATGGAATTCAACATTTGCAGTTTGACTTCTAAAAGTCTAAATGCAATGGGTGCAAATGCAATGGGCACAAGGGAGCGAGTGACTAGGTCACTCCCATTCAACATTTGCAAGTTTCACGTTTGAAAGTCAAAATGCAATGGGTACAAACATAGAATACAAGCATAGTTCAAAACATTGTTCTAAAGACAATACATTTAAACAAACAGTACAAACATAGAATCCAACATTTGCAATTCTCTCCTGGACATCTTCATCTTGGTTGACTGTAAGGTCTGTTGCCTGCACTATATTTGATTCCTGTATTGTATTTGGTAGCACAAGCCGAGTATTTCATCATTATGAGTACCATACACCTTGCTAGACTGAACACAGACTCCAATAATATAGGATGATAAGAAAGAAAAAGAGGATATGGCAAAAGAATGTATTTGCACCAAATACACTTGTACGACATCCTCTCTTCCCTACTTATCACTCTATAGTATAACAGGATGCACTCATAAGGTAGTCTTATATAGCGAGACATGAGCAAGAAAAAGAGGATGTGACAAAATGAATATGCACCAAATACACTTGTACTCCTCTTTTTTCTTTCCCATCTCTCGCTATTAAGAAAACTTTATGAGCTGTAAAGCTGTTGATTAAAAAAGTTATAAGGTGACAGTGGAAGGAAACGTCTCGAACGGGATAAAAAAGGATTGCGTTTTCTCGTAAAAAAACAGACCACAAATTTATCGCAAACAACACGGTTCTTACCACTTAGTACTGTCTACATATGCAAGTGGACACACTTTGGTACTTTGAGCCTCCACTCGAAATCTCATTGCCATGTCGACGAAATTTGTGCAAGGTTTTGCGCCAAATCGATTGCAATGACACTGACATAGGAATGGGTTTTCGAGGGGAAGATCAAAGTACCAATGTGTGCCCAATTAAAAAGTTATCGATTCTAGAAAAGCATGTGAGTCACTCGTGTTGAATGGGATAATGAAGGATGGTGGATTGCCATGAACAATACACGATATATCGTTATCACAATCAACATAACTCAATTATCAAGGCCCATCTATCTGACGATGTATGTGGGTTCCATTGCTTAAATTGACCGAGTTACCTAAGGTCGTTGGAGTGTCTCCGTGTCAATATCAAGCACTTCAATGTCCGTGGGTAAATCGGTCACTTTAGGCAATGGAACCCATCTACAACAGGTGGGCCTTGATTATTGAGTTTTCCAAAGTGAAGTTGAATGTATCAAGCTATTTATTGTCGCATTACTTTCTGGATGGGTAACTATGCTTAAATTCCAGTCTCATTTATAAAGTTAAACAATTCATCTAAGGTAAAGTAATGCGGCCACCAAATACATACCTTGTTACATTAAACTTCTCTTTGACTCACTATTGCTAGAATCCACATTTATAGCATATTGATCCTTAACTTTGTTAACTAACTCTGTAACATATATAAACTAAAATATTTCGCAAAAGAGCTAATCAATTTAAAATATTAACAAATTAAAAATGAGGTGGAAAAAGATCTCAACATTCTTAAGTTGTTGATATTAACAAATGGTGCTGAATGTCTGTTACTAAATTAAAATAGGTTCTGCCATACTAATTTAAGTTTAAAAAGACAATATGATATAAAGGTCATACAAATAAAAGTGTATTACATACAAAAGGATTTACGTCGAACATCATAAATGTGGGTGAAGTTGATGATGATAATTTTGGGTGTATGATACACTCCTGAAAAGTGTATCCTACACCCAAAAGTACCATCATCACTTCACCCTCATATATGATAGTTTACGTAAATCCATTCGCATGTAATACACGTTTGAATCTATAAAATAGTTTGAGTAACAGGACTCGTCTTGACTGAGATAATGAAGGAGTGTGGCATGTCATGAACAATAATCACTATATCATTATCCCTATCAACACGTCTCAATTATTAAGGCTGAATCATCTATCAACATAGATAGATTCCAATGCTTAATTTGGACACCGTCTAGTATCACTTATGTGCTTGATCTAGGTTACATATTTTGGCTATTTCAAAAAGAGAATGAAGATCAAGCAAAAGAAAAAATTTTATCAACATTAAACGGACGAGTTGTCATCACTTGTTTTTGTCCGATTGATCTTCATTCTGTTTTGAAAGAGCCAAAACTTGTCATCAAGATGAAGCACATAAATGAAACTAGATGGTTACAAGATTATCAATGGAATCCATCTAAGTTGACAGATGATCTTGCCTTAATAATTGAACTTCTTCTTATAAAAGAAGATGGAATCCATCTAAAATGAGCTTCACATTCAAACTCTTATATAGATTCAGCCACTATATCACACACATAAAGTTGTACATGTTAACTACCATGTAACACACTTGATCTACGTTACATGTTTTGGCTATTTCAACAAAAAAAATTAACAAGGTAATAAAGGAATTTAAAAAAGACCACATCCTTCTTGAGAAAACTCTCAAAGGAATTTATTTTTTTAGTATTTTTTTTATTTTTATTATATTTTTTTTAAATTGATTTTTAGCTAATCCAATGTAAGTTTTTTCAAAACAGATTTATTTATCTCACAGAAGACTTAAAGAACAACAGATTAACGCTTGAAGTGTCAAAACATCTAAGTCAAAACAGACTAAAGGTCACTATTAGACTTAATCTAGGGACACCTAAGAAGCCCAGAAGAAAAAAACTAAAACAGATCCAAAGAAACACTTACTGTAAGCTATCCAAAATGGTCAAAATCAAGCCATACGATACTTAATCTATTACTTGACTTATTTTTAAAATTATAGAAGATTAAAGTTAACTGAATATGAACAAAATTAAAGAATCAAACTAAGTTTGAGTTTTTATAAAAAAGAGTAGTAGTTTTTATGACTTAGATATCCTGTATGCACCTAAAGCAGCCTTGAATACAGATATGAAACAAAATACCTTAAATTTTGTATGGTTAGTGCAAGTTATGACAGATTATCATAGGTTCTGTGACATATTCATGAGAAATAAATGATTTCTTTTTTTGTCTTTCAATTGATTATAAATAAACTAGTCTCATCTTTTTCCTTTTTTTTTAATATTAACTAATAATTTAAAAAAATATAATTAAATTTCACAAATTTTTAAAATAATTTACAAGACTCTGCGTACCGCCAATGTACTGAAATCTTGGCAATTACAATCTCAAGCTGTCAAAACAGTTGCCCAAACCGGTTCCCTCTGATCGAGAGTACAGACTATTTCCGCCGTGTCTTAATCACAAGCAGGATGTATATAGGCTGAGGCCCGATATCTGAGTGCAACTCCGCTGGGTTAAGTAAGCAGATCATCTATGGTTTCGACATGCCAGGGAGCACCCTGATGAGGCGAAAAATGATCCGTTTTTAGGGGGTAATTTAAGCCCGAATTCGAATTTATTTGATCAAATATTGCCCTAAATCGTTCCTTTTGTGATTTTAGGTATTTGGGAGTGAAATCTGGAAAAGGAAGCAATTCGGACGTTTTTGGAGCATAAAAGTGAAGAAAACGCCAAAGTTGTGGAAAACTAGAAGGGGGGGTTGAATAGTTTTACGTCTTTTTAATTAGTTGTAAAAATAGTTTTAGTGTTTTAAAACTTAGATTCGATAATATGTGATCTCAAGTATTGCACAAGACAAACAAATATCAATACGAAATATATAACAATGATAAGTAATGAAATAAGTAAGAGATGGAAAGATCGAACCGCAAGACAAGAGATTTATAGTGGTTCGGCTACAAGGACACCTTCCTTGCCCTACTCCACTCCCCGAGCACCTAACTCGAGAGTTTTCTTCACTATATCAACAAGCTCCCTTATGGCGGAGAAAACCTTACACACCAATTCACACACCAATATACACACCAATTTACACACCAATTTACACACCAATCTACACACCAATAGTCACACCACAACACCTTCACACCTAAGTCACAACTTCTACACACCTTCTTCAAATCAATGTACTTCACAACTAACTACTTCAACTCTATCTTCTTCACACCAATAGATCTCCTAGCTTTTCTTCTTCACACCAAGCTATCAACTAATCACACAATCTATATCTAACACAACTATCTACAAGCAAATATTCACACCAATCTTCACAAAGAATATGTAAATAATCTTGATGATACACCAACAACTTGGATGTGGAGATCACAACAAGTTGTAATACTTCTTGTCTAGAAGATAGAAGTATTCTTCTCTTGCACTTGAGAGGATGGAAATTGGATCACTTTGAAACAAAGAATATATACACTTATGATCAAAGGATGAGAGAATAGAGAAATAGATCTAGATCAGAAAGTTTAGAAGTGCAAAAGGTGAGAAAAATCTGAGGGATGAATCAGTATTTAAAGGGGGGGAAAATACTGTTCTGGAGCGTGGCCGGTCCCCTTAATTGTAGGCCGGTCCCCTTAATGATTAAGGGGGCCGCCTAGTAAAATTAAGGGGGCCGCCCTCCTGAACGTTGGTTTTTCTTGTCTTTTAGTGGAGAATATTTTTCTGGATAGAATTTGCCATTTTTGGTTGGAAATTTGAAATCATATATTTATTATGAATTAAACATATTCTTTTAATTCCAAAAGTAATTTTGTAAAAGATATAAGATGTTTAATACATTTTATAAAAATTCTAGTGATTAGAAAAATTTCCTTTGATCATGAAATGTAATAAACTCTTTGTTTATTCATACCTTAAGTGATATGGAAGCAAAGACAAATATTAAGCACTAAAAACTTGTTTACGTCATAAGTTTTAGATTAATGAGTTTATGCTTTGTAATTATCAAAACATAGAGACATTGTTAATATGCTAACAATGTTTTAAGACATTATTTATGTCAACAATCTCCCCCTTTTTGATGATTACAAAACCTTAAACTCATTAGGTCTAAAAATTAATTTTTTAGACAAGAATTTAGAGTTTAACATTCTCTTCTCCCCTTTTTTGTAAAATCAAAAAGGTTAAAGCTCCCCCTTGATGTATACTCCCCCTCATTTGAGAGCACCAAGGAGATGAGCTATGGAAATCTTGGCTACACAAAATATTAGAAGAAAGCACGGCAAATATACATGCAAAGCAATAGTTATAAAAATAGATTCATTCAAGCATCATAGAAAGCATTACAACATTTAATATGCTTAAGGCATATTAATCATAATAAAACAAATGAAAAGACATAGTCCTATATTGCCTAGAAAGAGCACTTGGACTTGCTTGCAACTCATGGTTGATTGTTTTATTTGCTTGAAGGATAACATAAGCATGAAGCTTAGTTGTTAGATTGAGAGGGATATGGGGTGGAGTATGGAGCGGAATAGGTGGATCTCACGATGTTGTATCGTGTTAAGGGTGGTATTGGATGATCACGAGTGAGAAGATATTCAATCCAAGAAATATCTTCACTCAAGTAGAGGATTTGTTTTTGAAGGAATATGCAACAAGGGCAAAAGTGAGTGTGGTTGGTAACTTGATCCAAATTGAGAGAGTGGGGAAGGCAATTTGCATAGGGTGATGATGGAGGTTGCCCTTTGTTGCGTTGTGCAAGATGCATAGCAAGGAGATCACTAAGATCATGGATTTGGTTTATTTCATCACGGAACTTTTGCTTTTCCGTGGCAATGTGAAGAGGATCATAGGTTTGGTATGGATGTGTTGGATTTGTGTAGTTGGAATTGTAGTTTGATGGTTGGCCAATGTTGTATGGTTTGTAAAGAGGATCAAATGAATGACCTTGTGGGTTTGAGGTAAAGTTTGGGAAGTAAGAAGTTGGAGGTGTTGAATGACTTCCAATTTCATTGGTTATGATGGATTTGTTTAGAGGGCTTTTTCTTCGCCAAACGGGTTTTTCCGTCATCCTTGCTAGCCTTGAGGCTTTTGATCTTGGTTTGTTTGGAGAGTTCATGATGGGATGAATGGATAGATTTGAGAATTGGGGATATTTATAGTGTAAGATTTGTGTGTTTAAGGATGGATAAGGTTTGTTGGAAGATTGGGACAAAGTGTGTTGGTTAAAATTGGGAAATGTAGGTTGAAATGGGCTAAAAAGCAGAAAAGATTCTGTAAACCCGACCATCATATGGCCGGTCCCCTTAATTAGGGGGCGGTCCCCTTAATGATTAAGGGGGCCGCCTTACAAAATTAAGGGGGCCGCCCATCTGGTGATTTCCAGGTTGCTAGAATTGGGTTTTTGGCAGAAAATTTGCAGAAAGGTTATGTGTTTGGATTAGAATTCAAGCAAGTTCAATTCTCTTAGGCAATATAGAGTCTAATCTAATCAAGATATAGCATGCATGCAAAAACATATAGGCAAAAGAGCAAATAATCAACACATAATAAGCAATAGGAGGTAAACAAAGGCAAGCACACTTAAGCTTCCTAAGGCACCTATCTTAGATTGAAGGCAAGAATAATTAGTGAGTGAAAAACTAGTGATGGATCAAGATGACACCATTATTAGTGAATTTGTCCTAGTGAGTGTCTATATGCAACAAATGTGGAGTTGTGATTGTTTCGACTCCTAGAAGCAAAAAGAAATAACGATCCTAAGAAACAATCCAAATAATCTCCTTGATTCAATTTTTGCTCGATCATGAATGTCAAAGACATATATTAGATTATATACCTTGACAATTTATGTGAGAGTTTATGCATGATTTTGAAATACAATGTTTTTAGAATTAGTCAACAATGCAAGGAAAATGATCTTCATGGGGTTCCTAGACTGTGAGAATAATTTTTAGAGAAAATTGATTGAGTTTTACAAAAAAGTTTATGCAAAGAAAATAAGTTTTCCCAATCTTTAGTTTTGTGTGAAATAGATTCCTAGACTCAGAAAAGGTGAAATGGAGGAAAAATAAATTTCATGCAAGTATAAATTTGAAGTAATTCAATATAATTTATTCAACTTGTTCCATCATTCCTAATCCTAAACGCAAGTGGTTGAATAATTCACGCTTAAGGGGTTTTGTGAATATATCCGCAATGTTGTCTTCCGATGCAACCTTTTCTATAGATATATTTCCTTTTTGTACATTATCCCTAAGAAAGTGGTGACGTATTTCTATGTGTTTAGTCCTAGAGTGTTGCACCGGAATTTTACTTAAATCTATCGCACCTTTGTTATCGCACATAATGGGGACATTTTCTAACCTAATGCCATAGTCTACTAGAGCTTGTTTCATCCATAGTGCTTGTTGACATGCCTTTCCGGCGCTTACATATTCGGCTTCGGTGGTATAAATAGCAAGAGCGGTTTGCTTCTTCGAAAATCAAGACGTTAGACAACATCCCATAAACGTGCAAATACCGCTAGTGCTCTTTCTATCTACGTAGTCTCCCGCATGATCCGAATCCGCATAGACAATGGTTTCTATGCCGGATTCCTTAGGATACCATAATCCTAAGTGTATAGTGCCTTTAATGTATCGGAAGATACGCTTAACCGCTTCTAGGTGAGAGGTTTTGAGATCCTGTTGAAAACGGGCACAAAGGCAGACACTAAACATGATATCGGGTCTACTTGCCGTCAAGTATAGTAAACTACCTATCATTCCTCTATACTTGGAGTTATCTACGGACTCACCTTCATCGTCCTTTGTGAGCTTTACCTCCGTAGACATGGGTGTTTTTATGGGTTTTGAGTCTTCTAGGCCAAATTTCTTAAGCATTTCCTTAATGTAATTAGATTGGTTAAAGAATATTCCATCTTCTAATTGTTTTATTTGTAATCCTAGGAAGAAGTTAAGTTCACCCATCATACTCATCTCGAACTCATCATGCATGATTTTGGCAAATTCATCACACATGTCTTGACAAGTCGATCCAAATATAATGTCATCAACATATATTTGAACAATGATGAGATTAGGGTCTTTCCTTTTAGTGAAAAGAGTGTTATCTACCATTCCCATGGAATAATCATGTTTAATAAGAAAAGCTTTTAATCGATCATACCAAGCTTTGGGAGCTTGTTTGAGTCCATATAAAGCTTTCTTTAACTTATAAACATAATCAGGTTTTGCGAAGTCAATGAATCCTGGAGGTTGTGCCACATATACCTCCTCATTGATAAAACCGTTAAGGAATGCACTTTTGACATCCATTTGGAATAACTTAAAATCTAGGGCGCAAGCATAGGCAAGTAATATCCTAATTGATTCTAGTCTAGCTACGGGGGCATAAGTTTCATCATAATCAATTCCTTCTTGTTGATTATATCCTTGGGCAACTAACCTAGCTTTATTTCTAGTAACTATTCCATTCTCGTCTAACTTGTTCCTATATACCCATTTGGTTCCTATGATAGTCATATCCTTTGGATTTGGGACTAGTTCCCAAACATCATTTGCCTTAAATTGATTTAATTCTTCTTGCATAGCTATAATCCAACTTTCATCCTTTAAAGCCTCGCTAATATTCTTAGGTTCTATTGCTGAGAGGAAACAAAAGAAGTTGTTTTTATCTTGGGCTTGTGACCTAAGGGTTCTTTGGTTAAGATGTCCTATTATATTATCTAATGGATGTGATCTAGATTCTTTAATATTAACGGTTTCGTTATTTTCTAAGTGAATGTCTTCATTATCATTTCCTATAGGTTTTGTTTTACTAACCTCGATGGCTTCATCTTCGACTAAATCATCATCTTCTAAAGGTAGCGTTTTAGGAGGTGGTGGTGTTTCATCAAATGTTACATTTAGTGATTCCTCTACTTTCATTGAGTGTTTGTTAAGTATTATATATGCTTTACTATTTTGTGAGTATCCTAAAAATATTCCTTCATATGATTTTGGATCAAACTTAGTGAGGTAGTCCTTAGTGTTTAAGATATAGCATTTACTTCCAAATACTCTAAAGTAGCTTAAGTTTAGTTTTCTATTTCTTAATAACTCATAAGGAGTTTTTCCTAGAATTCTTCTAATTGATACCTTATTTAAAATATAAGTCGATGTATCTACGGCGTGACACCAAAATTTTTGTGGAATGGATTGTTCATTTAACATAGTTCTACTCATTTCTTGTAGTGACCTATTTTTTTTCTACTACTCCATTTGATTAAGGAGTACGAGGAGCGGAGAAATTGTGAGATATTCCATTTAACTCACAATATTTTCCAAATTGTACTTCGTTATCAAATTCCCTACCATGGTCCGTCCTAATGGCAACTATTGAGCATCCTAATTTATTTTGAATCATTTTACTAAATATTTCGAATTTTTCAAAGGCTTGGGTTTTGTCACTTAAAAACCTAGTCCACGTGTATCGTGAGTAGTCATCTACTATTACTAAGGTATATTTGTTTCCTCCATAGCTCCGCACAGCTGATGGACCAAAAAGATCCATATGTAATAATTCTAGGCACCTAGTAGTGGATACTATATTCTTAGCTTTGTGACTAGCATGAGCTTGTTTTCCAATTTTACATGCATCACAAAAATGTTTGTCATATTTTAGATTAGGCAAGTTTCTAACTAATTCCTTAGAGGCCAAGGATTGTATTTGTTGCATGTTAGCATGTCCTAATCTCCTATGCCACAATGTGGAGTTTTCGTCTAGGGTCGTTAGGCATATCCTATCTTCAGGTTTGTTTCCTAGTTTCATAACATATACACCTCCTTTCCTAATACCTCTACCTATAATTTTTCCATTCTTAACTATTTCGCTATCTTCTTCGGAAAAGATAACTCTACATTTATTATCGCATATTTGGCCTACACTAAGTAAGTTATATGTTAAATTATTTACATGTTCAACATTTTCAATAGTAAGTGAGTCTTGAGAAATCGTACCTTTGCCAATAATTTTTCCACGCAAGTCACTACCAAAAATAACGTTACCTCCGTTGTATGCCTTATATGTAGAGAATAGCTTTCGGTTCCCTGTCATGTGCCTCGAGCATCCACTATCCTTGATCCATTCGTCAGGCTCCAAGTCAATTCGAAGGCATATTTCGTCGGTTGCTTTTGCCATGAAACACTTTTCTTCTCTTGGGTTTTCCACTTCTTCTTTGTCACTATCACTCCATGTTCTACTAACAAATGCACCTTGATTATCATAACTCGGCGGCTTTAGACATTCACCAACGGGATGATTTAGACTTCCACATCTAAAGCATTTTCTTTTCACGTAATTGTCACTTCTATTTCTTTGGAACGATTTTCTATCGTCATGTGATGATCTAGTGAATCTTCCTCGTCTCTTGAAGAATTTCTTGAATTCTCTTATGGCCATTGCATATTCTTCATCTTCACTCTCGTCACTTGAGTCACTATCATCACAAAGTTCCTTTTTGGCTTTTAGAGCAACGGATTTGACTTGTTCTTTCTTGACTTTAACCGTTTCCAAATCTTTTCTTATAATTTCTTCATGGACCTTCAAGTTGCCAATAAGCTCATCTAGTGACAATGTCATCAAATTCTTTGATTCTTCAATAGCCGTGACTTTAGCTCGCCATTTCGGATGCAATGCCCTAAGAAATTTCCTAACACAATTTTTACTAGAAAATGTCTCATCAAGTGCTTTTAAACTTGTGATAATGGTGTTAAATTTAGCAAAAGCATTATCAATTGATTCCTCTTCCGGAATCGTAAATTGTTCATATTGTTGTACAAGAAGATCTATTTTGTTATCTTTAACTTGACTATTACCTTGGTGAGTGATTAGTAAAGAATCCCAAATTTCTTTTGCGGTTTTACACATAAAAATTCTTTCATATTCTTTGCGTGGTAACGCATTATAAATAACCATTTTAGCCTCATTATTTTTTGCTAGTTTCTTTTTCAAATCATCATTTTGTTTTTCAAAAGCTACAATTTCATCCATTTTAGTTTCAACATTATATTGAATAGGGGGAAAATCACCAAAGGTAATAATATGCCAAAGATCAAGATCTTTTGATTTCACATACGTTTCGAATCTATTTTTCCAATATAAAAATCCATCACTTTCAAATAGTGGTGGTCTTTGCATAGATTGCCCTTCTAAATATTTTTCAGATTCCATAGATCGTTACAAGTTTTAAAATACAATATATTTTAAAATTCTTGCTAGACGTGGCTCTTGATACCAATTGTGGAAAACTAGAAAGGGGGGTTGAATAGTTTTACGTCTTTTTAATTAGTTGTAAAAATAGTTTTAGTGTTTTAAAACTTAGATTCGATAATATGTGATCTCAAGTATTGCACAATACAAACAAATATCAATACGAAATATATAACAATGATAAGTAATGAAATAAGTAAGAGATGGAAAGATCGAATCGCGAGACAAGAGATTTATAGTGGTTCGGCTACAAGGACACCTTCCTTGCCCTACTCCACTCCCCGAGCACCTAACTCGAGAGTTTTCTTCACTATATCAACAAGCTCCCTTATGGCGGAGAAAACCTTACACACCAATTCACACACCAATATACACACCAATTTACACACCAATTTACACACCAATCTACACACCAATAGTCACACCACAACACCTTCACACCTAAGTCACAACTTCTACACACCTTCTTCAAATCAATGTACTTCACAACTAACTACTTCAACTCTATCTTCTTCACACCAATAGATCTCCTAGCTTTTCTTCTTCACACCAAGCTATCAACTAATCACACAATCTATATCTAACACAACTATCTACAAGCAAATATTCACACCAATCTTCACAAAGAATATGTAAATAATCTTGATGATACACCAACAACTTGGATGTGGAGATCACAACAAGTTGTAATACTTCTTGTCTAGAAGATAGAAGTATTCTTCTCTTGCACTTGAGAGGATGGAAATTGGATCACTTTGAAACAAAGAATATATACACTTATGATCAAAGGATGAGAGAATAGAGAAATAGATCTAGATCAGAAAGTTTAGAAGTGCAAAAGGTGAGAAAAATCTGAGGGATGAATCAGTATTTAAAGGGTGGGAAAATACTGTTCTGGAGCGTGGCCGGTCCCCTTAATTGTAGGCCGGTCCCCTTAATGATTAAGGGGGCCGCCTAGTAAAATTAAGGGGGCCGCCCTCCTGAACGTTGGTTTTTCTTGTCTTTTAGTGGGGAATATTTTTCTGGATAGAATTTGCCATTTTTGGTTGGAAATTTGAAATCATATATTTATTATGAATTAAACATATTCTTTTAATTCCAAAAGTAATTTTGTAAAAGATATAAGATGTTTAATACATTTTATAAAAATTCTAGTGATTAGAAAAATTTCCTTTGATCATGAAATATAATAAACCCTTTGTTTATTCATACCTTAAGTGATATGGAAGCAAAGACAAATATTAAGCACTAAAAACTTGTTTACGTCATAAGTTTTAGATTAATGAGTTTATGCTTTGTAATTATCAAAACATAGAGACATTGTTAATATGCTAACAATGTTTTAAGACATTATTTATGTCAACAAAAGTCTTAATTTTCCATGCTGGGAACAGTAGGTGACGGCGTCAAGAGCAACTCCCTGACGGCGTCAAGAGCAAAATTCCATGACGGTCCAGTAGAGATTTGACGGCGTCATGAAGGTAGGGCCTCAAGAGTAAAAGTCATGACGGCCTGGAAATGATTAAGTCTTGACGGCGTCAAATGTAGATCAAGGCAGTCCGAGAATAGTTTTGGCGGCGAGGTGACGGCGTCACCTAATTGGTCTTGACGCCGTCAGACCTCTTTTCCTATATATAGTTTTCTAATTTTTCACATTTAAAGAGAGAAGTTTTGGGAGAAACCCTAAGTACGATTTTGGTGTAACTTTACAGGTTTTTCAAGGGTTCCAACCCCTTGATACCTTGCATGTGTAATCAAGATAAGTGTTCCTTTAATTCAATCAATATGTCTATGTGTTGGTTGTCTATATCTTGTTCTTGTCTTAATTCCATCATGCTAGGCTAGATCTATCTTGTGTTTGCTTAGATCTAATGAAACCTAGATGTTGATTATGTGTTGATTACTTGTTTATTCTTGGCTTGGATGAATGATTTATATGTTAGGCTTAAAAAAACTGGCAGATCTCCAATTGGTAACATGCTTGAACATCCTAAGAAACATGAACCGACGCGCACTAGGTCTTTATTGGTTGTATTTAATGCATGAGCCACAGTTTACAATCCCTATAGTTGTGCTGGGCATGGTGTAGGAGGAGATAAGAGCTCATAGAATTGGGGAGTTAAGTGTGCCACCCCATGAATGGTATTAAGGAATACGATCCGTCATCCATGCAATTAAAACAAGTAATTAACGTGTAAAAGATGTTTAGGGAGTAGTGAAATCTAAGTTAACACATTTTCTCCAATTACTGCTCACAACTTTAGTATAAATTAGTTTATTTTCATTTTTAGTATTTTATTTTGATTGCATCTTAGTATTGGGTTAGTTGAATAGCAACTAATTCCGCCCAAATCCTTCAAACCCCGAGATTTTAAATTGCTTTCTAAAAAATATAAAAATACAAAAATAATCTTCGTTCACCTTTAGAACTAGTATTTAGGTTTTCTAATCCTAGCGACACTATTCCTAAGCTGAACGATCAATCCCCCGGTACTTGTCACTATACTATACTACAACGATCAGGTACACTGCCTGGTGGGGGTTGTAAGCTTCTCAAGATCCCTTGAGAGGTAAAGCCTGGTGCGATTCCCACGTATCAAGTTTTTGGCGCCGCAGCCTGGGGAATAGTTATTGTCTAGGTTAGAATTTCTTTGTATTAGGTCTACTTGCTAGATTCCTTTCTAGTAAGATTTTATTTTTATTTTTAGGTTCTCTTTAGTCTATCTATTTCTTTGTGTCTTTGTTCGTAAACTGTTTCGATGGATAACAATAACATTGATCGTTTGATTCCTGTTATTCGTGTTTTTCATCGTAGGATTTTCCAAATGCCAGCCCCACTCCCTCTATTGGAGAATGAGAACCCACCTAACATCTCACCCAACCACCACTTTGACAATAATTCTGAGCTAGAAGAGTCTGATCATGATGATGACCGTAGGGCTAGTCCTTTTTACTATTCAGACTCCGATGAGGATCTTGATGATGGTGACGTGATTAATGAGGATAGAATGGAAGAGGAAATAAACCCTCTTAGGTATGTTGACCCTAGAACTAGGATTGAGTGTGATAGTTCATTTAACATGCAATTCCCTTGTAAGATCGGATTTAAGAGATTTAACGCCTATCTCAACTCATCTCTTCCAATGAACATAATCTCACGTAATGAATACAATAAAATCATGGTAGATGAGTTAGAATACAAAGGAGAAAACATTATTGCTAAGGCAATACCATTGCATGTGTTTGTAGGAAGCTTGGTTTATCTTGTTGAGTTCATGGTTATGGAGAATCTAGGAGAGTTTATTGATGATAAGTTGACCCAAGTTGTGTTTGGAAAACCTTTCAAACGGTTGACCAACCTCGATGAAAAACTCATAGAAGGGCTAATTACATTCTTGGATGGGGATGAAGATTTTGTTTATCAAATGCCCCGCACACACCCTAGGTTCAAGGACTTCTCCATGGAAAAGTGTAGTAGGTATCCGCCTATAGAAATGTTAAGTGAAAAGGACTTAAGTATACTCATGAAAAGAATAAAAGATACTATCGCGGGTGCCTAGAGTTAGGGGATGATTATAAGAAAGATGAGGCGACTATTAGATGGCGCACACTTGGTTATGTGAGCATAAGCGATACACGTTAACCCATGACCTTGAGTCTAGCTACAAGACTCGAAAATAAAGAAAAGCGCTTCGTGGGAGGCAACCCATGTTTTGTGTGATTTTATTTTTGTTCGTTTGTTATTTGCTTCCGTATGCATGCTTAATTTTTATTGTTGGTAGATCATGTTTCCAAACTAAATAGTGGAAATACTTTACTTTGTTGTTTTGGCCTAGTCTTAACTCCACCTAAAAGTATTTTTGCAAAAGATAAGTGTAAGGGGAAACCCCAAATATGTTTTTAAGAAACAAACCGATCATGATTCTCCACAATATTAAATGAACATGTATATTCGTATTTGTTAGAGTCAAATGCTTGTATTGAGTCATAATGAAGTTTTGCAGGATTTTCCAGGAAGTAGGACCAAGTTTTTCCAGAAATTTTCCAGAAACTTAACATAAGAATTTCTGCAGGTCAATTCTGACGGCGTCAGGAGTTTACTCTTGACGGCGTCAGGTGTAAAAATCTGAAAATTTTACCGGTTTTGTTTTTCTAACAGAGTCTTATGGTTTTTGTGAATTATTAAGTTTTATAATCTCCAGGAGATCTGCAAACTTCATTCCACAAGCATTATATCGTATCTTGTTTTCTAGGATTTAGTAACTTATATAGGATGCCGCCAATTTTACGCGAGGTTGTCTTGTCTATTTTCTCAGGTTTTACAGGTTATGTATGACAAGAAGATGATTTATATTCTGGATGGGAAGCTTTGATTGTTCATTTTCTTGGAGGAAGATTTAACCTGACCACCTTATTATCCATACCGAGCGAATCAGGGGAGTATTTGATTTCATTCTTTTTACTTATTTCACTTTTACATTCTTTACTTGAACATTGGGGACAATGTTCATCTTAAGTGTAAGGGGAGGGTAAAAAGATGATACCTTACATATGCACTTTCGCTTGAGTTTGTTTTGTTTAATGGTAGATGTGTAATAAAACTATGAGAAATACTTGTTAGTGCAATTTTAGCGCCAAATTTAAAATTTTTTACAACATTTAGGAGTGAAACTTTAGCCATAGCAAGCGTCTCATGGATAGGAGATTGTATAACTGGCACATAACCATATATTCAGAAAAATTTTCCACCCAAATATGTGATGTTCGCCTTTAGATTTGATAGGAAAAGCATTCATTATTAGTGCTTATGAGTGCACCGGTAGCATTTAGATTCTAGAACTTGCGTTAGTGATGCATCCCGAGACCGCTAGTGAGACTACATTCGTGTAGTAGGATTTACTACATGATAAGAGGCATTAGGATCACCCTTGTGTTAAACCCGTATTATAATTACTTGACCATTTAAGTCATATTACTTGGCTAGTTAAGTCAACTAATTTATCCCACACCCTTAGCGTTGTGCTCATTTTTAGTACACGAAACCCCTAGTACACCCCTCCGAGCCTATCTTTTCGTTTCTAACTTTAAGCATTTTACTTAAAGGAAGAATTTGTTACACCCCACTTAAATGTACAACCAAATCGCCTTAGCCTTCCGTGTATGCGCTCATTTTTAGTGCATTATTGTTATTTGTTAAACCCTAAGTTAATTATCTAATTGATTACATGGTTGCTAAGTCGAGTCATATCCTTGTACATATTGTTTTGGGACGATTGGGACTCATGGGTAAGTACTTATTTTATGGAGTAATGGGGAAGAACATCATTTATTACCCCCATATGTGCGTTAATCTTAAAAGTGCTCCAACTGTTTTAATTTTCTTAATTCGAGTCATTAGATTACTTAATTGTAAAGTATGCAAAGATTCAAGTGTAAGGGGAACGTTCATTCCCTATGATGTATTATTTTGGATGGTAGGGTAAGAGTGTATGCATTAAAAAAAATGAAAAAAAAAAAAAAAACATACGGACTACCATCCTGTTTCATTCTACGTTCATTTTATGTTTTTGTTATTTTTTATTTATTAGCTTAAGTCGAGTCTAGTCTTTGCTTAGCAACGCCACATTGTACATGTAATTAACCAAGATTGTTAACTCGCCACCAGTAAAACTTCCTTTATCCAACAAAACCGTGTATTTCATATCCCTACACCTAACGTTACAACCCTTTAAAAGACATATTTGATGATTTATCCTAGGTGCTTACGCCATGTGGTGGAGGTTTGATCCTTTCCCAAGCCTATGGTAATCTATTTTGCTATGACAGGTAGTGAGAGATATCTTCCGTTTCCATATTGTAATTTACACTTTATTACACCCGAGAGATGTGAGTATCTAAACACTATTTGTGAGGTGCTTGTGTATGACCTCTGTGCTTGTCTATTGGTCTTTAGTGGAATGATTATTTGTTGTAATTACTTTTATATTAGTGTTAAATGACCCCTAACTTGTCTTTTGAGTAGAATAAAAGCGCATTTTCTTGAGGACAAGCAAATCTCAAGTGTAAGGGTATATGATGAGGCAAAAAATGATCCGTTTTTAGGGGGTCATTTAAGCCCGAATTCGAATTTATTTGATCAAATATTGCCCTAAATCGTTCCTTTTGTGATTTTAGGTACTTTGGGAGTGAAATCTGGAAAAGGAAGCAATTCGGACATTTTTGGAGCATAAAAGTGAAGAAAACGCCAAAGTCTTAATTTTCCATACTGGGAACAGTAGGTGACGGCGTCATGAAGGTAGGGCGTCAAGAGTTAAAGTCATGACGGTCTAGAAATGATTAAGTCTTGACGGCGTCAAATGTAGATCAAGGCAGTCCGAGAATAGTTTTGGCGGCGAGGTGACGGCGTCACCTAATTGGTCTTGACGCCGTCAGACCTCTTTTCCTATATATAGTTTTCTAATTTTTCACATTTAAAGAGAGAAGTTTTGGGAGAAACCCTAAGTACGATTTTGGTGTAACTTTACAGGTTTTTCAAGGGTTCCAACCCCTTGATACCTTGCATGTGTAATCAAGATAAGTGTTCCTTTAATTCAATCAATATGTCTATGTGTTGGTTGTCTATATCTTGTTCTTGTCTTAATTCCATCATGCTAGGCTAGATCTATCTTGTGTTTGCTTAGATCTAATGAAACCTAGATGTTGATTATGTGTTGATTACTTGTTTATTCTTGGCTTGGATGAATGATTTATATGTTAGGCTTAAGAAGACTGGCAGATCTCCAATTGGTAACATGCTTGAACGTCTTAAGAAACATGAACCGACGCGCACTAGGTCTTTATTGGTTGTATTTAATGCATGAGCCACAGTTTACAATCCCTATAGTTGTGCTGGGCATGGTGTAGGAGGAGATAAGAGCTCATAGAATTGGGGAGTTAAGTGTGCCACCCCATGAATGGTATTAAGGAATACGATCCGTCATCCATGCAATTATAACAAGTAATTAACGTGTAAAAGATGTCTAGGGAGTAGTGAAATCTAAGTAAACACATTTTCTCCAATTACTGCTCACAACTTTAGTATAAATTAGTTTATTTTCATTTTTAGTATTTTATTTTGATTGCATCTTAGTATTGGGTTAGTTGAATAGCAACTAATTCCGCCCAAATCCTTCAAACCCCGAGATTTTAAATTGCTTTCTAAAAAATATAAAAATACAAAAATAATATTCCTTCACCTTTAGAACTAGTATTTAGGTTTTCTAATCCTAGCGACACTATTCCTAAGTTGAACGATCAATCCCCCGGTACTTGTCACTATACTATACTACAACGATCAGGTACACTGCCTGGTGGGGGTTGTAAGCTTCTCAAGATCCCTTGAGAGGTAAAGCCTGGTGTGATTCCCACGTATCACACCCCTAGAACCGTTTATGTCTTGTTTTTTCCCATAGAATAGCTGCTTACCACCATTCCGATACAACACTTATATCGATCGCTATCGCAAAAACAAGTACATAAGTTTCCACAAGTAGCACTTGAAAAATCACTTTTAAAAATTGTGTGAAGTATCATTTTCTTCAAAATCATTTTTATAATAAAATTGATTTATTGAATATATCATAAGTTGCATTATATAAACCAAAAAACTTTCCACAACTAGCACATAAACTGTCATAGAGTGAAACATAATATGTCCTAAATCTTATACTGCCAAGACTGCCCAAATCAACTGCAAGACAACTAAAAATTTCGACAACTAGCATATATCACGTAAACCAGAAAAAAAGTATAACATATAAACCACAAACAATCCAATCAATCCCAACTTCCAAGACTACCCAAATCCTAAACTCCATCGACCTAGACACAACAAACTGTAAACTTAACAGAATAGAGAGACTTACAGTGCTTTCCTCGGTATGCAGCGGAAGACGTAACTGATTATCCAACTTGGTAATCATGGTAGTCTCTAACCTCTTCAAACTTAACTCAGTTGAAGAGGTTAGTGACTCCCACGATTGCTAAGCAGATAAATAAATTAAGAGCCTTGTAAATAAGATTTACTTCAGATATACACCTATTTCAAACTTACCCATATTAAACGTATCTAACTTAGGCATAAAACTGGTTTCTTGCTTGCTAGGTTTTCCAACTTACCCATATTAAACGCTAACCATAATGTTTCTCTGAGTAAGGCATCGATAACTTAGGCATCTATTTGATTTTTCATGATATGTTTTACATGATGTGTTTCTCCAAAAACTTAGGCATCTAACTGTTTTTTTTTAAATCATTAGCAGCTAACGGAAAAGCAAATATCCTTAACCATAAAAAGCCCTAAATATAAAAACAATACTCGTTACCCTGACCGCCATCTATGCACATGTAGAAGCATTATAACTATGTAACAACCCAATATAAAACTCCCAAAAACAGCCATAAACCCTACCACTAAATAACCTGAAATACATAAAGCCCTAACCCTAACCCTAAATCGATTTGAATAACCATCGAACAATTAAACCAAATAAACAAACCATAAACCTAAATTAGAGTAACGCTAAATCCTATTGATAATTCGTTACCCTAACCCAAATCATTTTTTTAACGATTGGACCTCAGATCTGTGAGTGAAGAGAGTGCAAACGCTTTGTGAGTGAGAGAGAGAGGAAGTAAGCGTGTTTCAAAAGAGGTGTACGCTTTTATAAGCGTGTTATTTTTTTAAAAAGAGGTGTGTTAGATACGCTTGTTCAAAAAAATAATTAAATATTTTCGAAACAAAAAAAAATGTGGGTTTCGAGTTAGGTTCGGGTGTTTGGATCTTAAAACTTTTGGTAGGAGTTAGGTTCGGTGCAATAATGCATAAATAAAAAAATTATTAAAAGTACAATTCGCATAATTTTGGGTAGGTTCGGATGTTTGGATCTTGAAACTTTGGATTGGAGTTAGGTTCGGTTAGGAAAAGGGCAATAATGCATAAATAAAAAAATTATTACAAGTACAATTCGCATAATTTATGGTTGGAGTTAGGTTCGGGTGTTGGACATTAAAACTTTGGTTTGGAGTTAGGTTCGGTGCAATAATGCATAAATTAAAAAATTATTATAAGTACAATTCGCTTAATTTTTGGTTTGGAGTTACGTTCTGGTGTTGGATCTTAAAACTTTGGGTTGGAGTTAGGTTCGGTTTTAGGTTCGGTGCAATAATGCATAAATTAAAAAATTATTATAAGTACAATTTGCATAAGTTAAAAGTACAATTTGCACTAGTAATAATTATATATATTACAAGTTTGACTTATTTTGCCAAAAAGTACAAGTTGCATAATAGTTCACTTACGCATAGTACAAAAAGGACACTTACACAACTACAAGTACAATCACTATTTCAAACATCAAATCGAATAAAAATTGTACAAGTTGCATAAAAAAATAATGTATATTTTATTTCTTACAAGTTTGATTTTTTTAAAAAAATAGTACAAGTTGCATAATAGTTCACTTACGCATAGTACAAAAAGGACACTTACACAAGTGTACTTGTGTATTACACACACTTGTAAAAGTGTACTTGGTACTAGGACATGTGGCAACATGGTATTGGTTTGTACGATTCGCTTAGGTTATATAAGTCGCAATGGGGCAAATGCGAAATGTAAAAAAAAAAAAAAAAAGGCAAGTCTTGAAGCATGGTGAAGCTCATGGGGCAAATACACAATTACCCCAAAAATAAAAGCCCTATATCAGTGTTAAACAAAATCAATAAATTAGACATTAAAAATTATACCTTTAGGCAACTAAAAGAGCTATTTTTTCCATGAATTAATTATTTTCGAAATATCTATAACAACAACTACATTGCAACATATTTTGTTCAATTTATTTTCAAAATGCCCAAATTTTAATTTACGGTTCTAATTGAATAGTGGGTTGAAACTTGCAATTGTGGATCTATAGTCGAATTGTAGTGTGGTTAATCTTAAAATTTTGTTTTTACTCCTAAGGTTTTGTAAATCAACGCCGATTTTGTAAAGTTTTGTTGCTTACACTTTTGACACATATAATCATGTACTCAATATTTCTAAAAGCGAATATACAATTTTTTTTCTACATCGGGAAATATTTATGATTTTTTTATTAAACATCTTTTAAAATTAAAAAAAAAAAAAAAAGAATATTGCTTAATAAGGAATGATTTAGTTTTTTAAAATAAATGTGACCTTTATCTTAACTAGAGGCACTTTATTTTGGATACCCTTATTTTAGTGCATACCAATGGACAAATCTCCACCATTCATTTAATTTGATCTAATGGTTGGGATAAACCTAAGATTAAATATGGAAACCTAAGTCCATTTTTTTTTTTTTTTTTTTGTCTTTTTTATTATTCTTTTTTCTTTCTTTCTTTCTTTTTGGTTTTTTTGTCACGCATTTTTTTTTCTTCTTTTTTAGTTTTTTTTTAGTTTTTTTCTTTATTAGTTTTTTGTCTTTCTTTTTTCACCCTACAAGGATTATGCGCCTTGATGAGGCGAAAAATGAACCACTTTTAGGGGGTCATTTAAGCCCGGAATTGAATTTATTTGATCAAATATTGCCCTAAATCGTTCCTTTTGTGATTTTAGGTACTTTGGGAGAGAAATCTGGAATAGGAAGCAATTCAGACGTTTTTGGAGCATAAAAGTGAAGAAAACGCCAAAGTCTTAATTTTCCTTGCTGGGAACAGTAGGTGACGGTGATGAGTGCTCAAACACTCATCCTTTTTGGTCTAATCTGAACTGCAAAACATACAAAAACACTCAGAAATGCATCAAAATACTAAAAATATTTCAAAATTGTGTTTTATATGTTTTAGATGCAAAATGAGCAAAAACAAATAAAAAACGCACAAAGTTTGCAAAATTGGCAGTTTCAGTCCCCCAACTTTCATAAAATGACAAAACTAGTCCCTGGATATTCAAAATATGAAAAATTATCACCAAAGGTCCTTTTACAATCATAAGTTGTCATATTTTGTCCTTTGGTGAAAATTTGGAAAAGTTTTGGAAATTTACACTTTTGGTCCCTGGAGTTACAGATTTTGGCAGATTCAGTCCCTGGTGGGATAATTTTGAATGAAAAATCATTTTTAGTCCTTGGAAGTTCAAAAATGTTCAAATTTAGTCCTTGGATAAAAGTTTTTACAAAATGGCAAGTTTAACCCCTAAACTTTTGGAAAATGTCAATTTTAGTCCTCGGGGTTTAAATTTTGGAAAATTGTAATTTTGGTCTTTATAATTTTCAAACTTGTCAATTTTGATCCTTGTAATAACTTTGGAACATGTACATTTTCAGTCCCCATATTTTCAGCAAATGACAATATTGGTCCTTGTGATTATACTAATTTCCAAATGGACCCTTAAATAAATAAACAAACAAACAACCCATGAATCTGATCCAGTAACACACCCCTAGCCCACCTAAGCCCACCAATAATACCCGGCCCACACCTAAACTAATAATCCACCCTTGCTTTGACTTCAGTCAAACACCACACACCCCGATTACTATTCATCATCATCCCTAACCTCTAAACCCCCCCCCCCCCTAATTACCAGGGCACTGTCTCCCCCCTCCTCTCACGTTTCCACCAACCCTCATTAAAGCTTTCACCTACACCCTCACCTTCCCCCCTCCTCAATAAATGCTCACCAAACCCCATTATCTGCCAAAGTCCCCTTTCCCGCCAAAACCGTTTTGAACGGTTGAGATCGCATGAAGCTAATCCAAGGGCCAGAATGAGATGGGAAAAGTCCAAGTAACTTCTGAGGTGCTATAAAGTGAAGAAAAAGAGTTGAAGATAGTTGTCACTTGTTTTTAGACCATTATTAGTGTAAACTTTAATTTCTTGCTTGTAAACTTTTAAATTCAGTTTCTAATTAAAGTTGTATCAAACCTTTAAGTTAATGCAAAGCTTTCAGTGGTTTTCTTAGTTTCAATCCTCAAGTTTTAACTTCAGTCTTTGGCAATTTCATAGGAATTTGACAAACTCCTCTAAAGTTGTTGAGGAGTGTTGTTTTCTGTTTGTTTAAGCTCAATCAGCTTATTTATAAGCTTCTTTTAGTTTCTAATCAATCTAAGCAGTGATAACTTCAAAAAATTCAAAAATACAAAAAAAGTAGAGTAAAATAAAGAAATAAATAAAAAATCAGTTTGAAGAAGACTGAAGCAAAGGAGAAGATGGAATAAGGTTTAGAGTCTCAGGGAGACAGTAGGTTAGGATTGGGTGTTCATTTTTGATTTTGAGCACAAGGATTGTTGTAAGTTCCATTTCAGTTTTTATTATTATTTTTCATATTTTGTTATGATCAGTTATAGTAGTTCTTGGTTGTTGATTTCTGTTTATTTATATCCATCTTTGGTTAGAATAGGCTTAATGATAGATTCCATGGTTTAGTTTTACCTTTTGCTTCATAAATTTTCATAATCTGTTTATAAGGGGGTGTTTGGATAAGTGGTTCTGACCACTTTGCTCAATGGTTTGTTTGTTATTCTCAGTTCCAGCAAGCTACATTAGGTGTATTTAGGTTTATCAAAGCTTAAAATCCAAGTTCTAACAAGCAAAAGTCAAATCTCATTTCCTCATCAATATTTTCATATCTGTTAACAGTTAGGACCCCAAAACCATTTCATTAGCTCATATTTGATCCATGTAACTCATTTTAGCTTTACATTAGCTTTTCATAACATTTCTAGCTTATTAGAAGCTCTGGAAATCCATATAAGTCAAAGTACCTAGGTTTTTAGAAAAAGTCAATTTGTGCATTATCAGGTTTTTCCAAAACTTCAAGCAATTTTAATTATTTTTGTGTTTGCTCTCTGAGCCTAAAACTTGTTTGTATTAGTTGTCTAACAGCTCAATTTTATGTTTTCATTATCCTTGGATTTTTGTTAATTTTTCCCTGGGCCCCACAAGTCACCAAAGTGACTTGCAGGGCAGATAACTGCTCTGTCTCAGCAGCACCACCACCACCACCACCACTTGGTGGTGGTTTTCTGAGCAACCCAGTGGACCACAACCACCAACCTTGGTTCATTTCAACCCTCCCCCTACCAGGCTTGGGATTTTGACCAATGCTTTGACCTCAATACCACTGGGTCCCACCTGAATTTAACCACCAAAGTTGTCCCATATTCTGAGTTCATAGAAATTTGCAAGTGCTTATTGTCAGCTTATTTGCTTATTCTGGGGTACACCTCTACTTTTTCTTGCTTATTATTGTCTTATTAGCTTATTGGAACCAGATTTAGCTATTGTGGGTCCCACCCAAGCCAATTTGAGCTCATTTCCTCCCACAGTTGACCAAAGTCAACTGTTTCAAGTTTTGGCTTGTTCCAGCTTATTTTTAAGTTTCCAAAATTTTTGTTTTTACAAAAAGTGTTTATTTTTAAGTATTTAATAAGTTTGTAAAAGAAAAATCAAGAAAAACAAATTTAAAATTAAGTGATAGTTTCTATTTAATGTAATTTAATTTTAATTTTCATTTTTAAAATTTTGTTAAGTACTTGTCAATTTTATATTTTTATTAATTACCTCATATATTAAAGTATTTATAATAATTTTTTCAGATTTTTATTTTGTCATTAAGTATTTATTAGAATTAATTTTAGTTTTATTAATTATTAATTAATATTAAGTTTAAAATAGCTTAATTAGTTTTTATTAAGTAAAATCAAGTTTTTATATTTTTTATAGCTTTTATATGTTATAAAGTAATTTTAGAAATTTTCTTAGAATTTTTACTGTTCATTTAGTAATTTTCTTAATTTAAAATAGTTAATTAGATAATTAGTAATTAATAAGTAATTAATTAATAGAAAATCCACAAAAAGACAAAAACACTTATTTTTAATTTTAAAACTTATTTTTAGTTATTTTATAATTTTAGAAATTTTATTTTCATTTTTCTAGTATTTAATTAGTATTAAAATATATTTAAGTGTTTTAAATATTATTAATAAGTATTAATTAGTATTTAATTAATATTAAATAATTAATTAGGGTTAAAATTTATTTTAATTTTCTAAAAATTTTCTTTTAGTTTTAAGTTTGTAAAAAAGTCATTTTCACCCCCTGGGTGTTTTCAGATTTACGTTTTCACTTTTTATTTTGTACGTTTACGTTTTATTTAAACGTAACGTACACGTTTTTAGGTTTTAATCATTTCTGGTTTTTCTTAGCTTCCCGTCTTATTCATATAGCTTCTTTAAGCTATTTCATTGTAAATTTCTTAGTTTAATCTCACTCAAACCCCTTATCCATCCAAATTCACCCGATCAAATAACCGTTTGATTGCCATTCACACCTCGTCGGGACTTAAACGACCCGGGAAAACACTGTATTCCTCGGAGCATTGACTCTAGACCTTTGACTTTATTGACCATTCCCTGGTCAATTTAGGTTGACGGTTCAGGCTCAATCAACTTTTGGCGCCGCTGCCGGGGAGGTGTACGCGCTATTCTAAACGGTTTTTCTGATTAGTGTCTTTGGAATTCGTTCCATTGTACATTTATCCATCCTTTGTTCATATTTTCCCATTTTCAAAACAAAACCGTTCCCGAAAACTTTTTAAATAAAGTTTTCAACAAACACAAAAAAAACACAAAAACATTTTCTTTCTCATTTGTACAAAATGTATTTCCAAAAACCCAAAAATATTCGCCTTAACCCTCTCACATATTTGATTCTTCATCCCTACCCCTCCCAAACCATTTGATTCTTCCTATGTCTCACCCACACCTTCTGGTTTGCCAATGGTGTGGTAATCCTCATAATGGTGGCGATTGCCCCAAACGGGTCTGTCTATAACCAAGATCCTTATTCCTACCATGACACGACTGATTCATTCCATCAGTTACCACACCATCAGTCTCAGCAGTTTTACTGTTGTGAGTCCTGTGGTGGTTCACACTACAGTTATGATTGCCAATCGGGAAACACGCTTGTCTATGAGCAGTTTCCTGATAACAGTTATGACTCAAACACATACAACCCACAGCCTCAACAGTTTTACTGTTGTGATTACTGTGGAGGTCCACACTTCAACTCAGATTGTCAATCGGGGAATCCATACCCTTGTGACAATTTTGACACACCTTGTTATGACCAACCTCCACAGTACGATATGAATCAAGCACTTCTTCCAGAAATGCAAAATATGATGAAAATCGTTGATGAGCTTAAGGGTTTAGTTCAAGACTTTGCCCAAAGACACACTCATCAAAAATCCATGGAAGAATTGCTTGCTGAAGAGCAGGCTGCTAGAATAAATTCCCAAGATGCATATGAAAAATCTGTGAGGGAATCCATTGCAAGAGAAAAAGCAGCCAAATCTAGCTCTTTGTTCCGTTTCATTCCTGATGACAGTGATGATGAGGATACACTTGACATCCTTGAATTTTATAAAACTTCAAGTTCATCAGTTGATACCCCGGCAGTTGAGATTCCTTCTCAAACAACTGCTATCACACCCGAGGTTCCCACTCACTCTTTGATCATGGGGGACGAGCATCTTGACACTGTTCCTGAAAGGGAATCGGACGAATTCATAAAGTCTAGTGTTAAGAACCTTGTTCCAATCCCGAGAGAGTCACAGGGAACTCTTGATCATATGTGTGATATTCCTTCACCCATTGAGTGTCCTAAAGATCAATTTGAGACTTTCTCAGATTTTAGCGATGATTGCACATCTTATGGAGACATCGAGTATGTTGAGGCATCAGTTCCACAAACTGATGCTGATCATCTTCTTGAGGAGTTCACTGATGAACTTGCTCACATCAATCCACTTTCACTTGAAAGTGATGATGGTCTCCTCGATTTCCAAGCCGATCTGGGAGAAATTGAAAGTCTCCTATATCATGATCCGTCACTCACTTCTTATCCCGACAATCCAATTGAGAATGTTAATCTCTTTGTTCCCGAAACATTCAATACGACTCTCACTAATCCTCTATTTGAATTCGAATCTGAATTCACTATGATTTCTAACAATCCATTCTTTGACGAGGATTGTGATGAGTCCACTATGGAACATGAGTTCACAGATTCACATCTTGTGAATGATTCTCTTCATGAGGAGTTCTCCGGTGAACTCGCTCATCAGTTTGATATCCCGGGGGGAGATGCTCTCAATTATGAGAATTTGCAAATTCCCACCCACCCTCCCGGGTTGTTTACGAGCTTACCCTTTGAAATCCAAACTCAGGCTATTGAGCCTCCTCTCGAGGAAGAAAGTCTTATCATGATTTACATCATGGTTTTCTTCCTTTTCTTCACCTATAAGGTGACTTCTCTTGTTCTTCACTCCTTCGGGAATGAAGACACTATATTTGATCCCGGCATTTTCATGTATCATTATCTTGAGCCGGGCACTTATCTCATCGGTGTGGAACTTTCGCGTGCTTCAAATGTTTGTCCAAATATTTTGAATGAAAGTCCGAGTGAGATTGTTTCTTCCACATCATGCTTCCCCAAGGACAAATGAATTCGGGGTCGAGTCAAGCTAGCGACTCGGTAAACAAAAACAATAGCATGCTTATAGGGTTTTCACCCTAAGTGTGGGGGAGTCCCCCATGCTATGATTACAAGAGTGAAAAAACAAAATGGTGTTTTCCACGCTTAGCTTGTAATGTGCCCTTTTACGTTCAAAATGTCGGCATCATAGCCGGGATTTTGAATATTGAGGACAATATTCATGCTCAGTGTGGGGAGGTATTCGCTATTCTAGCGAATTTTATCACATTTTACTATATAATACCCCCGTTTTTGCCAAAATTTCAAAAATTTTAAAAATTTTTCACTGGTGCTTCAAAATTTTTGGTAATCAGTCCGCCTTGTCTAAGCGACAAAAGGGATTGGCTAGTCCAGGAGCAAACGGCTCTTGGTAAAGACATCTCAAATCCGTTGACGGCTGGCAATTTGCCCAAAATTGTATGGTTCATCAACTCCCCGAAAACAAATGAGTTGGCTAGCCCGCAAGATTATGGCTTGTGGTAAAGGCCGTGGAAAATCCATAATTGGTAATCAGCTCACCAAGATGTGACTATTCCATCAAGAGCTGGCTAGTCCAGAAGCAAACGGCTTTTGGTAAAGACTACTCAAATCCGTTGACAGCTGGTGATTTGCTTAAAATCACACGGTTATCAGGTGTGCCACAGTTCTTACACCTGGCTACTCCAGAAGTGATGGCTTTTGGTAAATATTTTTTCAAATCCATCAAGTTTTCAAAACAATATTGCTAGGGACTAGCAATAGTTTAGTGTGGGGGATTGATGAGTGCTCAAACACTCATCCTTTTTGGTCTAATCTGAACTGCAAAACATACAAAAACACTCAGAAATGCATCAAAATACTAAAAATATTTCAAAATTGTGTTTTATATGTTTTAGATGCAAAATGAGCAAAAACAAATAAAAAACGCACAAAGTTTGCAAAATTGGCAGTTTCAGTCCCCCAACTTTCATAAAATGACAAAACTAGTCCCTGGATATTCAAAATATGAAAAATTATCACCAAAGGTCCTTTTACAATCATAAGTTGTCATATTTTGTCCTTTGGTGAAAATTTGGAAAAGTTTTGGAAATTTACACTTTTGGTCCCTGGAGTTACAGATTTTGGCAGATTCAGTCCCTGGTGGGATAATTTTGAATGAAAAATCATTTTTAGTCCTTGGAAGTTCAAAAATGTTCAAATTTAGTCCTTGGATAAAAGTTTTTACAAAATGGCAAGTTTAACCCCTAAACTTTTGGAAAATGTCAATTTTAGTCCTCGGGGTTTAAATTTTGGAAAATTGTAATTTTGGTCTTTATAATTTTCAAACTTGTCAATTTTGATCCTTGTAATAACTTTGGAACATGTACATTTTCAGTCCCCATATTTTCAGCAAATGACAATATTGGTCCTTGCGATTATACTAATTTCCAAATGGACCCTTAAATAAATAAACAAACAAACAACCCATGAATCTGATCCAGTAACACACCCCTAGCCCACCTAAGCCCACCAATAATACCCGGCCCACACCTAAACTAATAATCCACCCTTGCTTTGACTTCGGTCAAACACCACACACCCCGATTACTATTCATCATCATCCCTAACCTCTAAACCCCCCCCCCCCTAATTACCAGGGCACTGTCTCCCCCCTCCTCTCACGTTTCCACCAACCCTCATTAAAGCTTTCACCTACACCCTCACCTTCCCCCCTCCTCAATAAATGCTCACCAAACCCCATTATCTGCCAAAGTCCCCTTTCCCGCCAAAACCGTTTTGAACGGTTGAGATCGCATGAAGCTAATCCAAGGGCCAGAATGAGATGGGAAAAGTCCAAGTAACTTCTGAGGTGCTATAAAGTGAAGAAAAAGAGTTGAAGATAGTTGTCACTTGTTTTTAGACCATTATTAGTGTAAACTTTAATTTCTTGCTTGTAAACTTTTAAATTCAGTTTCTAATTAAAGTTGTATCAAACCTTTAAGTTAATGCAAAGCTTTCAGTGGTTTTCTTAGTTTCAATCCTCAAGTTTTAACTTCAGTCTTTGGCAATTTCATAGGAATTTGACAAACTCCTCTAAAGTTGTTGAGGAGTGTTGTTTTCTGTTTGTTTAAGCTCAATCAGCTTATTTATAAGCTTCTTTTAGTTTCTAATCAATCTAAGCAGTGATAACTTCAAAAAATTCAAAAATACAAAAAAAGTAGAGTAAAATAAAGAAATAAATAAAAAATCAGTTTGAAGAAGACTGAAGCAAAGGAGAAGATGGAATAAGGTTTAGAGTCTCAGGGAGACAGTAGGTTAGGATTGGGTGTTCATTTTTGATTTTGAGCACAAGGATTGTTGTAAGTTCCATTTCAGTTTTTATTATTATTTTTCATATTTTGTTATGATCAGTTATAGTAGTTCTTGGTTGTTGATTTCTGTTTATTTATATCCATCTTTGGTTAGAATAGGCTTAATGATAGATTCCATGGTTTAGTTTTACCTTTTGCTTCATAAATTTTCATAATCTGTTTATAAGGGGGTGTTTGGATAAGTGGTTCTGACCACTTTGCTCAATGGTTTGTTTGTTATTCTCAGTTCCAGCAAGCTACATTAGGTGTATTTAGGTTTATCAAAGCTTAAAATCCAAGTTCTAACAAGCAAAAGTCAAATCTCATTTCCTCATCAATATTTTCATATCTGTTAACAGTTAGGACCCCAAAACCATTTCATTAGCTCATATTTGATCCATGTAACTCATTTTAGCTTTACATTAGCTTTTCATAACATTTCTAGCTTATTAGAAGCTCTGGAAATCCATATAAGTCAAAGTACCTAGGTTTTTAGAAAAAGTCAATTTGTGCATTATCAGGTTTTTCCAAAACTTCAAGCAATTTTAATTATTTTTGTGTTTGCTCTCTGAGCCTAAAACTTGTTTGTATTAGTTGTCTAACAGCTCAATTTTATGTTTTCATTATCCTTGGATTTTTGTTAATTTTGCCCTGGGCCCCACAAGTCACCAAAGTGACTTGCAGGGCAGATAACTGCTCTGTCTCAGCAGCACCACCACCACCACCACCACTTGGTGGTGGTTTTCTGAGCAACCCAGTGGACCACAACCACCAACCTTGGTTCATTTCAACCCTCCCCCTACCAGGCTTGGGATTTTGACCAATGCTTTGACCTCAATACCACTGGGTCCCACCTGAATTTAACCACCAAAGTTGTCCCATATTCTGAGTTCATAGAAATTTGCAAGTGCTTATTGTCAGCTTATTTGCTTATTCTGGGGTACACCTCTACTTTTTCTTGCTTATTATTGTCTTATTAGCTTATTGGAACCAGATTTAGCTATTGTGGGTCCCACCCAAGCCAATTTGAGCTCATTTCCTCCCACAGTTGACCAAAGTCAACTGTTTCAAGTTTTGGCTTGTTCCAGCTTATTTTTAAGTTTCCAAAATTTTTGTTTTTACAAAAAGTGTTTATTTTTAAGTATTTAATAAGTTTGTAAAAGAAAAATCAAGAAAAACAAATTTAAAATTAAGTGATAGTTTCTATTTAATGTAATTTAATTTTAATTTTCATTTTTAAAATTTTGTTAAGTACTTGTCAATTTTATATTTTTATTAATTACCTCATATATTAAAGTATTTATAATAATTTTTTCAGATTTTTATTTTGTCATTAAGTATTTATTAGAATTAATTTTAGTTTTATTAATTATTAATTAATATTAAGTTTAAAATAGCTTAATTAGTTTTTATTAAGTAAAATCAAGTTTTTATATTTTTTATAGCTTTTATATGTTATAAAGTAATTTTAGAAATTTTCTTAGAATTTTTACTGTTCATTTAGTAATTTTCTTAATTTAAAATAGTTAATTAGATAATTAGTAATTAATAAGTAATTAATTAATAGAAAATCCACAAAAAGACAAAAACACTTATTTTTAATTTTAAAACTTATTTTTAGTTATTTTATAATTTTAGAAATTTTATTTTCATTTTTCTAGTATTTAATTAGTATTAAAATATATTTAAGTGTTTTAAATATTATTAATAAGTATTAATTAGTATTTAATTAATATTAAATAATTAATTAGGGTTAAAATTTATTTTAATTTTCTAAAAATTTTCTTTTAGTTTTAAGTTTGTAAAAAAGTCATTTTCACCCCCTGGGTGTTTTCAGATTTACGTTTTCACTTTTTATTTTGTACGTTTACGTTTTATTTAAACGTAACGTACACGGTTTTAGGTTTTAATCATTTCTGGTTTTTCTTAGCTTCCCGTCTTATTCATATAGCTTCTTTAAGCTATTTCATTGTAAATTTCTTAGTTTAATCTCACTCAAACCCCTTATCCATCCAAATTCACCCGATCAAATAACCGTTTGATTCCCATTCACACCTCGTCGGGACTTAAACGACCCGAGAAAACACTGTATTCCTCGGAGCATTGACTCTAGACCTTTGACTTTATTGACCATTCCCTGGTCAATTTAGGTTGACGGTTCAGGCTCAATCAGACGGCGTCAAGAAGGAATTTCTGACGGCGTCAAGAATAATTTCCATGACGATCCAAAACTGATTTGAAGGCGTCACGAAGTAGGGCGTCAAGAGTAAAAATCATGATGGTCTGGAAATGCATAATACATGACGGCGTCAAAAGTAGATCAAGGCAGTCCGAGAATTATTTTGGCGGCGAGGTGACGGCGTCACAAGATTTGTCTTGACGCCGTCAGACCCTATTTCCTATATATAGTTTTCTAATTTTCACATTAAAGGGAGAGAAGTTTTGGGAGAAACCCCAAGTACGAACTTGGTGCGAATTTTACAGGTTTTTCAAGGGTTCTAAGCCCTTGATACCTTTCATGTGTAATTGAGATAAGTATTCTTTTAATTCAATCAATATGTCTATGTGTTGGTTGTCTATATCTTGTTCTTGTCTTAATTCCATCATGCTAGGCTAGATCTATCTTGTGTTTGCTTGGATCTAATGAAACCTAGATGTTAATTATGTGTTGATTACTTGTTTATAGTTTGTTTTGGATGAATGAATTTGATGTTAGGCTTAAGAAAACTGGCAGATCTCCAAATGGTAACATGCTTGAACGTCTTAGGAAACATGAACCGATGTGCACTAGGTCTTTATTAGTTGTATTTAATGCATGAGCCACTGTTTATAATCCCTATGGTTGTGCTGGGCATGGCATAGGAGGAGATAAGAGCTCATAGGATTGGGGAGTTAAGTGCGCCACCCCATGAATGATATTAAGGAATACAATCCGTCATCCATGCAACTATAACAAGTAATTAACATGTAAAAGATGTCTAGGGAGTAGTGAAATCTAAGTAAACACATTTTCTCCACTTATTGCTCACAACCTTAGTATAATTTAGTTTATTTTCATTTTTAGTATTTTATTTTGATTGCATCTTTAGTATTGGGTTAGTTGACTAGCAACTAATTCCGCCCAAATCCTTCAAACCCGAGATTTTTACTTGCTTTCTAAAAAATATAAAAATACAAAAATAATCATCCCTCATCTTTAGAACTAGTATTTAGGTTTTCTAATCCTAGCGACACTATTCCTAGCTGAACGATCAATCCTCCGGTACTTGTCACTATACTATACTACAACGATCAGGTACACTGCCTGGTGGGGGTTGTAAGCTTCTCAAGATCCTTTGAGAGGTAAAGCCTGGTGCGATTCCCACGTATCATGTTTTTGGCGCCGCAGCCTGGGGAATAGTTATTGTCTAGGTTAGAATCTCTTTTTATTAGGTCTACTTGCTAGATTCCTTTCTAGTAAGATTTTATTTTTATTTTTAGGTTTTCTTTAGTCTATCTTATTTCTTTGTTTCCTTTGTTTGTAAACTATTTCGATGGATAACAATAACATTAATCGTTTGATTCCTGTTATTCGTGTTTTTCGTCGTAGGATTTTCCAAACGCCCGCCCCACTTCCTTTAGTTGAGAATGAGAACCCACCTAACCTCTCGCCCAACAACCACTTTGACAATAATTCTGAGTTAGAGGAGTCTGATCATGATGATGACCGTAGGGCTAGTCCTTTTTACTATTCAGACTCCGACGAGGATCTTGATGATGGTGATGTGATTAATGAAAATAGGATGGAAGAAGAAATAAACCCTCTTAGGTATGTCGACCCTAGAACCAGGATTGAGTGTGATAGTTCATTTAACATGCAATTTCCTTGTAAGATTGGATTTAAGAGCTTTAACGCCTATCTTAACTCATCTCTCCCAATGAACATCTCTCCCAATGAACATAATCTCGCGTAATGAATACAATAAAATCATGGTAGATGAGTTAGAATACAAAGGAGAAAACATTATTGCTAGGGCAATACCATTGCATGTGTTTGTAGGAAGTTTGGTTTATCTTGTTGAGTTCATGGTTATGGAGAATTTAGGAGAGTTTATTGATGATAAGTTGACCCAAGTTGTGTTTGGAAAACCTTTCCAACGGTTGACCAACCTCGATGAAAAACTCATAGAAGGGTTAATTACATTCTCGGATGGGGATGAAGATTTTGTCTATCAAATGCCCCGCACACACCCTAGGTTCAAGGATTTTTCCATGGATAAGTGTAGTAGGTATCCGCCCATAGAAATGCTAAGTGAGAATGATAAGAGAAAAGGACTAAAATATACTCATGAAAAGAATAAAAGATACTATCGCGGATGCTTAGAGTTAGGAGATGATTATAAGAAAGATGAGGCGACTATTAGATGGCTCACACTTGGTTATGTGAGCATAAGCGATACACGTTAACCCATGACCTTGAGTCTAGCTACAAGACTCGTAAATAAAGAAAAGCGCTTCTTGGGAGGCAACCCATGTTTTGTGTGATTTTATTTTGTTTGTTTGTTATTTGCTTCCGTATGCATGCTTTGTTTTTATTGTTGGTTGATCATGTTTCTAAACTAAATAGTGAAAATACTTTACTTTGTTGTTTTGGCCTAGTCTTAACTCTACCTAAAAGTATTTTTGCAAAAGATAAGTGTAAGGGGAAACCCCAAATATGTTTTTAAGAAACAAACCGATCATGATTCTCCACAATATTAAATGAACATGTATATTCATATTTGTTAGAGTCAAATGCATGTATTGAGTCATAATGAAGTTTTGCAGGATTTTCCAGGAAGTAGGACCAAGTTTTTCCAGAAATTTTGCGGAAACTTAACATAAGAATTTCTGCAGGTCAATCCTGGCGGCGTCACGAGTTAACTCTTGACGGCGTCAAGTGTAAAAATCTGGAAATTTTATCGGTTTTGTTTTTCTAACGGAGTCTTATGGTTTTTGTGAATTATTAAGTTTTATAATCTCCAGGAAATCTGCAAACTTCATTCCACAAGCATTATATCTTATCTTGTTTTCTAGGATTTAGTAACTTATATAGGATGCCGCCGATTTTACGCGAGGTTGTCTTGTTTGTTTTCTCAGATTTACAGGTTATGTATGACAAGAAGATGATTTATATGCTGGAAGGGAAGCTTTGATTATTCATTTTCTTGGAGGAAGATTTAACCTGGCCACCTTATTATCTATACCGAGCGAATCAGGGGAGTATTTGATTTCATTCTTTTTACTTTTTAACTTTTACATTCTTTACTTGAACATTGGGGACAATGTTCATCCTAAGTGTAAGGGGAGGGTAAAAAGATGATACCTTACATATGTACACTTTCGCTTGAGTTTGTTTTGTTTGATAGTAGATGTGCAATAAAACTATGAGAAATACTTGTTAGTGCAATTTTAGCGCCAAATTTAAATTTTTTTACAACATTTAGGAGTGAAACTTTAGCCATAGCAAGCGTCTCATGGATAGGAGATTGTATGACTAGCACATAACCGTATATTCAGAAAAATTTTCCACCCAAATATGTGAGGTTCGCCTTTAGATTTGATAGGAAAAGCATTTACTATTAGTGCTTATGAGTGTACCGGTAGCATTTAGATTCTAGAACTTGCGTTAGTGATGCATCCCGAGACCGCTAGTGAGACTACATTCGTGTGGTAGGATTTACTACATGATAAGAGGCATTAGGATCACCCTTGTGTTAAACCCGTATCATAATTACTTGACCATTTAAGTCATATTACTTGGCTAGTTAAGTCAACTAATTTTTCCCAAACCCTTAGCGTTGTACTCATTTTTAGTACACGAAACCCCTAGTACACCCCTCCGAGCCTATCTTTTCGTTTCTAACTTTAAGCATTTTACTTAAAGGAAGAATTTGTTACACCCCACTTAAATGTACAACCAAATCGCCTTAGCCTTCCGTGTATGCGCTCATTTTTAGTGCATTATTGTTAATTGTTAATTGTTAAACCCTAAGTTAACTATCTAATTGATTACATGGTTGCTAAGTCGAGTCATATCCTTGTACATATTGTTTTGGGACGATTGGGACTCATGGGTAAAGTACTTATTTATGGAGTAATGGGGAAGAACATCATATATTACCCCCATATGTACGTTAATCTTAAAAGTGCTCCAAGTGTTTTGATTTTCTTAATTTGAGTCATTAGTTTAGTTTATTGTAAAGTATGTAAAGATTCAAGTGTAAGAGGAATTCCCATTCCCTATGATGTATTATTTTGGATGGTAGGGTAAGAGTGTATGCAAAAAAAAAAAAAAAAAAATCAAAAAAATCAAGAAAAAGAAAAGAAAAAAATAGAAAAAGAAAAAGAGAAAAACATACGGACTACCCTCTCTTTTCATTCTATGTTTATTTTATGTTTTTGTTATTTTTCATTTATTAGTTTAAGTCGAGTCAAGTCTTGGCTTAGCAACGCCATATTGTACATGTAATTAACCAAGATTGTTAACTCGCCACCAGTAAAAACTTCCTTTATCCAACAAAACCGTGTATTTCATATCCCTACACCTAACGTTACAACCCTTTAAAAGACCTCTTTGATAGTTTATCCTAGGTGCTTACGCCATGTGGTGGAGGTTTGATCCTTTCCCAAGCCTATGGTAATCTATTTTGCTATGACAGGTAGTGAGAGATATCTTCCGTTTCTATATTGTAATTTACACTTTATTACACCCGAGAGATGTGAGTATCTAAACACTATTTGTGAGGTGCTTGTGTATGACCTCCGTGCTTGTCTTTGGTCTTTAGTGGAACGATTATTTGTTGTAATTACTTTTATATTAGTGTTAAATGACCCCTAACTTGTATTTTGAGTAGAATAAAAGCGCATTTGCTTGAGGAAAAGCAAATCTCAAGTGTAAGGGTATATGATGAGGCGAAAATGAACCACTTTTAGGGGGTCATTTAAGCCCGAAATTGAATTTATTTGATCAAATATTGCCCTAAATCGTTCCTTTTGTGATTTTAGGTACTTTGGGAGAGAAATCTGGAAAAGGAAGCAATTCGGACATTTTTGGAGCATAAAAGTGAAGAAAACGCCAAAGTCTTAATTTTCCTTGCTGGAACAGTAGGTGACGGCATCAAGAAGGAATTTCTGATGGCGTCAAGAGTAATTTCCATGACGATCCAAAACTGATTTGAAGGCGTCACGAAGTAGGGCGTCAAGAGTAAAAATCATGACGGCCTGGAAATGCATAATACATGACGGCGTCAAAAGTAGATCAAGGCAGTCCGAGAATTATTTTGGCGGCGAGGTGACGGCGTCACAAGATTTGTCTTGACGCCGTCAGACCCTATTTCCTATATATAGTTTTCTAATTTTCACATTAAAGGGAGAGAAGTTTTGGGAGAAACCCCAAGTACGAACTTGGTGCGAATTTTACAGGTTTTTCAAGGGTTCTAAGCCCTTGATACCTTTCATGTGTAATTGAGATAAGTATTCTTTTAATTCAATTAATATGTCTATGTGTTGGTTGTCTATATCTTGTTCTTGTCTTAATTCCATCATGCTAGGCTAGATCTATCTTGTGTTTGCTTGGATCTAATGAAACCTAGATGTTAATTATGTGTTGATTACTTGTTTATAGTTTGTTTTGGATGAATGAATTTGATGTTAGGCTTAAGAAAACTGGCAGATCTCCAAATGGTAGCATGCTTGAACGTCTTAGGAAACATGAACCGATGTGCACTAGGTCTTTATTGGTTGTATTTAATGCATGAGCCACTGTTTATAATCCCTATGGTTGTGCTGGGCATGGCATAGGAGGAGATAAGAGCTCATAGGATTGGGGAGTTAAGTGCGCCACCCCATGAATGATATTAAGGAATACAATCCATCATCCATGCAACTATAACAAGTAATTAACATGTAAAAGATGTCTAGGGAGTAGTGAAATCTAAGTAAACACATTTTCTCCACTTATTGCTCACAACCTTAGTATAATTTAGTTTATTTTCATTTTTAGTATTTTATTTTGATTGCATCTTTAGTATTGGGTTAGTTGACTAGCAACTAATTCCGCCCAAATCCTTCAAACCCGAGATTTTTACTTGCTTTCTATAAAATATAAAAATAAAAAAATAATCATCCCTCATCTTTAGAACTAGTATTTAGGTTTTCTAATCCTAGCGACACTATTCCTAGCTGAACGATCAATCCCCCGGTACTTGTCACTTTACTATACTACAACGATCAGGTACACTGCCTGGTGGGGGTTGTAAGCTTCTCAAGATCCTTTGAGAGGTAAAGCCTGGTGCGATTCCCACGTATCACACCTATATAAGGAATGACATAATTCTTATTAAAGGTACGATTCACAAACCCTAAAACTCTTTACGAGAACCTTAAACCGATTACTTACTCTCACGCCGGAGTCTAATCGTGGGAGACAATCCCACGATAAGCCTAACGGTGTTGTTTACTTTCTTAGTGCGCAGGTTTCAAGCATTGAAGCGAATTGGTACGAGAGCAAGAGCCCAATTAGGAACGCCCAACTTTTGTAACAACAAGTGGCGCCATCCGTGGGACCCACACCAAGAAGCAAGGAACTAGAATGACAAAGAGTAAAAATTCAAGCCAGCGGACTCCGCATGTGGAAAAAACACGTGACCCCCAGAGGAAGAATCAACTTGATTCAACCCCTTGGCAAGCTTCTGGGACAACCAGTGCGCCTGGTCACCAAGAAACGGGACCTACCCAACCCCTCCCAGCGGTGGAATTGCCTGTAAGGACTACCCACGTCACGACCGTAGTCCCAAACGTTGAGGAAATCCAGCATACCCTCTTCAACACTCCTCACCAAACGGCACCTACAGTGGACAATACTGTGCCGCCGGGCGCACCTTACAGGGATAGGGCACCCAATACTGAGGCAGATATTCTTGCAGCGAATGAGGACGCACCTGATTTAACGCTGAGTAATTTTGTATCCCAAAATTACGAAACTTTAACTGCCTTTATGCAAGAAGAAGCGAGGAGAAGGTCGAATACGAGCCTGCAAGCCCAGCTCAACTTTGGTCCTGAACGTGAAGCATCACCACCGCGCCACCTACGAGGAAGTCGCGAAAACAATGAAAAACGTACCACTATCCATGATAGGCTGGGTACGATATCTGACTCACAATATTCAGAAGAATATGAAGATAGTGAGAGGCGCACTAATGTTCATTCCAGACTTGGTAGTCGAGGGATACAAGATAGATTAGGACCTCAGAACTCACCAAGCGAAGGTTCCTCCAGGTCTGGAAGCAAAAGAATTCATGACAGATTAGGGAGAAGAATATCCCCAAGCGAAAACCCCTCAAGTTCTTCCTCTGAAGGAAGCCGGCGCAAGCGCCGCAAAAGAGACTATTCCTCCTCCAATGACTCCTCGGATAACGAGGATAAGGAAACTGGACATTGGAAGTCTAGAGGAAGACGTCGTGAAGAAGAAAACGAAGACATGTCTCTTCCGTGGCATCGCCAGAAAGTTGATGCATTTACACGACGCATCAGCGATTACTCCGATCACAAAAAGAGGCGCATGCCCACTAATGTCAAAACATATGATGGAACAGGTGATCCGGATGACCACCTAAAAATTTTCGAGTCGGCAGCCACCATCGAAAATTGGCCACAACCTATGTGGTGCCATATGTTTAATTCCACCTTAGTAGGGAATGCGCGCACGTGGTTTAGCAAGCTCCCACGACGGAGCATTGGCGGGTTTGAAGAATTACTGAAAGCATTCCGTTTAAACTTCACCCAAAGAAAGAAGTGCGCTAAAAACCCTGTTGAACTAGCCAGAGTAAAACAGCGCCAAGGGGAATCAACCAGTGCTTATGTGGAACGCTTTAAGGATGAGTGCATACATGTCAAAGCGTGTCCCGAAGTCCTAAAAATTTCAGTCATGAATGGGATTAATAACCCTGAACTCATTTGGAAGCTAAACGACAAGGTTCCCCAAACCTTCGATGAGCTAATGAAGCGCACAAGATCCTTCATACAAGGAGAAGCAGCCGCTGCGGACAACAAAAAAGGCTATTCAAATTATAGGCAACAAGAACAGCCTAGGAGACAATCCAACGATCAGAATAGCAACCGCAACAGGAATTATCGCAGTGGAAGAGACAATGACAAATATACTCCTCTCACAAAAACTCCGAGGGAAATATTTGTAACAGAAGGTGCAAACTTCCCAAAACCTCCACCAATGCGTACCGCAGAAGATAAGCGCATAGGGAATGGATACTGCGAATACCATGGCCAAAAAAGCCATACAACCAACGAGTGTGTCCAGCTACGACAACTAATTGAAAAATTAGTAAGAGAAGGCGGGATGGACCACCTCGTAAAAAACATCAAAGAAGGAAAGGACAAGCAAAGGAATGGGGGCAAGAAAGAACCTCCCAAAGACAAAGCTGACATCATCTACATGATACGGTCATGGCAAAGCAAGATAAAACAAAAAGTCAGTCAAAAATTCTCTCCGAAAAAAGAGATATCCTTCCCTACTCTAGCTGCGGACAACGCAGTAGTAGAGCCACTAACTATTGAAATACATACGGGGGGACATGATATCCACCGCATGTATATCGATGGGGGGGGCATCCGCAGATATCCTATATGATCATTGTTTCAAAAGGCTACGACCTGAGATACAAAGTCAACTGACACAAGCCACGACTTTGTTGATTGGATTCACAGGAGAAAAGATTTAGCCTATGGGACAATTGCGCTTGCTAGTAGTTGTGGGCGATGAACAACACTCAACAGCAACATGGATAAATTTCATGGTAATCAAGTCTCCCTCACCATACAATGGCATCATTGGGAGACCTGGAATATCATCCATGCGCGCTGTACCATCCACAACACATGGGATGCTTAAATTTCCAGTGGAAGGAGGAGTTGTTACCCTCTACAACACCACGATACAACCAAAAGAGTGCAACGCAGTAACCACTGAGGTGGAGAATATTCCAGAACAGCGCACAGAAAAAATACCAAACCTAAAGGTCGCTATTCACCCCGATTACCCGGACCAACAAGTTTCGATTGGAGGATCTTTATCTGACAAAGGTAAAGCAGCCGTGTGCGCACTCTTACAAAAGAACCTAGATATCTTTGCATGGGAACCAAAACACATGACCGGAGTGCCACGCTCTATCACGGAGCACAAGCTACAAATCCGACAAGGATATCCCCTAATACGACAAAAGAAGCGCCGCCAGGCCCCAGATCGTGCAAAAGCTATTCTGGAAGAAGTACACAAACTCGTAGACGCAGGCATCATGCGCGAAGTGTACTATCACGACTGGCTTTCTAATCCAGTATTGGGAAAAAAGAGTGATGGCAGTTGGAGAATGTGCGTAGACTTCACTGACCTTAACAAAGCATGTCCACAGGACTGTTATCCACTGCCAGAGATAGATTGGAAGGTAGAATCCCTGTGCGGATATCCTTTTAAGTGCTTCCTAGACGCATACAAAGGGTACCATCAAATCCAGATGGCAGTCGAGGATGAAGAAAAAACAGCTTTCCATACCAGTCAAGGGGTCTATTGCTACACAAAAATGCCTTTTGGCCTAAAGAACGCAGGCGCAACGTACCAGCGACTGGTGGACACAGCTTTCGAAAAACAAGTAGGTCGAAACTTGGAAGTCTACGTTGATGACCTTGTCATCAAGAGTCACACCGAGGATGAATTAGTGCGCGACATTGAGGAAACGTTCAAAACATTGGGAAAAATAAACATGAAGTTAAATCCCAAAAAGTGCACCTTTGGCGCAACAGAAGGCATGTTCCTCGGATACTTAATAGAACCCGATGGAATCAAACCTTGCCCAGAAAAACAAAAGCTGTTATCGATCTTCCCTCACCGCGCACACTCAAGGAAGTCCAGTCATTAAATGGAAAGCTAGCTGGGCTAAATCGTTTTTTATCTAAATCAGCAGACAAATCACTCCCTCTCTTTATAACACTCACGAAGTGCACCAAAAAAGGAGACTTTCGTTGGACTGAGGAAGCAGAAGAAGCTTTCCAACAGCTAAAACAGCATCTAGCATCACTCCCCAAACTTGTCGCACCGCGACCAGGGGAGGAGCTAATCATGTACTTATCTGCAACCCATGGAGCAGTTAGCGCAGTGCTATTGACAGATAGAAACTCCGTCCAGACACCCATATACTTTGTAAGCAAAGCATTGAAGAAGACAGAGACTAACTACAGCGCCATGGAAAAGCTGGTCTTAGCCCTGGTATTTGCAGCTAAAAGACTGCGCAGATACTTTCAAGCGCACCCAATAGCTGTAATCACAGACCAGCCAATCAAACAAGTTATCTCTAAACCTGACGCATCTGGAAGACTACAAAAGTGGAGCGTCTTGTTAAGCAAGTATAACATATCGTATAGACCGCGCACTGCAATCAAGAGACAGATATTAGCTGATTTTCTTGTTGAGAAGCCAGATACCTCAACTACCAAAATAGATCTACAGGAACCCTGGATTCTGTTCACAGATGGATCCTCATGCGTGGATGGATCAGGTGCAGGCCTTATCCTTACTAATCCAGAAGGTATGGAATTCACCTATGCGCTGCGCTTCGAATTCACAGCCACAAACAATGAGGCAGAATACGAAGCCCTATTCGCCGGACTGCGTATTGCAATCCAAATGGGTGTACGCAACCTGGAGGCAAACGTAGATTCTAGGCTAGATGCTAACCATGTGCTAGGTGAATATGAAGCCAAGGATGAGCACATGATCCAATACCTGGATAAGACCAAGTCCTTAATTAAAAACTTTGATAGGTTCACAATAAAACAAGTACCTAGAGGGGACAACAGGAAGGCTGATGCGCTTAGCAAGATCGCATCCACAAGCTTTGCGCACTTATCAAAACAGGTATTGGTAGAAACCTTACAAAACAAGTCAATCTTGGAGATGGAAGTATCTACGGTGATAGAAGAACAAGATCCTACATGGATGACACCTGTCATTGAATTCATTAGCAAAGGAGTCTTACCACAGGATCATAAGGACGCTCGAAGAGTGCGGCACACAGCGCAGCGATTTGAACTACGGGACAACATCCTCTATCGACGTTCTTTCTTGCAACCTTGGCTCCGATGTGTTGGACCTCTTCAAGCAGACTATGTACTCCAAGAAATCCATGCTGGATCATGTAGCATGCACTCAGGGCCGCGATCTGTTGTAGCGCGCGCTCTACGGTCGGGGTATTATTGACCAACTATGCACCGCGACGCGCACGATATGATTAAGAAATGCAGCAATTGACAAGTACACAGGCCAATTCCGCGCCAACCACAGCAAGAGCTAACACCCATTACCTCACCATGGCCATTCCATAAATGGGGCATTGACATCGCAGGACCTTTTCCAGTTGCAGCAGGAGGGTTAAAATTCCTCATTGTAGCCATAGACTACTTCACGAAGTGGATTGAAGCAAAGGCGGTGGTGAGCATCACGGGCACCCAGGTCAAACGCTTTGTATGGGATAACATTGTCTGTTGCTTCGGACTACCTGGGGAGATTATATCAGACAATGGGAAGCAATTCTGCGACAACCCATTCAAAGATTGGTGCGCATAATTGAACATCACGCAACACTTCGCTTCAGTAAAACACCCACAAACCAATGGTTTAGTTGAGCGCGCGAATCGCAGTCTAGGTGAAGGAATAAAAGCGCGCCTTGACAGGCACAAAGGAAAGTGGGTGGACGAGCTATCACATGTCTTATGGGCGCATCGCACTACAATCAAAACCAGTACTGGAGACACACCATTCTCCCTTGTCTACGGAACAGAAGCCGTCATACCAGCTGAGATAGGAATGCCAACTATACGAACAGCAGAGGTCAATGTCACAACAAATGATGAGGAGCGGCGTATAGACTTGGACTTACTGGAAGAAAGAAGTGAACGCGCAGCTATAGGCGAAGCAAAGGCTAAGGCAAAAATGAAGAAGTATTATGATGCAAAGGTCAAACACACTTCCTTCAGGCCAGGAGACTTTGTATACCGCGCCAATGATGCAAGCCACGCAGAAGACACAGGAAAGCTCGGACCCAAATGGGAAGGACCCTACGAGGTCACCGATGCGCTAGGCAATGGCGCATACAGGTTACGCGATATGGAAGGTCACGACCTAGCGCGCACCTGGAACATCTGCAATCTTAAAAGATGCCATCTTTAGGAAAGGCTACGGCCCATACACAGACACCTTTGCACTTTAGGATGTGCCCAATGAGTGTTTGTTTTTTCTCTTCTTTCTTAGGAATTGTCTTTTACTTTTTCAAAAAACTTGCAAGTATTAATAAAATGTTATAGTTTCTAGCTAACTCCATAACACATTTCACTTTATTGCATACATTCTTATATATGTCAATATTGTTATATTATATCTTTTGCCTACATGGCGTGCATGCACTAATTAAGACCCACGAAGGCATAAAAGATGAGTAAACCTACTAATTCACTCGTTGAGTAAGAGGGTTGCAAACCCATCAACATTGGATCACGCATCCTTGCTAAGCGCCTTACTTTTGAGACGTTGAGGTAAGTTTCCCTTGCGCGTCCCACGAAGGATGCGCAAATATCAAGTACACTGTACAAAGCTTAGCAAATAACGAGTCAAATAATAAAACTTCGCAAAAATTAAAGCAAGTTTATTCTCATAATTTATCTTAAGTCACACACTTAATTTAAACATAAAAGAGTATCTTATTCAATCTTTTTACACAAAAAAGACAACTACTATAACATGAAAAAGATACACTTTGTTATTTATACAATAAATATACAAGCTACAAAAAAAAACCTATATGCTATGACGATGCTCAGGGCTATCTTCCGGTGCAGCGGAACTTCCTGCCTCTTGAAGCTTTCTCAAGAGAAACGCATCCTTTGTTATCTTATTCAATAAACTTTGTTATCTTATTCACTTTGTTATCTTATTCAATAAACTTGCTTTAATTCCTGCCTCTTGAAGCTTTCTCAAGAGAAACGCATCCTTAGGCGATACGGTCGCCACACTTACAGGAATCCCATCAGACCTGGGAATATGTGCAACGCCTACACCGCATAAGACGGCCTTGCCCTTAATACCCTTTTTCTGGGAAGCTCTCTGTGCGTGGCGCTCCAATACCTCCTTCAAAGGAATCTTCTTCTCAAGAGCAAATGGATTCAGCATGTGGAGAGGCTGCGCAAAAATAGGAACCTGCAGTTGCGACTCGTCAGGCTTAAGGAAGTAGTCTGGCTGCGCTTCTGCATCCTCCAAAACATGGCACCCCAGGGTCAACCCCTCAATAATTACCTTTATGGGGTTATCCTGGTCACGCTCCAACTGTGCAATATGAGGAAGCTCAAGAAGCTTCATCCCCTCCATGGCCTGCACCAGCTCGTCATACGCACTTGGGTTATAGCCAGGCACCTCAGTCAGGGCCATGTTCAATGCCTTGGCCTCATGGAGGTCCTCCATAGCTTGCGCCCTTCCACGCTCAACAGCACACTGCACCACCTTTCCAAAGGTCTCTAACACCTCCGGAGACTCCAAGGTGCCCATAGCAGCCAAACGCAGTCCATGACTGATCAACCACCTACATTAACAAAAACAACTTGCATTAGAAGAAACATACAAACAAATACAATAAGACAACATTGCAGGAAAAATATGTCAAGACATACCTGCGCTCAGCTATGGTAGACATCAGATGAGGGTATAATTCCTCATCATAGTCTATACTCAGGCCACGCAGCTTCTCCTCCTACACCTGAATAATCTTCTCCATGCGCACCATGAACTCATTAATGTTCGCAAAGTGCTCCTCCTTCTTCTCCTCAAGATACCTTACCGCCCAGGTAAGGTTAGCCCTAAACTGATGAAGATCCCCGCGCGCTTGCTGCAGTTCAGCCATCGCGGTCAACTTCTCAGTAGTGACCTTGTCCGCGTGCACATTGAAGGACCCCACCTGTGCTTGCGCTTCAGCCAGCTGCGCACGGAGAAGAGCTATCTCCTCATCTTTTTGGGCGAGAGTGCTACTCTCCCCGACGTACCTTGTCTTCAACTGAGCAACTAGCTCAGTTTGACGCTCAACAGTAGCAGCCAACTCCACCAATAATTGCTGCGCAGATACGCCTTCATCCACCTTTACTCCCTCCTCCTTGTTCTCATTCTGAGGAGGGACCACCATCTCCACGAAGGCCCCATCATCCTTCGCGGCATCGTCGCTACAATAAACAAGAAAAACAGTTAGCACATATTACGACAAGTAATAAAAAAAATACATAGCATGAGACAGATCACTTACAGAAATGGAGAGGCCCTTGAAGCCTCCTTATCCGCGCCAGGGGCGGATGTCTCCTCCTCAGCAGATGACTCCGCATCCGCAATCAGATGGCGCCTCCTTTTGGAAGTACCGCTACTACCAGCCTCTCCTTTGCGCTTTAGCTTCCGCGCCACCTCCTCAGGCTTCAACACCTCCTCAGGTTTCAGTATCTCTACGCTATCAGAAGATTCAGCGTGCACCTCCTCCACATGCGCCGTCTCCACAGTTGGCGCCACGCTCTGTACGGGTGTAACAAGGAGAGGCGGCGAATCTTCATGGCCAACAGGCCCCAACACAGTCAGATGACCCACAGTCACTTCCAAAAGCGGTTGCTCGTTCTCCCTCAGAGGGCGCACGCCAACGATCACCTGCTTCGGCTTCTCCAGCTTTACTACCGCAAACAAATCCATTTCTGCGCAACAGGAACAAACAACGAAAACAAAGATTAGTTATTAAACGTGCGCATAGAGAAAAACTTACATTATTGGAAGCGAACAATAAAAAGGGATGAACACCCACACCGACCTTCCTCATCAATGAAGGTTGGCACCTCGTCAGCACCCCCGAAATAGCTGCGACTCAACCCCACATGCACCAAAAACTTCTTAGGATAAGGGTTAATGGGGATGCGGTTGGCATCAATGGTCTGCACATCTGCCAAACTATATGAACCGGGTGCGGGGCGCCCATACCTCGGCAACGTGTCTTGAGTATAAAACTCAAAGGGTGATGTAAACACCACATCATCAACCTAGAAAAAATACTCCCTCCAATGCCTCAGGGAGTCTACCTTCTCGGTATAGCACTGAAGGCTCCCCGCGCGCTTCGCAAAGGATACCCATCCATGCGACCACGTTGTGTGGTAGAAGGCACGGAATAGGTCAACAGTTGGTTCTATCGCAAGTAAACGACAGTTTACTTCAAAATTCGATACCTTCGCCGCACCTATATACAGTGGAGCTGTGAGATATGAAGGCGATAGAAATTGAGCAAATTGCTCAAGAAAATGGATATTGGTACACGATAATTAGTGTACTCAAAAAAGCGCGTGTATAGCCCTATTTTCCATTCGGGGAAATCGGCTATACACGCATCGACGTCTAGAGCCTCTGGATGCACATTCAGAGGAATGAAGTAATCAGATGAAAACTGACGCACATCATCCTCACTCATCGCAGAGCGAAACTCATCCAACTGAGCAACCATTTTTTCAAAAAGCTATACTAAGAGGCGCACGCTCAATTACCTAATCAAACAGTTACTTTCTTGGCAAAAAACGCTTTGAAGAAATGTGCAATGGTGAATATATGTTTTTACTGTGTGTTTTTGGGCAAATGGAGGCGGCGACTCTTATATAAGCAATCGAAAAACCCTAGATGAAGGCCACGTGGATCCCACTCATAAAACGTGTGGCTAGAACCCGAAACGGTACATGCACTTTTTCCCGTTTTCCGAGGGACACGTGGACACAACCCCCGATTTTTGAGGCATTTCTTTGAAATATCTAGGACTAGGTACATTGTTCTCAATATTGGGCGGCAATATTCAATATTTCTCCCGCTACGCTTACCGCTGTTTTGACTAGTCTAGCATCCGCGGCTACGAGCCGCGCAAACTAGACTGGGAGGACATGATGACGTATAGTCTATATATGCGCCCCGAACCAAAATAATAAACATTACTAAGGACAATAACCACCATGCGTGGGCTATTATAACTTGGGCCGCATTAATAATGGGATTGGGCTCACGTATACCCAAGCCCAATTTAACTATATACGGTAAAGATAAGGATCTCCTATCTATGGAATAGATATCCTTAACCCGGATAAGTACCACGTGTGCGAAACGTAAGGAGCACGAACCCTACAAGGATTCTGCGCCTATATAAGTAATGACATAATTCTCATTAAAGGTACGATTCACAAACCCTAAAACTCTTTACGAGAACCTTAAACCGATTACTTACTCTCACGCCGGAGTCTAATCATGGGAGACAATCCCACGATAAGCCTAACGGTGTTGTTTACTTTCTTAGTGCGCAGGTTTCAAGCATTAAGAAGCGAATTGGTACAAGAGCAAGAGCCAAAATTAGGAATGCCCAACTTTTGTACCAACAAAAGGCATGTATTTTGAGGCAGGTTTTTGTGTGCTTTATGTCTTATGGTTTTAAAAGATATATGAGTTTAAGGTCATTATCGTGTATGCTTTTTTGGAAAACAAATTAAGAGGCAATGATTGTATATATAATACATTATTTAAACGTACGGATATTTCTCGAGTTTGTGCTTATTTATGGTTTGGCGGTGAAATCATAGAAGGGTTGAGTGAGAGACTTCAACCCAAAGTGTTGCAGCCATGTTAAAAAGAAAAAAAACTCTATTAATAGATCTGAGCATTGATTCTATTTATTTGTGAAGTTTGGCATTTTTGTTCTGCTGGTTCTATTGAAACAAAATATATATTATGTTATAAACAAGAATTGGGAGAATCAAAAGTATTCTTGAATTGATTTATATTGTCAAAGATACATGGGGTATATATAATATAAACAGTAGGGTAAAAACCCTAATAGCTAACTGGGCCATGGGCCTCTATATGGACATCCACTAATAATTATCCATAACACTCCCTCTTGGATGTCCATATTGTTAATACGCTTAGGAAATGCTGCCTCATTAAAAACCTTGTCAGGAAAACCCAATGGGACAAAACCATGACTAAGGACAAAAAGAGTGCAGCTCGTATTGTCTCCCTCTGATGACTATATCACTTGATATCTTGTAAATAGGTCCACGAAATAATCACTTGAACGAGAAGTTCCTTGTCGCCTTTGATGTAGCATTTCTTGAATATCAATACTTGGTATCTCCTTTCCAAAATTTATGTATGGTTTAATGAAGTCTTCACAATTGTTTGCTCAATCGAATGCCAGGAAAAATAGCAGCCACTTGTAAAAATATATCCATTTTTAGATCGATCATGGTAAGTTAAACATATATCCTGCATCTGCAAAACTGACTAAACTTGTATTTGATGGGTTAGTGAAATATAAACCCATATCCTTTGTACCTTGAAGATACCTAAATATTTGTTTTACTCCATTTGAGGAATATGCCTCGTTAAAACCTTACTAGATAAAACCCAGTGGGACAAAAATCTAGTGAAGGAAAAAGAGTACATAACTTCTTTATACGCTCGGGAATGTTGCCTCATTAAAAACCTTGCCGGAAAACCCTGTAGGAATAAAACCATGGTCAAGGGAAAAAGAGTGCAACACTTATCTTCTCTCCCCTGATGATCACATCACTTAAGCTCATTGAGTCAGTGAAATACACATTGAAGTGTCTTAATAGAATCACATGAATAAATATTCTCAGCGTGTTGTTTGCATACATCTCATTCAAGTACATCCTTGTACTTCATATATAGACATTTTAGTATGGCACATTTAAATCGATATTGTGATCATCATCTTTATAAATCAAGGGGTCTTTCTTCATCATGCGACCTCATAAACATGAGCGTCATTTATCTATATAAAAATATGTAGCATCCTTCATTAGCTTTCATGATGCATAATGATTACATCTTTAAGATGTTCAATTCATATCCTAAGACAAGCTGTGTCTTTTTGTTTCAAATTCAACTTCTCATTCATTCGCCTTTACAATCATAAAATCAACTTGTATGAAACTTAAAACATATTCACATCTAGATCTCTTTATAAAGTTTCATAGGCAAGCAAAATTCTTTATTTGGCACAATACTATACACTAAGACTATTATAACATATATGTCAAAAACATGATTATGTCAATACAATCAAGTAGTGTTCCCGAGAACTTCTCTTATATGATTTAAGCATTAAAAATCACTAGCATGCTTCATGCATTTTATATCCTATAATAAAATCTCATATGAGCTCTATTCATTTATCATTTAGACGCATATCAATTACTTATTATATTGCCAGACGTACTAAATACATTATTGGATCCACAACATGTGAACATACAATGTATGTGCATTATCAGTTACAAGTCTTTGAGAAAATATACGTGTGCCATCACTTGTACCTTATGCATAATTTAATTTAATTTTCTCATAAAGACTGATGCATATCCAATAAGTTTACATATTCATATGTATGGACTTCAAGTCCCAGTAATCATGTCTCATCACAAGAGACTTCAATCTTTCATTAGTTCTTTGCGTCTTTACATCTTTTGGCCATTCATTTATACATATGCACTTCCTGCATGTATGTTTTCATGATCCTCACCATGATTCTAGCGCTATCTTATTTATTTTCATAATCATTACCATGCCCATTATCATATACAATAGTACTATCGACGTCGATTCATTACTTTTTGATTCCACACTTTACTAGACATTATATATCATTGATTGAGATCTCATAGTTTTTCATGTACCCGGGGTTTTTCAATAACCTTTATGTCTAGTGTCTCTTGACTATTATGGGGTCTTACTACCTCGATTTGACCATCTTCATTTTCTTGCTCCATTTTATCTAATCATTCGAGGACTTTTATTTGGAGTCGATTAGTCTATCACGTTGCAGACGTGCCATAGACTTACTACCAATATTGATTATCATGTTGGGACATACACTATAATTGGAGCACTAGCAGCGTATATATGATCTAGTCACTTCTTTAGGTCACTAAACATGTCTGGCAATTACTAGATCTGGAATATAAATTGTCCCTTGAACTTTAAGTTCATATTCATTAGTGTGAGGATCAACATTTATATCATAATTCATTCCATATCTCTCGTTGCTCATTCTCTCCCCCTGAATGAATTATCAATTTTAACATCCCATTTTTTTTGTGCATTGTGGTGGATTTACAAGAAACATATATCGCACATTTACAAAATTCTTATATGGGAAACATATGGTTCGTGACCATAAACCATTTTATTGGGGAGGATTCACTATAGATTGTTGGCAAGATGCGATTCATATGTCATAACATGTCCCATAAACTAAAAATTTTGTTCTAACAATATTATTGGCTTTGCAATCAACTGAAGACGTTTTATGAACTCTTCAACAAAAACAATTCGCGTATGAACATGGGTTACTTTTATGTTCAACACTTATTTCAATAATCGCCAAATACTTGGAAGTATTCACCACCATTTCCAAAGATACAATTTGGAAAACCATGCCGCATTTTATAAGACGAGCCATTAATCACGCTAACTTTTAGTTGCGTCTTTAATGATCATTTTGACGATGCATCGATTTTAAAACTCAAAATGATTCACATGGTGGATGTATAGGCCTACATACATCCCCTTTATATTCTTTTCAAAACTTTATAGGACAAAGTCCTTACTTTATCTTGGTGGTGATAGATGAACATTAACTTCCATTTGAGAACAATAATATCAAACAAATCAACCTTGAAGAACCAATGGTTCTTTTATACATTTCGCATCATTACTGACCCGGGATGGTCCAACCGGTCATGCCACTCAATAAAATAATCTTGGCTCATAAACTCTAGTTTAAGACCACTTGCTTAGTTGCACTTTTATGTGAGAATGATATGAAAATCTTAATACAACATCACATTTCTCCAATCAAACCAATATAAGCTCTTTCATAAATTTCACATGTAATATTTACTTTATCCCATAGTATAATCAAGCAAGAAACACATTATATAATAGTGAAGTTGCAAAATTTTCTTAACACATATATATCATTAACCGCATAATAAAATGTCTCAAAAGCAAATAAAATGACATTATAGATGATACGCACACATGGAACAAACTCATGGCACAATTATAGTCAGCTAATACATTTTATTCTCATATTTAAAAATCCATGTCCATTAATATTAGGCAACCTTCACAAAAATGTAGCAATTCACAATAGCTTTAGCAGTTTTAGATTAACTTACTTATGTGGCTATGTTAACATATAGTACTATGCTAAAATCATTATCATCTAAGAATAATATGGATAGGCCAATTCTAATGGTGTACTACTTGATATGATAAACCGTATATATTCATATGGCAAACAACTGATAGCCAGTCCACACAATCCCCATCCCAGGCTTAATGCACTTATATATTCACAAAATTTATCCATGTCTTATTTGATCAAATCTAGTTGCAAAATGTAACACACTAACCACTTCGTTTTCCTATTACACAGTATCTCCTCCAAATTTTACTAGTCTAAGTATTCATTATTTCATACAAAACTTTTCGAGTACAAATAATACTAGAAACTATCGATTATTAATGATGCAAAAACCTAGTTGCATGAGGAAGATACTAGTAAACGAACAAATCACTATGCTGAGTGGTATATTATGTATAGACAATAGGAACACATGATCAATTGCGATTGATAATACTATCACCAAATTTTCCCATATTATCAAATTGTGCCGAGCAACATAGAATAATTATATTCGGAATCACAAATAAGGTTTATTATGTTATTATCTGAATCATATTTGAAGCAATATATCAGAATTTATAAAACTTTAAATTAAAAGTCTAACTATACCGTGTTATAAGCACTTAAAACAACAGTTTACTCAAAACAATTACAAGTTCCATATCCTCAACAGGCCACAATTCTCAAAGATTTTGAAATCAATCATATAATAAAGTCACAAAGATTTACATCTTCTATGATACACTTATTTTCATGTTTTAATTCTCGTGTGTTTCTACGATATCTAAGTGGCTCATCATGTCTTCATCATCAATTGCATAATATGCACTTCAAGCATGTGCATAACTACGATATTTCAGTTCATTTTTTTCTTACCATTATTGTCACAAGTTTTCTCGCAAATAACTTTTCCTCAACATAAAATAGGTCAGAGATAACTACATATAGCCAAGTCTACAATCGTAGGTGAATCAATTTATAACGAGCTTCAGGAGTATCATAAAATATAAATGACAGAACTCGCTTCTTTCAAATAGTTTCTACATCAATATTACATACCATGCAAGATATAATATCATGAATGCAATATATAGAACCACGACTTATAATTATCCACCTATAACAATCATGCTCGTAAATTAAGACAATTCATCATGTGTAGAATTTTGACCAGTCATACAATACTTTCATTTTTTTTTTCTTCATAATTTTCAATTTGTATAGTTCTACAATATCTTGGCATGTTTAGTGGCTCATCAAAACCTTATCATGAATTTCATTATACGTGCTTCAATTGTTTTGTGACAAGTAAAATTTGTAAATGCATTACCTCCGCATAAAATCAAGTAGGTGCCTCACATGCATCAAATCAAAAATCAAAATCTTACGACCATAGGTGAATCAATTATATCAAGATTAAGCATTATCATGACATTTGGTTTCACATCTTTGCCTTACATTACTCCAAGTAGATTGCTTTACATGTGTATCTATTGTATGCTTTATTTTTAAGTAAATTAGTTTGACATCTAAAGACAAAACATAATAATGTACTAGTTTCTAAGTCAAGTAAAGCGAATTTCGATAGACTAACACATTAATTCAATATACTTACATAAACACCTAACAATCCGAAAAAATAACTCATTGAAAACAATCATGAACAAGATTTTAATGCCATCTTTTTAATATAACAAATTAATTACCTAGTGTGCTTAGTGATCAATTATCATAAGATGAATTGTGACAAAATTAATAATATTTTATGCAAATTTTATAAGCAGTTAAGCACAACCAACATTTATAAGTTGACAATTAAATACACGTCACATAAACAGTGATAATATAACCTAAATAAAGATTCGTGACTACAACATCAAGAAACGAACCTCACCAATTTTGCCATGAAATCATAATTCTAATTTTTGTGTTATACTTGTTGAGCCATATAAACAAATAAACCTACTAGTAGTGCAAAACTTAAAAATTAATTAGCAACCAATAGCTATATTATCATTAGCTAGAAGAGAATCTCAATATTACAAAAATAACATATTAATTGTATTGTGTTAACAATAAATAGCTATTGTTCATATATGCATGCAAAACACATACCGAAGCTAATATATACTCCGTATTGATTATAAAGTAATTATTTATGATTTTCTTTTACATACTTTTAGTATCAATAAAAGTCTAGTAAGCTTTTGTTTGGGGTGTGAAATCTCGGATATAAAAACTCAGCAATTAAGTACCGATAAAAAACATGAAATTAATATACTTTAGTTTAAGATTTACCTCCATTGATGCATCGTAATTCGTAAGTCATACCGTGAATCAAACGACTTCGTGTTCTAAAAAAATATTTTTTAAAGCGTGCTGATAACGTGTTATAAAAAAGAATTGGGAGAATCAAAAGTATTCTTGAATTGATTTATATTGTCAAAGATACATGGGGTATATATAATATAAACAGTAGGGTAAAAACCCTAATAGCTAACTGGGCCATGGGCCTCTATAGACATCCACTAATAATTATCCATAACATATTAATCTTTCATTGCCACATGTTTTTGTTTTACTTGTTGTCTTAATCTTTTTGTAGTTGTTGTTCTATTTCAGTTTTTGATTGTTAGTTTTAAAACGTAAAGACGGATTTATGTACAAAAACGAAGTTTTTTTTAAAAAAAATTGTAACCTAAGAAACAATTTTTTTTAAGTATAGTTAACTGAAAATTTAAAAAACTCAAATGTGGTGTCAATTTGTCAAACTCTATTTTCTTGCATGACGAGCTGTATGTTGCTTTGTCTAGAGGATACCATGTACAACTACAAATGTATTAGTGAAGTTTGTCCTAGAGTTCACTCAAGAAGGAGTCTACACTTCAAATGTCGTGTATCAAGAATTTTTATGTAATGAATAACGTGCATTGTTGTAGTTATTTCATAATTGTTGTAATGTTTTATTTTTAGTTTCACTAAATGTTTTTATATGTTCTTTACTACATTTTAAGAATTTTTTTGAGTTGAATTATCTTATGCTAAAATCTCTTTCAATTACATTTTTATTATTTTACGTTTTATGTATAAACGTACACGAAACACTTAGCCAATATTATATTACAAGTATAATTGTTTGCTGCTAGAAAATTCCGTTGCTATGCACGGGTACTCGTTTAGTCATACTAAAAAGATGTTTGATATGTGAACTTAACACGATGTCATTTTATAAGAAACTTAAACTTCACAGACCACATTTAGTCAGTTTGTAAACCTTTTGAAATACAAAGAAAATAAAATAAAGGTGAGTGCAAGAATCGAATGGTGGCTCGTCACCCTTGCAAACAAAACATTTGCCACTATGCTAGGCTTTGACTTGTGTTTAATTTAACAAAAGTAAATATATAATACATTATGTGGCAGACCTCTACAGTAAGAATTAAGGAATTGTTATTATTTAAAATTCAAATTAAAATTAAATTATATAGAGCTATAATATCAAAATTGTAATCTGATCAAGAAAGCAGCTTAAGTATTTGGATGGAGTAATGTAATCAAGATAGCCAGATAAACCAATAGAACAAACAACCACGTTATATGTATGATGTTCAGACAGAAAGAAATATTCACATATAAACCAACGAAAAATGTTCAGGTGAAGCTAAGAAAAGAGCACATGATATAAGAAGTCGAATAGGTCTAACAGTAAATTATTAATGCTAAATATTTCAGCAAGTTATGTTGCAGGTTGTACCTGTGCATTCGATCAAGATGAATTCATCACAGGCTGTTTTATGATACAGGTTACGGAAAGAAAAAGGAATTTCGCCATTTGGACCTTAACCATGATTCTAACTCTGCTTCTAAAGACATATATACTGACTTCACCACAAATAGCAGATGCTGGAACTCATTAAAGCCTATTTATATTAGTTGATTGATATTGAACAAGTCAATCATTCGCATAAGGTTGAGAAACAAGTTTCGGCTTATTGAAAAGGGAACAAATGAAAACTACAAGCAAGGTTGAGGCATGGACACTGTACAGAGGTGCAATATTACTTATTCAATATTCTTCATGTCAAATTACATACCAAAATAAAGCATCACTAAATTTCAGGTATAAACTCGTTTCCTCAGAACTGCAATCCCTGTAGGAGAATAGAAGTATTAATTAATAGAGTGATTCAAACCCCTGAATATGATAAACATGTAAATATCTGACAGAGATCACATACCTCTTGTTGTTTGGCCTTTATAAAGGAGGTTGGATCTTCTGTAGCGTAACACAATCCAAAAGATGTGTCTATTACCTTTAGCTGTGGAGTAGTTGATTGTCCACATGTGAAAACCGTTATCTGTGGACAGTCTTTGATTTCCAAAGTATCTAATGATTGCCATAGAAAATCCTCCATCCCCAAGCAAAATCCCTTGAGATTTGGAAGGCCACGAAGTTTTATGGATTTCAGAGAATGAAACACAACAACATCAGTAGCTCTAGTGTCAGAATCTTCTGCTTTCTTGACAATTACCTCCATATTACTGCACCCTCTAATTTCAAGCTCATGTAGATGTAATAGACTGCTAACCATGTCACATGTGAAAACATGTTCAAGAAGCGCACATCTATCAATTAACACTTTTGTAAGGTTTGGAAAGTTCAATGTTATCCACCTACTGCTCTTCCATATATACCTCATACTACGAAGCCCTTCCAGAGTCATTTCTTTTAGCTTTGGAAATACCACAACAGATTGCTTTTCATTCACATCATCATTTTCCAAATCTACTACTTCAAATATCTCCTGTACCTCAGATGACTCCCAGTGCTGACTTCCGATATGAAGCTTTTCTAGATTCTGCAGATTTACCAATTCATTGCATTGGAAAACAATGCCGCTCTCGAAAAATTCATTTTTTACTTCAACTAGATTCGAAAAAGACCAAGGGAACTGAATTTCCTAATGAATAAATACAAACGTAATCATCATCAGGTAGACACACGACCAGAAACAAAATTAATTGCCAAATAATAAAGGAAACAGAGTTTCATTGATTTGTTGATGTAATTATAGTAATCGAGCCTGTATGAATTGGAAACAGAGCCAAATAATAAACGTACCTCATGTGATGCATTGGACAATGGAAAGTTGAGACCACATTCAAGACTATGCTTGCCAATGCCTGTATGTATGTAGCGGAGCTTAGGAGTCATCGAGTGACCAGTTGTGAAAGTCTTCATTTTTGGGCAACCATCGATCTTAACCTCATCCAATATTGACCATTGGAACTCATTCATCCCCAAGAAGAAACCTTTGACATTTGGTAAATCAGTTAGTGTAAGATACTTTAGACGGGGAAAGAGAACAGTTTTAGATGCGTGTTGTCCATCTTCCTTCACAATCACTTGCATTGCATTACACCCTTCTATGGCCAACTCTACAAGCTGCTTGAGGCTATCAAGTGTGGAACTTGTAAATACATGTTCCAAAAGATCACATTTGAAAATCTGCAATATCTTTAAGTTGGGCAATTCAAGCAAAGTCATATTTGCGGACCTTGGAATCGTCACTCCATGAAGTATATCACCAGTTCCATCTCCAACATTAGCACTATCACTACCATTCTTGTTGACCCTTTCAATCTCAAATATCTCTCTTAGCGACAGGCAAGAGTATATTTGCAGCTCTTCAAGCTTTTGTAATTTTCCCACTGCACTGAATGGAATCAGAGTGGCTAACGTTTCACATTCAATGATCTGTATCTTTCTGGAATATTGGCATAATGATGGAGAAGCAAAACCCACCTGAGAACATTATGTGATATGAAAAATTAGTGTACACATAATAATTAATGGAAGTGACAGCTTCGTGGCAATAATAGTAAATAATAGAACTCAAAACACCTTTTTACAGATATGTATACATGTAAAACGCATTCGATTTTAGAGGTATCACCAATAAATGTACTATTGCTTTGATAATTTTGGAAGTTTAGTTGAACATGTCAACAATACCCCGCAAAGAATTAATTTGTCTAAGCTGTAAAAAGTTGTAAGAAATATTGACTATTGTATAGTATCAATTTCAAATTTTAATAAACTTCATTAAAAACAATTCACAGCCTTGCTTCCTTTAACTGCTCATCGTTACATCCTTCAACTAAAATTCTTTTTTATTAGTGTCTATTAGATGATAAACAGAATTCATGGTTAATTAAATTTCTAGAATTTGTGTTTGGTTGATGCTATTTGCCACATATTGTATTTCTGGAACCATAGTACGTAGCGATCTTTATTATATAATTGTATAGTTGATTAACGTAACTTTTTGCTCTAAGTTGTTTTTGTTTGTTAGTTAAAATTAAGAAACTAATTATCCAAACTAGCGCTATTGATGTTTTTGTGCGTTCTGCTTATTTAGTTGATTAACGCGCAATGTCTATGTTTATCGTTCTGTTTACAATTCATGTTATATTTATCATTTATGATCTACTTTAACAAGAAGATTAGTTGTTCGATCACTAACTGTTGTTGTGTTTATCTATTATTATATTTTGAACGGTCTTGTCCATGCATACTTATTGGTTTGCTAGAAGAAGAGAGGTCGAGTCATATGAGTGCCGTTGCAGGTATGATATGAAATAATGACTTTGGCACGAATTTCTCAGTTCTTTAGTAGTGCAATTATTTTATTTTCAAATTGTTTTTATTATATAATAAATATTACTAACTTAATAATTAGGTAATATATTAAACTGGTTTTGTTCGAACAACTTTTAATGATATACGAGAATTAAAAATAAAAAATAAAATTAATGAAACATGCAGGATGGACGATTATATATGTACATTAAGAAAATTCATAATTCACTTTCACCCATTGTTCTATTAATACGAGATTCATTTAATTAAAAGAAATGGAATAAATTAAAGTAAAAGGAAATACAAAATGAAAATACTACAAGAGTCAATATTTTTAAACAATCCACACATTGGTAAATAAGTTTTTCAAAGACAATGAGTTGGTAAAAAACTCCATGAGGAAGCCTATTTTTATATGTTTAAAGGTTATTATATCGTAATCCCAAATTAGCAATTTGAAATAAACATATTCCTAACATGCGTATTAAAGAACTGCATATATTGACTTGTTATAAGTAGATAAGCATAAGCATATAATTTATTCATTTTATTTTTTTCCAAACACCACAGTTTATCTACATTAAAAAGAGCCCAATAGTTAAATAGTTAAGCAATCCTATTAAAAAAAAAAAAAAAAAAAAAAAAAAAAAAAAACACTATTTTCCACATTTTTGTTGAAAATAAAATATCTTGCAGACGGTAAATCGTTAAGTGACAAAAAATATACTATCACGATGAGAATTCTTTTATCTTTCCATTGACGGGCACTTCGATATAATTTTGACGGACCTTTTTTTTAGAGTTTTGTTTTAGTGTTAAAATTTGTGTCTGAAAAATCACATGTGATTTGCATGTTAGAAAATATGTGTGATTTCACAAATCACATTATATGATTATAAAATAACAAATAATATGTTATTATTTCAGATGTAAATTTCAACATAAAAAAAGTCATAAAATAGTTTGTTGAAAGTATATAGAGAAATGTTTCTCTGTATCAAGATGATTTAATTCTGGCCGTGATGGTATGATTCGTTTCGTATAACGAATAACGGTTTGTGAGATATTTAACTTTTTTTAAAAAATGATGATTTTGTTTTTATTAAAAAATTGAATAGCCAGAATTGGTTCATCGGGTCTTTAGAGAATTTGAGGTATACATTGAACTTATTTTACATTACATACAATTAGAAATAACACACACACACACAAAAAAAAAAAAAAAAAATTAAAAAAAAAATAGCATATATCATTTTTATCAAATCATTGTCCCACTCACAATCTTTTCAATAGACCACTTAGTTCAGAAGGGAAAAAAAATAAAAAATAAATAAATAAAATTAGCATATTAGATGTCATATAATATCTGGAAAAGGTTGTACGTAATGAAGAATGTATATTAAGAGAAATTAAAGGTCGTTTAGTTTGTTAAGGGAATTGGATATGGATATAAATTTGGATTTTGATTTTGATTTGATGTAAGTTTTAAAAAAACAAAAAAAAATAGGAGAGACAAAATATATAAATAGTACAATATTTTTATTTATATATATATTAAAGAAAAGTAATTAAATTTAATTATAAAAGAAATTAAATTGAAATAAGTCGTAAAAATAACTTATGGCCCACTTTTTACGAAAAGACAAGAAATGCCACCGAAAGAAATTGTAAACCTGGCTTTTTTTGCATTCAATTCAACCCAATCCGTGGGACCCACAATTGTATATCAAAACCCATATCAAAACCGTTGACCAAACGCACCCTAAAAAAATAGTTCACTATGCATAGGATTTGGATATATTAAAAGAAAAACATACCTCATGAATAGAATTCGTATTGGAGTCAGTACCATCAACAAGCTTTAGCTGTGGTAGATCAGAAAGATGGAGAGAGTCAAAACGGGGTAAGTAAGTAGTGTTTGTTTGGGGAGAAGTAGCTATTTCTTCATATTCGTCATCTTTATTTGAAACAACTTCTTTAATAGCAACACACGAAATTATGTAAATTGTCTCTAAGCTGGAAAGAAGTTTAATCGTGCAAGGTGAGAGCAAATACTTTATGTTTTTGCACTCTTCAAGAGATATGGTTTTCTGGAAAGAGGATTTCTGTTGTGTGGTAGAACATAAAAATTTATTCCAATTACACTTCCACAGATAATTCATATTCTCCATCCCATATAACAACAAGGACTCCAAGTAGGGAAGGAGCGGTGATTGTTGATTATCCCTTTGACTTGTTGCTAAATCTTTACTGGTTGCACTCTCTATCTCAAACGCCACCTCAACATCAGCACGGTTGCTTATAGCAAGGTCTCTGAGGTGATGAAACGTAGATAAGACATGAAATGGAATTGCAACATTAACATCCGGAATAATATCATCAACTTGTAATATCTCTCCCCTGTTTATATCATTCATCTGCACCTATCATTGCATAAAACAAATGTGAATATCTAATTCCTTCTACAAGTTAAAACTGAAAGTAGGAATAAGAATGACATTACATACCTCGTGGCCCCTTTCAGCTGATTCGTTGATGTTATAACGCCCACCATCAATGACAAGGTACTCAAGTGCACCCAAATCAAACCTAGTGAAGGTAGGGGTAAACAAATTCCTAAAACTTTTACAGCTACTTATTGTAATGTTTCTCAAGCTGCTACAACCCTCCTCAATCTCACCAACACATCCCACGTCAATATTGAATAAAAATTCAATGGAACCACAATCTCGAACACGGAGATCTTTAAGATGATGCAACAATGGCATCGGATTGCTCGGAAAAATATTCACAAGATTATCACATTCACTCACTTCAATTTCTCTCAGTATGCAACTGTTAAGTTCCCCGCTGCTGCAAAATTGATAAGGCCATATATTTTGCAATGCCTCCATCTTAGAAACTCTCAATTTCTCCAACTTAGGGATGACAACCTGCACAACATATAGGCCTAGTTTGTTAGTTCATCAATACATCCATGCAACTTATATGTGTGACTTGTAATTAATATTTCGACATACACATATTACCTCTTTGCTTAAGAAAGGTTGAATTGCAGAACTAGACAAAGAAGATGTTGATGACTTATTCTCAGGATAAATGCTCGTGAAATTTGGAAGGCCGTCAACTATCAGCTCTGCTAATTGTGGTAGCTCAATTAAACTAATAGTGTCGCAGAAACCTTCCAACTTTGGTAGATCAGACAACTTCAAAAACTTTAGCTCTTGAAACTTGATTACACCTTGTGCATCATTTTCACTATATGCTAGTACTTCCATAACAGGGCACTCCATAATTGTGAGTCGCTCAAGCTTCACCAAACCATTAGCTACTGGGACTGTGAAAAGGTATTGCATGTCGGCACACTTGGAAATTTGAAGCTCTCTTAAATTACAAAACGATTCTTCAGTAGGACACACAGATGCCACCAAAAGTTCGACAAGATCATTCATACCATTCGCTTCTAAACAAAGCACCTCTGTTTTTGGAAACAACTCATTCAATCTAGATTCCATCAGTTCATCTTTAGTAGTGGTCAATTTCAACGTGTTTTCGAATGAGTGCATACTTTTACTGTTATCTTCTAAATTCCTAATCCAACCAGCAGATCCTACGAAGATCTTGAATCTTTCGAGTTTCTTAAACGACATATTCTTCGGCTGACCCTTGTTTTCAAAGAATTCAATCTCTAATGCAGAAAGATTCCTTGAGCAATGTGCCAATTCATTAAAGTTGGCATCCGTGAACCTAATGCGCCTTCCATAGGAGACCCTCATATAAAGCTCCTCAAGCTTCACCAAACCTTTAAAAACACCATCATCAATAAGAAGATCGACACAACCTGTCAAATCCAATTGCTTTAGCTTCTTCAAATACCCAATTGCTGATGGTAATTTATGGATGCCACAATGTGCAAAGCTCAACACTTCCAAATTCAAAAGATCTCCGATAGAAGAGCAATCAAACATCAACAAGCATTGATGGAGAATGAGTGTTCGAAGATTGGTGGAGCATTGAAGTGATCTTGGAAACTTAAGCAAGGGGTACTCCATTTTCTGATACACTATAACTTCAAGATTTTCCATTTCTTCATAGAAATCTTCAGGAAACTTAAGTGTTCTATCTCCACCCATAAGTCTCAGAAGTGTTAGGTTCGGGTATTCAAATTCTTTTGGAAACTCGGTCATACCCATGCAGGTCAAGGAAATTTTTTGGCAAGACCTGCTAATCTCAGCCCTACTCCACCTCGAAATATCACCATGGTTAATGATCCACGGATGGTCACCTTTAGAAACTTCTCCTTGCACAAAAGAAAGAACAAGATCGTGCATTTTGACACACTCGAGGTAATCACTATCAATCAATAAATTTGCATTTTTGAGTTTGTGTATGCATGTTTTTGTCCTGTCTCTAGCATCACCCAAAGTAGGAACACCCTTCAACAATTTAAGCCCCCATGCATATCTTGTCAGCTCCTCAATCGGAATATTAAAGTCATCTGGAAACAAGCCACAAAGCAGAAAAATCGCTTTAACTTCCTCTTCTTGTATAGAAATGTAGCTAATTTCAATAATTTCTTGCACATTTTTGTCAAGATCATTATTCTTCAAACGGTTACGTGTATCTCGCCATTCAGAAATGTCTTGCACATTTATAAGGGTTGTTGCAATGAGTTTGATGGCTAGGGGCAAAAATCCGCATCTTTTCACAATTTGCTTCCCTATCTTATTGAGCCCCGGATTTGAAACTCCTGTGATTTGACAAAAGAAATTATTTGCTTCGGACTCCTCCATGACATCCACTCTAACTACTTCAACATCCGAATTAGCCTCTACTGCAATTTGTTTGCAAACAGTTTCATTTCGTGACGTTAGCAACAATTTGAAACCGGTTGGCAAAGGGCTTAATCCAATATCCTTGAGTCTGACCAACTCCCACACATCATCTAATATTACTAGAACCTTTTTACCTTCTTGGGACATCTTTTCAAATGTACTACGAAGACGATCTGCCCTTGTTTCTTTACTCGGGTCAGTTAAATTCAGTCCTATACATTTTGCTACAGTTTCTTGAATTGAAAACGTGTTAATCTTCTGCCCAATAACCTCCTTTACAATCCACCCAAACACATTCTTATCTGCGACAGTCTTTTTCAGCTGTTCCATCATCGTAGTTTTCCCAACACCACCCATTCCACATAGCGCTATAACTTGCATCTTGTGATCTTGTTGAAGGAACCCGAGTGCATCCTCAAAAATCTTCTCTCGCGATTTGAAGTAATTTTTGGCATCACCATTTGGCGATACGGAAGTGAGTCCTTTTTTAAAACTCACTTTTCCAAGAGGTTTTGGGGTATTGCTCCATTTTATTCGAGTATTTTCCTCAATAAGATGTTCAATCTCCTCAGTGGTCTTGAATGCATTTCTTCCTGCTTGGTACCTCCTCTTCACATTAAAACAGCCATTGTAGTTACTTGAAATTCTTTCAGCCTTTTCCTTAATCTCTTCGACTTCTTTCAACCAACCCGGTACCCGAGCAGGTATCTCTAGTTGACTTGTATTGGGTGCTTCCATGAACTTGCTGACATCATCGCTTGTACCATTCAATTCCTGCAATCTAGTTTTCATGTTCCTAACGTTCTTGGTGGAGGAAAAGATATAGCCCAAATGTTTCTTGACAGGCTTCATCAAAGATTCAACAACAGTACCTATGATTGGTGATACAAACTCCATTGCTCGGAATTTTAGCTTTTAGTGAGACCTACAAACCACACACAAAAAAATAAAATTAGACAAGGGGATTGAATTTTTGAAATTGTTAGCTAGTATTCATTCAAGCTTTCATATTTTTACTAATAATTGATAGAAACTGAACTATCTTTTCTTTCCAAATTATCAATTTTAACTATCACATATATTTTTTTGGTAACTCTGGTTTCCCACCTTTTGGTTGACGCATACCAAACTGTTTTCATGTTAAACTTCTAAAAGTTTAGCCCAACCGCAGGCTTAATATCAATATCAGGTGGTAGCTATAGGAGTCCAAATGTATTTTTTTAGAGTGTTCGTCTAATATGACATTTCTTAAAGTAAGTAGTTCATTTTAGATTTTACCCTTCAAACATTTTTATACTTGAAAAGAGAATTGTATAAGAAAAGATTAGTCATCTAAAATTAATAATGTTTAATAAATAATCACACGTGTGAAAATTAACAGTAGATTCATTGTTGACTGAATTCAACAGAGGGATTGAAATTGTTTGAGAAAAGTAAGATCGGATCGGATTAGATCTTAAGATCCTATGGTCAAGATCGGGATCTTATAAGATACTATGTAAGATCGGTATAGTTTTTGTTATCTAGTATCGTAAAATTGTATCAGGATCTTAACAACCATTGATTTAAGTAATATGACATTTGTGAAAGTAAGTAGTTCATTTTAGCTTTTAACCTTCAACATTTGTATACTTATTAGAAAACATACACAAACAATAATCTACAACTTGTTTGGTAGTGAAACAAACATGATCTACTTCACATGCTCTGATCAGAATATAGATTTAAGTAATAATATGATTTCAACTGTGAAAAAAGAATGTTATATTTGAGAAAGATGTTTATGTGAATAATAATGTATGATTTAAGCGAAAAGGTACCTTGCTCTGCTCTATCTTTGATCAGAATATAGATTTAAGTTTTTTTTTGAAAGGAAGAATATAGATTTAAGTAATAATATGATTTGAACTGTGAAAAAAGAATGTTATATTTGAGAAAGCAATCATTGCTTTTTGTGTGTGGCTATGAATATGGCCATTAACATTATCCATATGTTATTTCATTTTCTTTCAAAATATATAATAGAAAATTGATTGTTATGGATATTTATGATTGATAAAATGTTGAAATGGCTCATGCTTTTAAAGATTAATATGATCAATGTTTTGAAAACCAGGTTTGAAATCGAACCGGTCTAGTCATCGGGCGCCGGGTCAACCGGTTCGATTGTCATGTCAACCCGGTTTTCAATTTATTATTATTTTATTTTTTCAACCGGTTCGACCATCGGGTTAACCCGGTTTTTCATTAAAAAATTAAAAAAAATGAAACCCGGAAGGGTTTTGGGAACCGGGTTGACCCGGGTCACTCAAAACCCGGCGGGTCTAACCGGTTAACCCGATTTAGAAACCCGGATTTTTTTACCCGTTTCTTTTGCCGAAACCGGTCGAACCGGTTAACCCACCCGGGTCGACCCGGGTTTCAAAACACTGAATATGATGGTGACAGAACAGTTTTAGATACAACAATCAAATCAATGTGATTCAACAAAAATTATTTATAGCCCAAAGAACTTTGGAAATGCCTTATGTTAAAAATATGAAGTGACCTAAATCGCTATTACAAAGTTCAACATTTATCATAATGGAGAGCAACTCATTATTACCTTCCAAAATTCCTTAAGATTTACTAACGTACAACAGTCCTCCAAATTGGATCTTTTGATACATGAGGAAGAAATGTGTTATGATGACATGAATAACTTGGAAATCGGAGAGTACAAATAACTATAATCCAAGATAACATTTTTAACACCCGCCTACATGGTGACTAAACACTTCTTGTTTATCACCAGTAATCACCACAAGAACATCTGTCGTCCCTAAAATGGTGAAAACGGTGAGTCTCTCACAATTATCACCCTACCCTCAATCTTTGATATGTGTTTGATGACATTATGACAGTCAGCACATACCTTAAGTTCTTAAATACATGAATCGGTCTTCCACCTTGTATATTAAGGATCCCAAATGCCACCGCCAACTTTTCATTACGGTACCTCAGCATACGTTCCTTTTCTTCCTCTTCCACACCATGCAAAACAAATTTAGGAGAAGAAATGCAACCCTCTTTCTTCAATCTAACCCTCTTTCTTCAATCTAAAATCCAATTCTTCAAGATAAGCATATATTCTAACTGTCTCTGGGTGGGTTGCATCGCCAACTGAGAACGTGTGGATCTTATTTTGCACTTCTAGCCAACTATAACCCTGGACTTTCTTTATCCCTGTGTCTCTCATTTTCAATCTCATTGCACCAACATCAGCCCATCTACGTGAAGCTGCATATAAATTTGATAAAAGAACATACATTCCGGCATTATCAGGCTCCATCTGGGAAACCATCTCAGCAGCCTTTTCGCATAACTCTGTATTGCAATGAATTCTGCTGGCACCAAGTAGAGCACCCCCCATGTAGCAGCTTCTAGTTCAAATGGCATACTTTTCATCAACTTTGGGCATCATCTAGGCGTCCTGCTCAACCGAGGAGATCAATCATACATGTATAGTACGGTGTTTTGAATTTGCAGCTATTCCATAATAACGATTCATATTTCATAGGGAAAAATATTTAATAATGTACCATACTTGTCACAAAAATTACTTTCGTGTAGCGTACAAAAAAAATAGATTTTTAATGTACTGAACTTTCATTTTTGTCCTTTTTGATGTATTTTCGTGACTTTTTTGCCCATGGATTTTCAATATTTTGATGGGCAAAAATGTCAATAGTACATAAAAAAGGCCAAAAAATGAAAGTTCAGTACATCAAAAAGCTATTTTTTTTGTTCGCTACACGAAAGTAATTTTTGTGATAAGTATGGTACATTATTAAATATTTTTCCCTATTTCATAGTGTAAAAGTAGTGTGTGCCTCTATCTACTAATCCACCGTGACTACATGCAGACAAAAAACCAACCTGGATGAGTTGATGAACTTATGTAACAGATGATTACCATAGTAACTTGATCGGGTTTGACTCCACTTCTCTTCATTGACTCGAAAACTCTTAGAGCCTCTTTGCCAAATCCATGCCGTGCATATCCAGCAATGATTGTGTTCCACGAAACTATGTCCTTATCAGAAATTTCTTCAAATATAGCATTAGCTTCATCTATGTTCCCACATTTGCAATACATCGGAAGTAATGCATTTCCTACAGACCATTCAGATATGAGCCCTACCTTAACAAGCTGCGCATGCAATTGGTACCTCAATTCTAATGCAGTGATCTCGGTACACGTGCTCAAAATGCATGAAAATATAGACCGATTTGCCTTCTCTCCACTTCTCTTCATTTCTACAAACAATCTCGACGCTTCTTTGTTGTGGCCCAAATGAGCATATCCTGAAATAAATGCACCCCGTGAAATGCAATCACGTCGAGGCATTTTCTCAAACAAATCCCTAGCAACATCAATAAATCCACTCTGTGCAAACTCGGTAATCGTAGTATTCCACGAACGAACATTCTTACAAGGCATCGTGTCAAACAACTCCTTAGCAACATCAATTCTCTTACACTGCAAGTAACCGCATTCCACGAAACAGAATTCTTCACCGGCATCTCATAAAAAACCCTTCTTGCTTCATCCACCATACCGTTCTGCCGTATACACATCTCTAACCGGAGACTCATCAAACAACTTCCAAACTTCACATAAATCCCCACTCTGAGCATAACCCGAAATCATAGTATTCCACGAAACCTCATCACGTATCCCCATCCTATCAAAAAGAACTCTCGCATCACCTAGCTTCCTCTTCCTCACATCCCAATCATCCTCATTATTCGCCTCAAACAACCTCCCATTCTGAACATACCTGCCGAAAGTATCCCATTCCACGTAATGGAATTCCTACACTCGTCCGGTATCATATCAAAAACGTTTTGACAACACAGCATTGCAAGAAACCGCGTCTTTTGACGGCATTTGATCATGACATTCCATGAAACAAAAATCTCTGTGAGGCATTGGATCATTTGATAAGTATCCAGAGATCACGGCGTTCCATGAAACGGAAGTGCGGTGAGTCATGGTTTGGAAAATATGTAAGCGGAATCGCATTGGCCGTTGCGCATGAAGGTGATGATGTCTGTGTTGCAGCATTGGATTGTTGTTTTGGGGTGTTTGGGGTTTGAATTTATGGGAATTTATTGGCCTTAATTGTTGTTGTATAAGATTTGCTCTGCACCTCTTCGTGTCATTTTTTTTTTTTTTTTTTTTTTTTTTTTTTTTTTTTTTTATGTTTGGCGTTAATTTAAAAAAAAAAAAAAAGTTTTTTTTTTCTCTTCTTTTTACAAAAACACAAAATGTCAAAAAGTGTTGAAAATAAATACAAAATATCAAATTTATAAATGGTTTTTTTTTTTATTATTTTTTTTACAAAAACACAAAATGTCAAAAAGTGTCGCAAATAAATACAAATGAGGGGACTTACATTTTTAGCTAGAACGTGTTTTTTCTTTTTCCGAAAATAACAATAAAAGTTATTTTTTTAAGCAAAAGACAAATGGTGGTTACAAAAAGTGCGATCTAGCCAAAAAATACAATAAAATAAAATAAAAAATACTCCCTTCTTGGACCCATGTCAAAAAATCTAACATAGTCGCACCGACTAATGGTTTAACCAAGACCATTTTCGAAAATTGTTTTCTTTGACTAGTTATTGAACCTAAAAGTTAAGAAGATGACTAAATTTGGAATTTGCTCTTATACTTAAGCTTTAAATAAAAATAAAAAATTAATAGCCCCCTTTGACAATAAACCAATTCTATATTTTAGAGGAGATTGTTTTTCTTTTTTGGGAAAAGGGGAACTAATAGCCCGACAAATATGTTAATCACAAAAATAAGTACAAAAGACTTATATGGACATACCCATATAAGCAAGTCCAAACGACATGCCCAAAACATGCTTCGGATACATGCACAAAAACAACAACAATAATACTATATAATATGTTAAAATTGGTTGTTTAGTTATATAAGTCATAATGATTTTTGGGTAAAAACAAGAAACCTTTTGTAGGAGTCAATTTAGGTCTTGTCCATTGTTGTTTACTTAATAAAAATTTCATACATTCTTTAGTTACAACGAGGAATTTGAATCTCGAGCTCTACAATGCGGTTCAATCATAGATCCTTGGTGTGTTTTATAAAAATAATAGTAATGCAATCATGTATCTTAGTATGATACTAAAGCATTGATCTAATAAATTACAAGTTAAATATTTTTTAGTTTGTGTCTAGTAATAAAAAATCGTGTGTTTACCATGTTTTCTTTCAATTCTAATGTTAAAAAGATATTTGATATGCGAACTTAACAAACATGATGTCATTTAATAAGAACTCAGTCACTTTATAAACCTTTTGAAATACAAAGAAAAAAAATAGAGGTGATCGAGTGCAAGGATCAAATGCCGGCTCTTCATACCCTTGCAAGCAAACATTTGCCACTAAGGTAAGCTTTTACTTGTGTTTTATCTTACTAAAGTAAATATATAATGCATTACTAGCTCATAACCTGTGTTCAATACTAGCATACAAAGAAAATTAATAATGCTAACTATATAAAGTAAATTAATAATGTTAAATACTACCATCTATTTAAGATTGTTTATTAGGCTTATGAGCTTATTAGCTTTATAACAAGAGTATCACACATCATCATTCAACTTACCAAATAATAGGTAGTCGAATTGGCATTACATACTCTATGCAAACTACAATAAATTCCAACGTCACTAAAGCATTATTATATATTTTTTTAGAACGGCAATTTTTAACTATCTCACAATATTTATATCATAAATCTATCTCACATGACTAAGCAGGACTTGAACCCACAACCATTGGTCTAAAGCATTATTATATAACCTTTGTAAAAGAATTCATTACAAATTTGATCCCTCGTCACACTTGATTATCTTGAATGATGCATTGCAAACACGTATCTAAACACACCCTTATAAAATAGGTGAACGTGAAAATGGCTTGCCACATTTTCCCTATCAACAAAAAAAAATTATCAAAATAAAAAAAGATCTTCACTTATTCATTTCATCAAACACTTGATATGCATATTTCTTCACAAAACCCATTTAATGCAAACATTAGTTGAAAACCAACCAAAAATTGTATTGAACTAAAAATTAGAGACATTTAGCAGTAAAATAAAAAAGATTAATACACAGATGGCATCATAAATTGGTTCATTGATGGCCCAATTGTATGACACCTCATCAATTTTCTACAGAAATTCATTCACCACAAATAGCAGATATTGGAACTCATTAAATCCTATTTATATTAGTTGATCGATAGTAATCAAGTCAATTCATTCAACTAAGGTTGAGAAACAAGTTTTGGCTTATTAAAAACGGAAGAAATGAAAACTACAAGCAAGGTTGAGGCATGGACCCCTGTACACAGGTGCAATATTACTACTTATTCAATATTCTTCATGTCAAATTACATACCAAAATAAAGCATCACTAAATTTCAAGTATAAACTCGTTTCCTCAGAACTGCAATCCCTGTATGAGAATAGAAGTATTGATTAATAGAGTGATTCAAAACCCTGAATATGACAAACAAGTAAATATCTGACAGAGATCACGTACCTCTTGTTGTTTGGCCTTTATAAAGGAGGTTGGGTCTTCTGTTGCGTAACACAATCCAAAAGATGTGTCTATTACCTTTAGCTGTGGAGTAGTTGATTGTCCACGCGTGAAAACCGTTATCTGTGGACAGTCTTTGATTTCCAAAGTATCTAATGATTGCCATAGAAAATCCTCCATCCCCAAGCAAAATCCCTTGAGTTTTGGAAGGCCATGAAGTTTTACGGATTTCAGAGAATGAAACACAACAACATCAGTAGCTGTAGCGTCAGGATCTTCTGCTTTCTTGACAATTACCTCCATATTATGGCACCTACTAATTTCAAGCTCTTGTAGCTGTGATAGACTGCGAATCATGTCACATGTGAAAACATGTTCAAGAAGCGCACATTCATTAATTAACACTTTTGTAAGGTTTGGAAATTTCAAAGTTATCCACCTACTGCTCCTCCATATATACCTCATACTATCATGCTCTTCCAGAGTCACTTCTTCTAGCTTTGGAAATACCACAACAGATTGCTTTTCATTCACATCATCATTTTCCAAATCTACTACTTCAAATATCTCCTTTACCTCCTTGAAAGATGACTGCCAATACTTATTTCTGATATGAAGCTTTTCTAGATTCTGCAGATTTATTAATTCATTGCATGGAAAAATAATGCTGCTCTTCAACAAGTTTGTATGCAATTCTCCATTAACTTCAACTAGATTTGAAAAAGACCAAGGGAATTTAATTTCCTAATGAAGAAACACAAACATAATTCCTCATCAGGTAGACACACAACCAGAAACAAAATTAATTGCCAAATAATAAAGGAAACAGAGATTAGTTGATTTGTTGATGCAATTATGGTAATAAACATACCTCATGTGATGCATTGGACAATCGAAAGTTGAGATCACATTCAAGACTATGCTTGCCGATGCCAGTATGTATGTAGAGGAGCTTTGGAGTAATCGAGTGACCAGATGTGAAAGTCTTCATTTTTGGGCAACCATAGATCTTAACCTCATCCAATATTGACCATTGGAACTCATTCATCCCCAAGAAGAAACCTTCGACATTTGGTAAATCGATTAGTATAAGAGACTTTAGACGGGGAAAGAGAACAGTTTTAGATGCGTGTTGTCCATCATCCTTCACAATCACTTGCATTGCATTACACTTTTTTATGGTCAACTCTACAAGCTGCTTGAGGCTATCAAGTGTGGAACATGTAAATACATGTTCCAAAAGATCACATTCGATAATCCGCAATATCTTTAAGTTGGGCAATTCAAGCAAAGTCATATTTGCAGACCTTGGAATCGTCACTCCAGGAAGTATATCACCAATTCCATCACCAACATTAGCACTATCACTACCATTCCTGTTGACCCTTTCAATCTCAAATATCTCCGTTAGTGACTGGCAAGAGGATATTTCCAGCTCTTCAAGTTTTTGCAATTTTCCCACCGTACTGAATGTAATCAGAGTTGTTAACGTCTCACATCTATAGATCCCTATCTTTCTGGAATATTGGCATAATGATGGAGAAGCAAAACCCACCTGAGAACATTATGTGATATGAAAAATTAGTGTACACATAATAATTAATAGAATTCACTGGTTTGTGGCTATAATAAATAATAGAACGTGTCATCAATACCAAGAAGTTTAAGAAATAAACATGAGGAAGCCTATTTTCATATGTTTAAGGTTATTATATTGTAATCCCAAATTAGCACTTTTGAATAAACATATCCTAACATGCTTGTTAAAGAACTGCTTATATTGACTTGTTATAAGTAGATAATTTATTCATCCTTTTTTTCAAACACTACTGTTTATCTACGTTAAAAAGAGCCCAATAGTTAAGCAATCCCAAACACGATCATAAATTTTTACATTACATCACTAATATCACTATCCATATCACTCTCACTATCACATATTTTATAACGTTTTAATCTTACTTATTTATTACTCAATATTCTATTGCACACATTCAAGGTTATAAATAGCGTGAAGCGTGGCGCAGCGGCATAGCCAAGCCTCAAGCTTTAGCGTGAGGCGTTGCGTCATAGCATTTTTAAAGCGTGATCAAAGCGGCAAAAAGTATTTATAAAGTTGTCAATATTAGTTAGCTAATAGGCTTAAAACTCAGTTATGGATTTACTAAGCCCGAATAAATATTTGTAAATAAGCCCAAGTCCAATAAATCTCTTTAAAAAAAATTAAATAAAATTTTAAAAAGCTTCAAAAAAAGGCGCCGCGCCTTGCGCTATAGCGCGCTTTATCACGCTTTTTTGCACGCTACGCCTAGAGACGACGCCTTGGCCTGTTTCGTAACGTGGAGGTCACGCCTCGCTCTATAGCGCACTATTTAGAACCCTGCACACGCTATACACCTCTTCTATCTATACTTAACCGTCAGTCCTTCACTATTTTGTTTTGGCGGTTAGACCCATTTGCATACGTGTGATCTAATTACTTCGTACTTATTTTACGAACCATTTACATCTGTTCATTATATCCCTATATAAACTGGCCTTGAACCAGTTAGACCCGCCGGGTTTTAAGTGACTCGGGTTAACTCGGTTCTCGAAACACTACCGGGTTTGGTGTTTTTCATGTTTTTTTATTAATAAGACAAGTTAATTCTCGAAACCCGATTAGACCCGCTGGGTTTTAAGTGACCCGGGTCAACCCAGTTCACGAAACCCGGCCGGGCTTGGTTTTCTTTTTTTGATAGAAAATCGGTTGAACCGGTGACTCGACCAGATCAATTAAAAACTCGATTTTCAAAACATTGATGAAAACTATAAACTATAGTAAATTGCAACGTCACTAAAGCATTATAATATAACTTTTTTAAAGAATTCATTACAAATTTGATCCCTCATCACACTTGATTATCTTGAAGGATGCATTGCAAACACGTATCAAGTGAAACATTTTTACAATAATGCAAGGTCATAAAACAGACACAAAATGATATACCAACAGTAATATATTTGTGTTTCAAAGCACCAGATTTAAACATCAGTTAAGGATCTTTATCCTTTCAAAAAGTACTAACAAATGCTTACTGATAAACTGATTGTTCTATGGATTATCATCCTTTTCAAACGACAGCCTCAGCTCAAATGTTTCAGATCAATTAAAGATACAACATAACACACAAAGTCTTAAACTTGAAGATAACATGAAAGTTACTTTATATATACCAAGTTTAGTTTGAAAAACAAATGTATTTTGTACTTCTGTTAGATTATCCCTACAATAATGAATAGTATTTGTAAAACAACAATATACAAACGCCTAACCCAAATCCAAAACTAAAACCCTGACATGAAAGTCATACTCACATTAGCTTCAAATATACCATTCATCAGATTAAATGTCGGATTGATATACTGCAACTGAAATACATTAATTCTAACATGTTTTATAGAAGAGGTTGATCAAGGATGGTATCTTCCATGCCAAACCTTAAAAATCATATAAATGAGATAGTGTTATACAAACACTTACGATCTAAAAAATCAAGGCAGCAACAAAAGAGCCTTCTTCAAAAGCTCCTATCCTAAGAGAACACTCAAGACCCTCAAAGAAGCAAAAAAACAAACACCTAATAGCAAATTTAACAATTAATAAATAGTGACTGATTTATTAAGCTCAACTTCAACATTGCCTTTCAAAAAAAAAAAGCTCAACTTCAACAATTTAAAAAAAAAAATCACTTATTCATTTCACAAAACCCATTTTATGCAAACTTTAGTTGAAAACCAACCAAAAATTGGCTCATTGTGGCCCAATTGAATGACACCTCATCAATTTTCTTATTTCATCACCTCATCAATTTTCTACAGAAATTCATTCACCAAAAATAGCAGACGTTGGAACTCATTAAATCCTACTTATATTAGTTGATCGATAGTGAACAAGTCAATTCATTCACATAAGGTTGAGAAACAAGTTTCAGCTTATTAAAAACGGAACAAATGAAAACTACATGCAAGGTTGAGGCATGGACCCTGTACACACGTGCAATGTTATTAATTCAATATTCTTGACTGTGGAAAACTAGAAGGGGGGTTGAATAGTTTACCGCTTTTTCGATTCTTATTTAGCTTAAATATCCTTTTAGAAACTTGACATTTGCTTAAAGATATAAACACAACTTTATATGTTTGATTATTTGAAAAGCTTTTCATGTGAATAACAATTCTGACTTTACTTGTTTCATGCTTTGAAAAGCTTTACTTGTGATGATCCTAACTTTGCTTGTTTTAGTTCTTTGAAAAGCTTTACATTTGTTTCAAGATATAAACACAACTTTACTTGTTTTAATTCTTTTGGAAAGCTTTATATGTGGTTAGCAATTATAACTAAAAGACAACATGTAATAAGCAAAGATAAAGAAAGAAACGATCAAACCACAACACGATTGTTTATCGTGGTTCGGCTACAAGGACTCTTTTTCCTTGCCCTACATCCACGCCCCGAGTTTCCAACTCGAGAGTTATAAGCACTAATCAACAAGCTCCTTTCACCGGCGGAGAAAACCTTTACAACGTCGCTTACACTTTTACCGACACTAAGCTAGATGTCGAGTTCTTTTACAAGGGTACAACTACTCCCATTCGTCGCTTACACTTTTACCGACACTAAGCTAGATGTCGAGTTCTTTTACATGGGTTCAACCACTCCCGTACGTCGCTTACACTTTTACCGACACAAAGCTAGATGTCGAGTTCTTTTCCAAGGGTACAACCACTCCCGTTAGTTCTTTTACAAGGGTACAACAACTCCCGACACACTATGTATTTTGAGGCCTAAAATACTAACCACTTACATCTATATACATGACACACATGAAGTATAAACTATCAAAGCTTATACATGACCAAGCTACCAAGACTTGCAACTTTAGAGTTGAAGCTTGTAACTTCTTGAATGATCTTGTGAAGTCCCTTGCTACATAAGAGAATCACAAATCAAAAGGTTACTAAGTTAGTTGAGAGAGTATGTGAATATATGTCCTAAAAGAGTTAGTTAAAAATCAAGTTATGGCTTGGTATTTATAGTACAACATTCTGCATGCTCGGCGGATCAGGCGGAACCCTCAGATGGGTTCCGCCCGTGTACCCCCAGGGTACCGCCGGGTCTGCAGTAGGTTTTTGCAATAACTTCCCAAACCAAACAATGTCTTGTCTCATAACTTCTAGCAACCAAACAATGTCACATCACTTAATGTAAGTCAAACATGATACTTGCAAGGAACATGAAAGCAAGTCAAACACATAACTTGTCATAAATACATAATGACAAAACTTGCCATAAATGTGATGTGACTATTTCTAATTTAAGAAATAAAACCAATGTTTAGTTTAAAAGAAAATGTAAACATTAGTTAAACAAGACTTAAACACTCAAAGTGATAATTTACTTTTAGCTAAAGTTCATACTTTGTTATTAACAAACCTTAGCAAAGATCGTAAAATATAAATAACGTTTTTAGGCGATATTTGTATTAACATTGACGTCAAATTACATACCAAAATAATGCTTCACTAAATTTCGAGTATAGACTCTTTGTTTCCTCAGAACAGCAATCCCTGTAGGAGAATAGAAGTATTAATTAATAGAGTGATTCAAACCCCAGAATATAATAAACATGTAAATATCTGACAGAGATCACATACCTCTTGTTGTTTGGCCTTTATAAAGGAGGTTGGGTCTTCTGTTGCGTAACACAATCCAAAAGATGTGTCTATTACCTTCAGTTGTGGAGTAGTTGATTGTCCACATGTGAAAACCGTTATTTGTGGACAGTTTTTGATTTCCAAAGTATCTAATGATGGCCATAGAAAATCCTCCGTCCCCAAGCAAAATCCCTTGAGATTCGGAAGGGAACCAAGTTTTATGGATTTCAGAGAAGGAAACACAACAACGTCAGTAGCTCTAGTGTCAGAATCTTCTGCTTTCTTGACAATTACCTCCATCTTACGGCACCCACTAATTTCAAGCTCATGTAGTTGTAATAGACTGCGAACCATGCCACATGTGAAAACATGTTCAAGAAGCGGACATTCATCAATGAACACTTTTATAAGGTTTGAAAAGTTCAATGTTATCCACCTGCTGCTCTTCCATATATACCTCATACTACCGAGCCTTGCCAGAATCACTTCTTTCAGTTTTGGAAATACCACAACAGATTGCTTTTCATTTACATCATCATTTTCCAAATCTACTACTTCAAATATCTCCTTTACTTCCTCCAAAGACTGCCAATACTCGAAAGATGACTGCCAATATGTGCTCCTGATATGAAGCTTTTCTAGATTCTGCAGATTTATCAATTCGTTGCATGGAAAAATAATGCCGCTCTTCAACAAGTTTGTATGCAATCCTCCATTAACTTCAACTAGATTTGAAAAAGACCAAGGGAATTTAATTTCCTAATGAAGAAACACAAACATAATTCCTCATCAGGTAGACACACGACCAGAAACTAAATTAATTGCTAAATAATAAAGGAAACAGAGATTAATTGATTTGTTGATGCAAATATGGTAATAACATACCTCTTGTGATGCATTGGACAACGGAAAGTTGAGACCACATTCAAGACTATGTTTGCCGATGCCAGTATGTATGTAGAGGAGCTTTGGAGTAATCGAGTGACCAGATGTGAAAGTCTTCATTTTTGGGCAACCATAGATCTTAACCTCATCCAATATTGACCATTGGAACTCATTCATCCCCAAGAAGAATCCTTCGACATTTGGTAAATCGATTAGTATAAGAGACTTTAGACGGGGAAAGAGAACAGTTTTAGATGTCTGTTGTCCCTCTTCCTTCACAATCACTTGCATTGCATTGCATTCTTGTATGGTCAACTCTACAAGCTGCTTGAGGCTATCAAGTGTGGAACTTGTAAATACATGTTCCAAAAGATCACATTCAATAATCCGCATTATCTTTAAGTTGTTTAATTCAAGCAAAGTCATATTTGCGGACCTTGGAATCGTCACTCCAGGAAGTATATCACCAATTCGATCACCAACATTAGAACTATCACTACCATTATTGTTGACCCTTTCAATCTCAAATATCTCCCTTAGTGACTGGCAAGAGGATATTTCCAGCTCTTCAAGCTTTTGTAATTTTCCCACTGCACTGAATGGGATCAAAGTTGCTAACGTCTCACATCTATGGATCCATATCTTTCTGGAATATTGGCATAGTGATGGAGAAGTAAAACCCACCTGAGAAGATTATGTGATATGAAATATTAGTCTACACATAATAATTAATAGAATTTGATTGCTTTGTGGCTATAATAAATAATAGAACATGTCATCGATCAATACCAAGATGATAAACGAGAGTTTTAAAAAACACGTGTCACCCAATTTTCTATTCCATATGTTACACCTCTTCTATCTATACTTAACCGTCAATCCTTCGCTATTTTGTTTTGGCGGTTAGACCCATTTGCATACGTGTGATCTAATTAGGACATCGCCATTTTCGTCAATCTTATTACTCCGTACATCTTTTACGAACCATTTACATATGTTCATTATATATCCCTATATAAACTGGCCTTGATTTATCAGTTATCGTTTGTTGCTATGTTTTCTAGTTAACATGTGTTATAGTAATGTAATGGACTAATGGGCCTTTCAAAAAAAATGTAATGGACTAATGGTTATCAAACGGGCCTAGTATCTCTGAAACTAATATTTGTGAAACATACATACAAGAATAATGGACACACCAAGGGACAGAAATTTAATAAAATGTCGAGAATCAGTTTATCCAAGCAACTATCGAAGTTATTACATTTCACTATGTGTACATACTTAACAAGTTCATGTATAAAACTTTGCTTAAAATCGACCATCTCTCTTTCAAATTTATTTCGATCAAGTGGCTATTTAGAATTTGTGATTACCTTTTATTATAAGAGAAATGATAGAGAGACCTAAACTTAAACCTAAAATCAAGTGGCATCATCTTGATGGGTTGTAAAAATAAGTGGGTCCTGTAGCCATAGGATGATACCACTTGGATTTAGGCCTAAGGGTGCTATTGATATTAGATATTTAGTACTCCGTACTAAAGAATGGATTCAAAGAAAAAGATGTCGTTTAGTTTGAATAGTCGGGTTATGGTACAGTTACTTGATACCCTCATTTAAGGGTGTTAACAAAAGTCACCAAAAGTCTTTAGATTTCGACGATTCTCATTTCTTTTGTTGACTTTCACGGATCACAATACATCACATCCACATATAATTCATTTTGTTATTTTAAAAGTTTTAAAAACTAAATGTTTATTTTATTTAATATATTTAAACATAAAAAGTATTTTCTTTCTCATACATTAAATCCAAATCCAAATCCTAATCAATATTCAAATTCAAATTCAAATCCTAATTCTAAACCCATGTACAAACCAAATGGGCCCTAAGTTTAAGTTCCTCTATCATTTCTCTTATTATAAATGGAGAAAAGTTAAATATAAATTACAAATTTTTTTAAAGATCAAATGAACATCTACCTTAAAAAAAAAAAAGCACAAAAGGTATGGAATCCCAAACATGCTCTTATCACATACAATTTATAAATAACATCACATAGCAAAATATACGTCTATCATTTTTATAATGTTATTCTCCCACTCACAATCTTGTCACGAGACCATTTAATTAGTTTAGTTGTTGATTAACAATTGGAGAAACTTTCAATACGAATATGTTGTCTTTCCGGTTCAAAAGGAATTATATAGCATTGCAGATTTTATATAATATCTCGAAAAGGTTGTGCTTAATGAAGAATGGATATTAAAAAGGTAATAAAAATATAGTTGAATACGCATACCATACATATTTAAAAGAAAAACATACCTTAAAGTGATCATGAATAGAAGTCGTACTTGAAGCATATTGGCCACTTATTTTTCATCAATTAAAAAAAAAATCATTTTATTTTTGAAAAAATAAAATATTTTCCAAATGGTAAATCGTTAAGCAACAAAAAATAGACTATCGTGATGAGAATTTTTTTTTTTATCTTTTAGTAGACAGACATTTCGATATACTTTCGGCGATTTTTTTTCCCAAGTTTTCTTTTAGTGTTAAAATTTGCGTCTAAAAAAATCACATGTGATTTGTATGTTAGGAATCACGTGGGATTTTAAAAATCACATAATGTGTAACAAATCGCATGTGATTTTTTCATAAGTAAATTTCAACACCCACAAAAAAAAAGTGTAAAAAAAAAAGTCTGAAAACGGACGAAGAAGTATGAAAAATGGACGAAAATGAAAGAAAATGGATGAAAACTTATGAAAACAGGCGAAAACGTATCTAAACGAACGAAAATGTAATAAAACAGACGAATACGTATGTAAACGAACGAAAATGTAAGAAAACAAATGAAAATGTTTGAAAACAGACGTTAACGAACGAAAACTGACAAAAACGTATGAAAACGGGCGAAAATGAGCGAAAATGTATGAAAACGGACAAAAACGTATGAAAGTGGAAAAAAACATGTATTAGAAAAAAAAAGACAAAAAAAAAAAAGAAAAAAAAGAAAAAAAGTGTATTAGAAAAAAAAGAAAAAAAAGAAAAAAAGAACGTGAATTAGGGAAAAAAAGTGAATAATAAGAAAGAAAAAAAACAAAGAAAAAAAACAAAGAAAAAAAACATGGACTTAGGTTTTCACATTTAATCTTATGTTAATCCCCACAATTAGATCAAACTAGATTGATGTTGGGAATTTGTCCCTTGTTAAGCACCAAAATAAGAGTATACAAAATAAAGTGACTATTTAACAGTATCCCATTCTTTTAGTAGTAACACTCTACTAGTATTTTTAGCCCTTCACACTATATTATCAATAGATATCATTATTAATCCATTAAATCTATTTTGTGCAAATTTGAACAACAATCTAATCTACGACTCATTATTATTTCAGATAGAATTGCATAAACATCAATTTCCACATTCGAGCAATAAGGTACAGCAATTCTTTATTAGCTATGTAAAAATAAAATGTAAACAAGTAACAAGAATTCAACAAGTAAAGAAAAATAGTAGTTTAGTATTTGTTATTTTTTGACGCAAGGATAGGTTCAATGATGATTTTACTTTGAACAATATATAGATTAATGAACTAATAACCCAACATAGTTATGTTTAATCTAACGGGACTATAGAGGTCTATAGGCTAACATTGTCCAAATGTCCACCTTTGTTTTCCACCAAAAAGAACCTGACATTTTAACTGGGCCTTGGTATTTAATCATTGGGCTACCCTGTGCAGTTAGGCAACCTGCACTGGCCCAGATCCGGTTCTGCCAATGAACAATGCTGGCCACTTATTTTTTCACAAAAATTAAAAAGAAAAGAAAGAAGCCATTTTCTATATTTTATTTGAAAATAAAATATTTTGCAAACGGTAAGAAGCGAGAAAAAAATACACTATTGCAACGAGTTTTTTTTTTTTTTTTTTTTTTTTTTTTTTTTTTTTTTTCTCTCACTAGACGGGCACTTCGATATACTTTCAAATATATTTTTTTTTCTTGTTTTGTTTTAGTGTTAAATTTGGCATCTGAAAAAATCACATGTGATTTGTATGTTAAGAATCACGTGTGATTTCACAAGTCACGTGATTTTAAAATAACAAATCACACGTGATTTTTTCATACGTAAATTTCAACAAAAAAAATCGAAAAATATGTTCGTCGAAAATATATATAAGTGACGGTATGATTCTCGTAGTGGCATGATTCTTTTAGCGTAACAATTGACGGTTTGTGAGATATTTATTTTAAAAAAAAATGATAGAAAGTGAATTTTTTTGTTTTTATAAAAGAATGAAGAATTGGCATATTAGATGTCATATAATATCTCGAAAAGGACGTAATGAAGAATAGAATTCGTAATGCATAGGATTAGGATATATTAAAAGAAAAACATACCTTAAAGCGATCATGAATAGAATTCGTACTTGAAGTAATATTGGAGTCACTACCATCAATAAGCTTTAGTTGTGGCAGATTTAAAAGACGGAGATAGTCAAAACGGGGTAAGACAGTAGTGTTTGTTAGGGAAGATGTAGCTATTTCTTCATATTCGTCATCTCTATTTGAAACAACTTCTTCAATAGCATCACAACGACCTATGGAAATTTCCTCTAAGCTTGAAAGAAGTTTAATCATGCAAGGTGAGAGCAAATACTTTATGTTTTTGCACCAACGAAGATTTATTCTTTTCAGGTTCTGGAAAGAGGATTTCTGTTGTGTCGTAGAACATAAAAATTTATTCCAATTACACTTCCACACATAATTCATATTCTCCATCCCATATAACCACAAGGACTCCAAGTAGGGAAGGAGCGGTGATTGTTGATTATCCCTTTGACTTGCTGCTAAATCTTTACTGGTTGCACTCTCTATCTCAAACGCCACCTCAACATCAGCACGGTTGCTTATAGTAAGGCGTCTGAGGTGATGAAACGTAGATAAGACATGAAATGGAATTGCAACATTAACATCCGGAATAATATCATCAACTTGTAATATCTCTCCCCTGTTTATATCATTCATCTGCACCTATCATTACATATATAAAAGAAACGTGAATAGCTAATTCCTTCTATAAGTTAAAACTGAAAGTAGGAATAAGAAAGACATTACATACCTCATGACTCCTTTCAGCTGATTCGTTGATGTTATAACGCCCACCATTAATGACAAGGTACTCAAGTGCACCCAAATCAAACCTAGCGAAGGTAGGTGTAAACAAATTTCTAAAACTTTTACATCTACTTAATGTAATGTTTCTCAAGCTGCTACAACCCTCCTCAATTTCACCAACACATCCCACGTCAATATTGAATAAAAATTCAATGGAATCACAATCTTGAACACGGAGATCAATAAGATGATGCAGCAATGGCATCGGATTGCTTGGAAAAATATTCACAAGATTATCACATTTACTCACTGCAATTTCTTTCAGTATGCAACTGTTAGCTTCCCCGCTGCTGCAAAATTGATAAGGCCATATATTTTGCAATGCCTCCATCTTAGAAACCTTCAATTTCTCCAACTTAGGGATCACAACCTGCCCAACATATAGGCCTTATCAATACATCAATACATCGGTGCAACTAAGATATATACATATTACCTCTTTGCTTAAGAAAGGTTGAATTGCAGACCTAGACGAAGTAGATGTTGATGACTTATTCTCGGGATAAATGCTCGTGAATTTTGGAAGGCCATCAAGTATCAACTCTACTAACTGAGGTAGCTCAACCGAACTAATAGTTTTGCAGAAACCTTCCAACATTGGTAGATCAGACAAATCCAAAAACTTTAGCTCTTGAAACTTGATTACCCCTTGTGCACCACTTTCACTAAACGCTACTGCTTCCATGACAGGGCACTCCATAATTGTGAGTCGCTCAAGCTTCACCAAACAGTTAGCTACTCGGACTGTGAAAAGGTATTTCATGTCGGCACACTTGGAAATTTGAAGCTCTCTTAAATAACAAAACGATTCTTCAGTGGGACACACAGATGCCACCAAAAGGTCGACAAGATCATTCATACCATTCGCTTCTAAACAAAGCACCTCTGTTTTTGGAAACAACTCATTCAATCTAGATTCCACCAGTTCATCTTTAGTAGTGACCAAATTCAACGTGTTTTCAAATGAGTGCATACTTTTACTGTTTTCTTCTGAATCAATCTCATCAGCACATCCTACGGAGATCTTGAATCTTTCGAGTTTCTTAAACGACATATTCTTCGGCTGATCCTTGTTTTCAAAGAATTCAATCTCTAATGCCGAAAGATTCCTTGAGCATTGTGCCAATTCATTAAAGTTTGCATCCGTGAAATTAATACACATTCCATCCCAAACCTTCATATAAAGCTCCTCAAGCTTCACCAAACCTTTAAAAACACCATCATCAATAAGAAGATCGACACAACCTGTCAAATCCAATTGCTTTAGCTCCTTCAAATTCCCAATTGTGGATGGTAATTTTCGAATGCCACAATGTGCAAAGCTCAACACTTCCAAATTCAAAAGATCTCCAATAGGAGAGCAATCAAACATCAACAAGCATTGATGGAGAATGAGCGTTCGAAGATTGGTGGAGCATTGAAGTGATCTTGGAAACTGAAGCAAGGGGTACTCCATTTTCTCATACACCAGAACTTCAAGATTTTCCATTTCCTCATAGAAATCTTCAGGAAACTCAAGTGTTCTATCTCCACCCATAAGTCTCAGAAGTGTTAGGTTCTGGTATTCAAATTCTTTTGGAAACTCGGTCATACCCATGCAGGTCAAGGAAATTTTTTGGCAAGACCTGCTCCTCTCAGCCCAACTCCACCTCGAAATATCACCATGGTTAATGATCCACGGATGGTCACGTTTAGAAACTTCTCCTACCACAAAAGCAAGAACAAGATCGTGCATTTTGACACACTCGAGGTAATCACTATCAATCAATAAATTTGCATCTTTGAGTGTGCGTACACATGTTTTTGTCCTGTCTCTAGCATCACCCAAAGTAGGAACACCCTTCAACAATTTAAGCCCCCATGCATATCTTGTCAGATGCTCAATCGGAATATTAAAGTCATCTGGAAACAAGCCACATAGCAGAAAAATCTCTTTAACATCATCTTCTTGTATAAAATCGTAGCTAATTGCAATAATTTCTTGCACATTTTTTTCAAGAGCATTATTCTTCAAACGGTTAAGTGTACTTCGCCATACAAAATTTTCTTTAGATTTAAGGCTTCTTGCAATGAGTTTGATGGCTAGGGGCAAAAATCCACATCTTTTCACAATTTGATTCCCTATCTCATTGAGCACCGGATCAGACTCTTCTGAAACTCCTGTGATTTGACAAAAGAAATTATTTGCTTCGGACTCCTCCATGACATCCACTCTAACTACTTTAACATCCGAATTAGCTTCTTCTGCAATTTGTTGGCAAACAGTTTCATTTCGTGACGTTAGCAACAATTTGAAGCCGGTTGGCAAAGGGCTTAATCCAATATCTTTGAGTTCGACCACCTCCCACACATCATCCAAAATTACTAGAACCTTATCACCTCTTTGGGACATCTCTTCAAATGTAATACGGATCCGATCTGCCCTTGCTGTTTTACTCGTTTCAGTTAAATATGGACTTTTCAAAATGTATTCTGCTACAGTTTGTTGAATTGAAAACGTGTTAATCTTCTGCCCAATAACCACCTTCACAATATAACCAAACATATTCCTATTTTTGACAGTCTTTCTCAGTTGTTCCATCATCATGGTTTTTCCAACACCGCCCATTCCGCACAGCGCTATCACTTGCATCTTGTGATCTTGTTGAAGGAGCCCGAGTGTTTCTTCAAAAATCTTCTCTCGCGATTTGAAGTAATCTTTAGCATCACCATTTGACGGTACAGAAGTGGGTCCTTTTTTAAAACTATTTTTTCCAAGTGGTTTTGGGGTATCGCTCCATTGTATTCGAGTATTTTCCTCAATTAGACGATCAATCTCCTCAGTGGTCTTGAATGCATTTCTTCCTGCGTGGTACCTCCTCTTCACATTAAAACAGCCACTGTAGTTACTTGAAATTCTTTCAACATCTTCCTTAATCTTTTCGGCATCTTCCAACCAACCCGGTACCCGAGTAGGTATCTCCAGTTGACTTGTATTGTTTGTTTCCATGTGCTTTTTGACATCAACGCTTGTACAATCCAATTGCTTTAATCTAGTATTCATTTCTCTAACATTTTTTGAGGAGGAAAAGATATAGCCCAAATGTTTCTTGACAGGCATCATCAAAGATTCAACAACAGGACCAATGATTGCTGCTACAAACTCCATTACTCGGAAGTCGAAACTTTAGGTTTTAGTGAGACCTACAAACCACACGCACAAAAAAATAAAATTAGACAAGGGGATTGAATTTTTGACATTGTCAACTAGTATTCATTCAAGTTTTTCATATTTTTACTATTAATTGATAGAAACTGTGTAAAGTACTTTGTATTTCCTTGATTCTATAACGTAATACAATGTGATATATAAATACAACATGCCAAGCTGGGCCATACACAATACAATAGAAAGTAATTAGGGGTGTTGATCGGTTCGGTTTTCGGTTATTCGGTTAATTCGGTTAAAAAAAAAATTAGGGTCAAACCGTGAACCAAACCAAACCGAATTCAAATTCGGTTTTTGGTTCGGTTTGGTTAAATTCTAGCTCGGTTTGGTTCGGTTCGGTTTTCGGTTTAACCAAATTACACACTTTATTTAAAAAAAAAAAGAAAAATATACAAATATATTTTACAAAAAAGTTATTTCAAACATAAAAAGTATTTTTTAATATTAGGATAGAATTTTTTGTTATTTATATATATATAAACATAAATATAAATATATATATATATAACATTTATTGATCTTTTTATATATATAAATATATAAAAAAATATATAAATTTATATGAATTCGGTTTTCGGTTTTGATTACCAAAACCATATCCAAACCGAGAACCGAATTAAAAGTTCGGTTTGGTTCGGTTTTGGCAAATTCGGTTCGGTTATAAGTTCGATTCGGTTATTTTCGTTTCGGTTCGGTTTTGGTTTTCGGTTTATTCGTATATTTCGGTTTTTCTGCTCACCCCTAAAAGTAATAGTAACCAGGCTAAGCCCATGAATAATATCTGCTAACAAACTGAACTATCTTTTCTTTCAAAATTATCAATAACCATGGTTTCCGACCCTTGACGCATACCAAACTGTTTTCAGTTTTCATGTTAAACTTCTAAAAGTTTAGCGCAACTGCAGGCTTAATATCAATATCAGGTGGTAGCTATAGGTGTCCAAATGTATTTTTTAGAGTGTTCGTCTAATATGACCTTTCTGAAAGTAAGTAGTTCATTTTAGATTTTACCCTTAAACATTTGTATACTTGAAAAGATATTGTACTGATAAGAAAATATTAATCATCTAAAATTAGTACGAGTAATGTTTAATAAATAATCACGTGTGAAAATAAAATGGTAGATTCAGTGTTGACTAATTTCAACAGAGGGATTGAAATTGTTTGCAAAAAGTAAAATCAGATCGGATTATATATTAATATACTTTTGTAACGATCGTGATCTTATAAAATGTGCAAAGATCCTGTGTAAGATCGGGATCTTTTTTGTTTTCTAGTATCTAATATCGGGACCTTAACAACCAATGATTTAAGTAATACGGAGTAGATAGTTTTGGAGTATAAAACTTAAACTAAAAGGTACCTTGCTCTGATCTCTGAGAGTGCAGCTGTTTTGTAAAGACTTTATGTGAATAATATTATGAATTCAACTATGAAAAGAGAATGGTATATTTGAGAAAGCAATCATTGATTTGTGTGTGGCTATGAGCATGGCCATTAACATTATCCACATGGGTATTTCATTTTCTTTCAAAATATATAGTAATAGAAAATTGATTGTCATGGATATTTATGAATTATGATTGATAAAATGTTGAAATGGCTCATCCTTTTAAAGATCAATGTGAATATTCAACAAAAATTATTTATAGCCCAAAGGACTTTGGAAAATCCTTATGTTAAAAATGCGAAATGCATTTGATAGCTTTTACTAAGTTCAACATTTATCATAATGGAGAGCAACTCACTCTTACCATCCAAAATTCCTTAGATTTAACATCTAGAAACAGTAATCGTGATATTTCTTCACTGAAATAAACAACCGATTAGATACACCTTGTTAGAGCGATCGGTACAATAACATATGATGGGGCGTTAATCCGACGTGGCCGACGTTGAACTGGCGTTGTCATACCAGCTGTCCGACCTTGAGGCCGGTGTTGCAACGTATGTTGCTATACAAACGTAGCGGGCAACGTGAAAAAAAAAAAAAAAAAAAAAAAAAAAAAAAAAAAAAACACTTACACCCCACCCTTAATGACTACTTTTGGATTTCAAAAAAAAAATTACAAAATCACCCCTGCTATAGAAACGGCCAGTTTTATTATTATTATTTTATTTTATTTTTCTTAATTTTAAACAACACTTTATTGAAAAACAAATAGGATTTTCAGCACTTTATTGAAAAACAAATATTATTATTATTATTATTATTATTATTATTATTATTATTATTATTATTATTATTATTATTATTATTAAAGGAAAAAAATCATTTAGTAACTCAATATAAAATGAATGGAGTCGCAGATCCTTAGGGTGTTTTATTTAAACTAGCAGGGTCCTCGCGCGATGCAGCTGCGGGCACCCTGTAATTTAATTTTTACGGCTAATAATATATTTTATTTGTACGTTTTTTGGCAATAGCTTTACTGATTAGTTTTTTATAGCAAAAGTTTGATGAAATTTTGCTTAGTTTGTATTATTTTATTTATTATTTATTTTTATTTTTTTTTAGTAGTTTGCTTGGTTTAACAATATGTGAACTGTTGTAAACAAGAATAGATGGAATGAAAGTAATCATCAATTGATTATCAACTATGAGATTTACAAAGAGTATATATATAGACAAACATTAGGGCAAAACCCTAATAGCTAACATGGGTCGTGGGCCTATTATAGGCTATGGACATCCACATATAATTATTCATAACACTCTCTCTTGGATGTCCATATTGTTAATACGCTTAGAAAATGCTGCCTCATTAAAAACCTTGTCAGAAAAACCCAGTGGGACAAAACCATGACTATGGGAAAAAGAGTGCAGCGCGTATTATCTCCCTCTAATGACTACATCACTTGAGCTCTTCGAGTAGGTGCATTCCAATGTTGTTGTTCAATGTCCTAAATGTTGAGGTAGAAACGCCTTGGTAATTAGATCCGCCAAATTGTCACTTGAATGAACTTGTTGAACAATAATATCACTATTCTTTTGTAAGTCATAATTGGAAAAGAACTTTGGAACAATATATTTTGTCATGACGCCTTTGATGTAACCTTCCTTGAATTAAGCAATGTATGCTACATTATCTTCATGCAAAACTGTTGGTTCCTCCTTCTCTGAAGAGTTACCACATGATTTACATATGTATTGTATCATACTTCTAAGTCAAACACATTTTCGACTTGCTTCATGTATCGCTAGAATTTCTGCATGGTTGGATGAAGTCGATGAGATCGTCTGCTTAATTGAACGCCATGAAGTTGTAGTTCCTCCACATATAAATACATATACAGTTTGAGATCAACCATTATAAGGGTCAGACATATATCATGCATCTGCAAAACCAACTAGACTTGTATTTGATGGGTTAGTGAAATATAAACCCATATCCTTTGTACCTTGAAGATACCGAAATATTTGTTTTACTCCATTTGAGGATTATGCCTCGTTAAAACCTTACTAGATAAAACCCTGTGGGACAAAATTCTAGTGAAGGAAAAAAATACATAAATCCTTTATACGCTCGGGGATGTTGCCTCATTAAAAACCTTGCCGGAAAACCCTGTGGGGACAAAACCATGGTCAAAGGAAAAAGAGTGCAACGCGTTTCTTCTCTCCCCTTGATGATCACATCACTTAATATCATTGAGTGAAATGCACATTCAAGTGTCTTGATAGAAACACGTGAATAAATATTCTCTACATGTTATTTTCATATCCATTTTAAGGATTAAGACACGTCATACATCTCATACAAGTACATCCGTGTAATTCACATATACATATTTTAGTATGACACATTTAAATCGATATTGTGATCATCATCTTTATAAATCAAGGGGTCTTTCTTCATCATGCGACCTCATAAACATGAGTGTCATTTATTCGTATAAAGATATGTAGCATCTTTCTTTAGCTTTCATGATGCATAATGATTAAATCTTTAAGATGTTCAATTCATAAGCTAAGACAAGCTCCATCTTTTTGTTTCAAATTCAACTTCTATGCATTCAATCACCTTCACAATCATAAAATCAAATTGTATGAAACTTAAAACATATTCACATCTAGATCTCTTTATAAAGTTTCATGGGCTAATAAAATTCTTTATTTGGCACAATACTATACACTAAGGCAATTATAACGTATTTGCCAAACACCTGATTACTTCAATACAATCAAGTAGTTTCTCGAGAACTTTTCTTATATTCTCTAAATATCGCTAGCATGCTCCATGCATTTTATATGCTATAATGAAATCTCAATAACACATGAGCTCTATTAATTAACTTTTAGACGCATATCAATTACTTATTACATTGCCAGACTTATAAATATTATTTACATTATTGGATCCACCACATGAGAACATATCTCCTTATAATCATTTACATGTCTTTACGAAAGTATTGCGTGCCATTAGTTATGCCTTATATACCAAAATTTCAATACTTTAATTTCACTTTCTCATAAAGATCAACGCATATCCAATAATTTTATACATTCATATATACAGACTTCAAGTCCCATTAACCATATCTCTTCACAAGAGATTTTAATCTTTCATTGGCTCTTTGCGTCTTTACTTCTTTTGGCCATTCACTTATACATCTGCACTTCTTGCAGGTATTGCTTCCATGATCCTCACCATGATTATAGCGCTATCTTTTATATTTTCATAATCATTACCATGCCCATTATCATATACAATAGTACTATCGACGTCGATTCATTACTTTTCGATTCCACACATTACTAGACATTATATATCGTTATTGAGATCTCATAGTTTTTCATGTACCCTGGGTTTTTCAATAACCTTCATGTCTAGTGTCTCTTGACTATTATGAGGTCTTATTACCTCGATTTGACCATCTTCATTTTCTTGCTCCATTTTATCTAATCATTCGAGGACTTTTATTTGGAATCGATTTGTCTATCACGTTGCAGCCGTGCCATAGACTTACTATTATTCATTGGTTGTACTTTTGGAACACACATTTTAATTGGAGCATTAGCAGCATTTATATGATCTAGTCACTTCTTTAGGTCACAAACATGCTGGCAATTACTAGATCTGGAATATAAATTGTCTCTTTAACTTAAAGTTCATATTCATTACTGTGAGGATCAACATTTATATCATAATTCATTCCATATTCCTTGCTGCTCATTCTCTCCCCTGAATGAATTATCCATTTCATCATCTCATTATTGTGTGTTGTGGTAGATTTACAAGAAACATATACTGTACATTTACAAAATCTCACATGGGAAATATGGTTTATGACGAAAAACCATTATATTGGGGAGGATTTATTATAGATTAATGGCAAGATGTGAATTTCATATGTTATAACATGCCCCATAAACTAAAAATTTTGCTCTCGCAATATTATTGACTTTGCAATCAACTGGAGACATTTTATAAACGTTTCAACAAAAGCAATTCGCGTATGAACATGGGCTGCTTTTATGTTCAACACTTATTCCAATAATCGCCCAATACTTGAAAGTATTCACCACCATTCTCAATAATATAATTTGGAAAATTGTGCTCGCATTTTATAAGCCGAGCCACTAAGCACGCCAACTTTAAGTTGCGTATTTTATAATCATTTTGAGGATGCATCGATTTTATAAATTAAAATGATCCATATGGCACATGTATAGGCCTACATACATGCCCTTTATAATTTTCCAAAACTTTATATGACAATCATTTCTTTAATATGGTGGTGATTTATGAACAATTAACTTCCAACGAGAACAATCAAATCTATATTTGAAGAAACTTATGGTTCTTTTATACATTCGCATCATCATTGACCCGGGATGGTCTAACCGGTCATGCCAATTAATAATCTTGGCTCATAAACTTATAGTTTATAACCACATGTGCTTTAATTGCACTTTCTAGTCGAATAAATTGGAGAAATTAATAGTTCTATCATATTCTCCAATAGAAATTATACTTTTTGATGACTTTAATATAGTTCAATATATAGCATTATCAAATAAGAAACATTTATACAATATTGAGGTTGCACAATTTTCCGAACAAATGCATATAGAGTATATCATTAACCACATAATGAAATGTATCATAAACAACGTAATAAATAATGCACAGATATGTAACAAACTCATAACACAATTACAGTCAAACTAATACATTTTTTTTTCTTATATAGAATTCACGTCCAATAATATTAGACAACCTTCACAAAAATTTTGCAATTCACAATAGCTTTGGTCTGTATATCTTTTCCTTTTCATGATTGATGGTAACTAAATTTTAGCATTGACGCAAAAATAATTCTCATATTCATATCTATAATGTATACTTTTAATGACAAGTTTATGTGTTTCATGCTATTACTTTTATTTACTCCTTATTACTTTACATTAGTCGATAACATGTCATCACTTATAATGAACATCATATTATTTACATTAACTACATTAGTTTGCTCGTTATTTTACTCATTTATAGCTAAACATAAATTCAAAACTTTTCTGTACTGTCATTTTTAAAATACAAGTTCATCAAAAAATTCCTTGTTTGAGAAAATCCACACTTACACTTATATAACATTTACAGTCAAATAAATTATGCCTCTTATGTAACTCAGCTACATATGATAACATATTTCATTGTTGGGATAAACATTATTATGGATAAATAAATGTTTTAAGTTACATATTTAGAGAAAAAGAATCCTTTGATCATGTACGTCATATTTGCATAAAATTTTTTCGCAATAAAAAAAGATCGACATAAAGTTTTTCTATAACTTACTACTAGACGAGTACCCGTGCATAGCAACGGGATTTTATAGCGACAGATAGTTTATTGATAAAAAAAAGTTTATAGGTTATAAGCGAAAAATAATAAAAGTTTGAAGATTTGAGAATTAAACATAATGTTTTGAAACCCGGTTCGACCCGGGTGGTTTAACTGGTTGAACCATTTCGGACGAAAAACGGGTTTGAAGCGTCCCGGGTCAACCCGGATTGTGTTTTAATTGGTTGTATTTAATTTGGTAGATATATTTTTAATTGGTTGTACAATGTGAATAAATCATTGTACTTTTAAGTAATGGATAATGTTTTGAAACCCGGTTCGACCCGGGTGGTTCAACCAGTTAAACCGTTCCGGTCGAAAAATGGGTCGATTTAAACCGGGTCAACTTGCTAGGTTGGGTCGAAAACGGGTCAAATTAAACCGAGTCAACCCGCCGGGTTTGAAGCGTCCCGGGTCAACTCGATTTGTGTTTGAATTGGTTGTATTTAATTGGTAGATATGCTTTAATTTGGTTGTATAATGTGAATAAATAATTGTACTTTTAAGTATTGGGGTGTTTTAATAAAAGTATTAATTACATTTCATTTTCTCTCTCATTTGACCATTGTTGAAAACTCAACATTTCACTTTTGACCATTTTTCCATTATAGGTAGTATAGATATAAGCTATCTCGCCATTTAACTTAATATTTTAAGATAATAACAATCACATATTTTTAGTTTTGTGTGGTTTACGTTTCTTCAGTTTTGTGTGGTTTACGTTTCTTCGTCATTGTTAATCAAGATTTTCATAAACCTTATTATTAGTGAGATAAACTAATACTTAATACCCTTAATTATTTATATACGACGTACATTACTCATCCAACCTTATTATTAGTGAGATAAACTAATACTTAATACCCTTAATTATTTATATACGACGTAGCATCTAGATCATTAAATAATAAAACTTAGAGATGCTTCTTAAACATTGATTTAACCATGCACGAAGATGAGTTATCACAAAATTAATAGCATAATTGACAAATTTCATACGCACAATCGACATTAAGATGAACAATAATTAACCGTGTCACATGAACACAATAATATAAGAATTATAGGCTATGATAGTAAACATGGTGCATCACCTAACAAGTTCCCTTCTCAAATCTTAATGATCATTACTTTTATCCATGTAAAATATTATACACGAAAGATCTTAAATATCTTAAAGAAAACTCGACATTTATGAGATGGCAGTTACAACCAAAAAAACTTGCTCGTGCTAAATATGTATAAAATAATAGTTAAAACGGATATTCGGATAGCATGCGTATAATGAAACCCCTAAACAATATAAGAATCTATATAACAACAACACCAACTAGCAAGATAGCACAGTGTCACTAATAACTTGCTAGGCATTATGTTATAATAATAAAATAATAATAATAAATAAAGATAACAATTCCATACGAGTCTAGTAGATTAATTCATTTACCACATAAGCATATAAAGTGTTGCTACCTTACAAAGTTGTGATATATATGTAAACATAAACATTCATATCAATATTATAGTTAAATTGTTACTAAGCACCTATAAATATAATATTAAGGCTCTATATAAACACAAGACTTCTAGCATATAAAACACAAAACAAGTCTACTAATGATAAACAATAAAGTAGAGTGAAGAATGTCTTGTCCACATAAAAGGTTTACGAGGTTTGAAACTAAATAACTGTATAGCATGATGAAAAATAATAATAAACGAGCTTGGGCACCCGCGCGTTTCTGCGAGAATGTTGTGTTTAATCAAAACTTGAAATAAAACGATCAAAATTTTGTTATTATTATTATTATGTTTTAAGGACTAAATTTGCAAAAGGGAGTGCACGCGCTCGTTAAAAAATAAATTTTGATCGTTTTATTTATAACTCCGAATTTTGGTTTTATATATAATTTTGGTTTTATGTAAAAAAAAAAAAAAAAAATGACTAAATTTGCAAAAGATCGCTAACGGGGGACTAACGGTGCGATTTATAGATAATTGAGGGACTGAAAGCGTAAATTCGTTAGCTACAGTGCAGGCACTATTCGGCACTGTGCTGCACTGTAGCAACCACTGTTTGGTACTGTAGCAACTTATTTTTCAGTTTTAGTCCCTTAACGTGACGTTCTTTGCAAAGTTAGTCCTTAGGGACTAACGGTGAAAAAAAATAACGTTAGGGGCTGTTTATGTTTATTATTTGCACAGAAAAAGCCTCTGAAGTTACTGGTCTGCTGCAAATTTAATCCACGTCTATTAGTTAACGGTTGTTAAAGACTAACTTCGCAATTGGTCACTAACCTCAGGGGCTAAAAGTGGCAAACACGAAACTTGCAAAGTTACTGTTGCTACAGTAACAAAAACGGCTTTTAGTATATATATAAATAAGAGAAATGATTGGCATGCCTAAAATATATGCCTAATTTTGTGCCTAAACATGTGTGGCAACAATTCATTGGTTGTATGAACCGGACCCACCTCTTCATAATCCAATGAGTTAGTGACACATAAGTTAGACACAAAATTAGTCTTGTCTTTTAGGTCTCCTAATATTTTTCCTATAAATAAATATAGACACAGAACAATTATAAATCTTGTTCAATTGGATGTAGGAACGAGAATAAATTATCCCTAAAATTTGCTACATGACATAAAATAATCAAAACAATAGTGCATAAACTATTAAAAGTAAAATATAGCACGCAAAAAAGGATGAATAAATAAACAACAAAACATATGCAAACGAATATGTGCTGAAGTTTGTTAGTTACTTTAACATAGATGAATTGCATGTAGTCACTGAATAAAACTACTGTTGCAATTAGAACAGGGAATGACAATTTATGGTGGGGAAAAGCAGAAAAACACACTAATACGCATGAATAATTACATGTATAGATTATATAGATCCCTAAGAAAACAAAAAGCTAATTAATGTTCTAATAGCATAACTACGATGAACGTAATCAGAAACATATTCGAATCACTAACGATCAAGTATATGTGCATGTAAATATTCTATTTTATATGCATTATGCAACAAGATTCTGTGTCGTAGGGTAATAATATAAAAGCCAACAATATAGAATTACATAATAATAAATCAGTTGTACAAAATCACTGGTGTCAATTAAAGGTTCATGTTGTTATGATTGATCTATGATATATTATATGTTTTTTATTTGAATAAACTAATGGACATTAAAGAAACAGACAACAAAATTTTGTACGCAACCAATAGCCTAGTAGAAGAACATATGCAAATAACTATATAACCAAAGATGATCAAAAGAAAAGCGTACCTCTAATTCAAAAACCTGTTAGAGCGCGCTGATAACGTGTTGTAAACAAGAATAGATGAACTGAAAGTAAATTATCAACTATAAGATTTACAAAGAGTATATATATATAGACAAATATTAGGGCAAAACCCGTGGGCCTATTATGTAATATATGAACATCCACATATAATTATTAACATATTTTAGTTTATTATTTTCTTTTTGACAATAAATTTACATATATCAAAAATTTCGTTTAGCTCGTGTCCGTTCGGGCTCGAGCCCGTTTGACCCGTGGCCGTTCGGGCTCGAGCCCATTTGGCCCATTGCCCGTTCGGGCTTGAATATTTGTATAATATGCTTTATTATTTGTATTAGTGACATTTAATGCAGGAATTGTGTTTAAGTTGGTTGTACAATATGCTTGATAATTTGTATTTCTTATGTAATTGGTGTTTAAATAAGTGCATTAATTATATTTATTAACCAGTTAATTAATTGTATTTAATGTACATAATTATTTATTTATTGTATTTAATGTTCGTATTAATTTTATGTTAGAATTAAATATGAGGGGAATTTCTATAAGTAGCATTAGTTGTTGTACTTATAGCTTTAGAAGTTATATTGCTTAATTTTAAGTATTTCTATTAATAGTAGGCCTTCCTCCATTATTATAAGACTAGCAGGGTCCCCGTGCGATGCAGCTGCGGCCTGCGGGCACCCTGTAATTTAATTATTTCGGCTAATAATTTATTTTATTTGTATATTTTTTGGCAATAGCTTTGCTGATTAGTTTTTTATGGCAAAAGTTTGGTGAAATTTTGCTTAGTTTGTATTATTTTATTTATTATTTTTTTTTGTTTAGTAGTTTGCTTGGTTTGTACAATATGTGAACGTATTTTAGTTTATTATATTCTTTTTGACAATAAATTTATGGATATCAAAAATTTCGTTTAGTCTGTGTCCGTTCGGGCTCGAGCCCGTTTGACCCGTTCCCGTTCGGGCTCGAGCCCATTTGGCCCATTGTCCGTTCGGGCTTAAATATTTGTATAACATGTTTTATTATTTGTATTTGTGATATTTAATGCAGGAATTGTATTTAAGTTGGTTTTACAATATGCTTGATAATTTGTATTTCTTATGTGGGTCCTCCTAAATAAACCCATTATTTCCACTAAATAAACCTTCATCAATATATTAATCATTGTTTTTATTACTTTTTGAGTTAAATGTGTATTAATTGATGATATAATCATTAGAATAATTTGACTAATCATTTAAAGCACTTTAATTACTTATACTAGTAATTACTTTTATATACATAAATAAATAAAAAATTCAAAATCAAACAAACTTTTATTAAGTGATTTTCATTCACTTTTCTAATCACGAGGGTGTTACAAAATTACATTAAGTTAGATCATAACTTTCAGAAGCAAATTCATTTTGACGACTAAAATATTTCTCTTCCCATCAAGATGCAATATTGCTTATATATGTGATCTAAAGTGCATGAGTTAACGGTAAAGGAAAACCTTCCCGTAATGCAACTCTAATATAATGGTCACCATTTACGTGGGCAATCACTATGATCTCAATCGCCTCGCATATGGATGCCCCTCCATATGTCGTGCTCGAGGCTGATTATGTTTATCACATATCACACCCATCAACCAACCATCATATATACTTGAATACTTTCTTACTAACATAATATACACATGATATTGTGCATATAACAATGACGCGTAATAATTCTTTAAATTTTAAATAAGGACATCCATAAAAGCATTTATTAAGGGTCATTACGTGCTATTAAACACGCATAATGTCTAAAAATGATATCACTAACTAAATTTTTCATTAGTACATAATAAAAAAATTATATAAGAACTCGCATGTCCACGATCATTATAATTATATAAGTATAAAAGATTCTATACAATGTTATAGACAAATCATATTTAACCGTATTTGCACCCGGACACGCATGCTAAAATAAAATTTTACAAAACATAAATTACATTAAGTTATAGTATTATTAAGATATGATAAATATTCTAATACTTAATTGGTATCAATCATATGAATCAGTTATAAATTGAGAAGATAGATATACAGGCCACTTGAACTTCGGTGCAAAAGAAATTATAACATTCTATTGTGAAGGGTGGAAATATTACTTCCTGAGAGTTAAAATAAAAAATGAAAATACATTTGAGGAAATAAAAATAAAGATTGAATATAAAATAATTGAAGATGAATAGAGTTACGAGATTATGAAATTTAAGTAAAGTTAGCAATAAATGATGAAAGATAGAAACAATTAACATCTTGCTTTATAAAAAACTAGCTAAAAGACCCGTAAAATTCACGGGTATTTTTAAGTAACGTTGAAGAATGCAGTAAATGATATTGCGTATTATGAAGTTACAAATTAGAAAGAACCACATATGGACAAACACACGTAAAGTGTATACTGGTAAATTGGTAATCATCAAACATAAATTATAAGAAATACGATAGTCAAAAATCCCAAAAGATAAAATAAACATATGTAATCCTTTATTCTACGAATGTAATAAATATGTACATATATATATGATCATAAATTGTGTAGCACTTCTTTGTAGGCCACGTTGGTGGTGGTATTAGTGAGATTTCCTTCTTCAGCATGAATAACGATCTTCAATACTTTTTTGCTCCTAATGTGAGAGACTGCTACATATAGTTGGCCATGTGTAAAAACAGGTTGTGGCAGAAGGTGATATTTTCATCCATGGGATAAGCACTCACTTACCAAAATGGCTTCCATTGATTATATTATAGTCGCGTCAATGCAACTTTTCATCAACCGATCCACATGAAGTCGTGTTCCGTTGCACAAACCATTGGATTGATCAATGTTTTGTAACAACATGATCAAAACACCCACTCTCAATTTAAGTTCGTGGTTAGGTAATGCATTCCACAGTAAGAGTGGCTACTTTGACACATAATTAGATGGTGAAATCATGTAATGTAACTAAAATTTAGCCTATGTTTTAAATTTTAGTTGGTTGAACATGCAAAAAAAAATCTGGATAAAATAAATTGTTTAATTGGGTTAAGATGCGTCAAACTGTAATTGAAAACTTTCAACAACACATCCTCAACCGACTTATTAATATGAAAAATGATAGTATTTTGTTATGGTTATCTTAAGGATATGCATTAGTTATTCGTAAAACTATGGCTTAATCCGACACAACCCAATTCAACTTGTCTATTTTAAAACCTATATTGATATCAACAACTCATCTATTTAGCCAAAAGTTTATGTTAATGAACATATAAACTATAAAGAACACAAAATTATCAACTGTACTCACTAATAATGAAGGCAATCTTCTTTTTAAATGGAGGAAATAAAAACAATAAAGAAAAAATTAAGTTTCCTCACTTTCTAATAATTTGATAATTTGTTATAAGAATCTTCATTCGCCATAACCTACAGACTGCGACCGTGGCAAAAAAAACGAAGGCAAATAAAATTGTAGTGACAGAAATTATAAAATGCAAATGGATTGCTACATGTCCCATGGGCCGTACAAGTAAAATATAAAAAATTGAGTCAAATTCAAATATCTAGAATATTAGACTAACAAAATAAATACTCCGTATTATACTAACAAAATAGTTGTCATAGTAAAATAAAAGTTTGTTTCGTATTAGTCAAATTAATAAAAGGATAAAAAGTGTTCAGTGACTTCGACTGTTCAACACCATGTTTGACCCATTTTACAACTGTGTTAGTGTATAACATGTATATAGTAGATAATTATGAACCTAATTTTTTTTTATTATCCAAGTAATAATCTTTCCATCACTAAAATGATTTAAAGGTTTTATATTACATATAGAATATATTATGACATATATTCGTTCATGTGCATTGTTTAACCCATGTATTCGTTTATGACATATGTTCCTATTTGGCATATCCGAATTTCACTTATTCAATATAAAACATGAACCATTCTTTTCACTCAATAAGAAATATACTGGAAAAGTGTCTAGCCCATAGTTACATGGAACGGGGATCGTTCCGATGCACGATTGATGACCGGGGTCGCGGTTCGCTAGGTGCCTAAAATTCGCTTCGATGGGGGTAGGTTCATCCGGGATCACTCCGGTATGATGTACCTAATACATAACATATTCTTAAGGAATTAAAAAAAAAAAATCCAAAATTAAAATAATAGTTTGATACTTTTGAAATTTTCATAAGTCATAACCATCATTCAATTACATACTAAAGTTTCTGTATTAAAGTTAAAAAAAGCAAAAATTTCATAATTGATAAGGTTTGAGATTCAGATCATTAATTTTCCCGTTCCCGACTGAATTAAAGGCAGAAGATGGAACGCCCTATATCTAAACTCATAAACTCATTCCATTTCCATTTCACCCTATAACTAAACTCATACCAACAGTGATTCAAGAATCCAAACTAAACACACCCTAAATTAAAGAAATTGATTAATTAAAATAAGAATACCTCAATAAATGTTTGTCGCATACAGTGAATTTGTAAATGTGAAGAATGGTGAAAATAAACTATAATTAATTTAAGTAGATTTAAGCTCGGCACCTTATAGCATGATGTAAACCCCATCCCAGTTTTGGTCAATGTCACAAGCTAATTAATTTACTTATTGATATGTTTTTATAAACATGTTGTCCACCAAACATATTTTCCAAAATTCCTTCATCACATCTCAAGGCGCAAATACTACAAATAGTTTAGAAATGAGCAAGTTTATTTATAAGAAAATTGTCCATGCCTCCATGGTATAAAGAATGAAAAAGAAACATAAACCGAAAAAGCTTACGAAGTTACCATTAAGCAAGAGATAACATCCTCATTGTTTATTTATAAAGTACCCGTGACTGGAAAATATTAAGCCAATTGGCGCTGCTCCTACTTCCCTTTTACTTCTCTAGACTGAATCATATTTTCACAAAGGAAAAGTCTATATGTTTACATGTAGAATTTTCAAGATGTTTACCAGTGTATACCAAACAAAAACACTCATTTATTGATATTTATGATATTGGTCAATCTGACATGAGATGGTATTTTTTATCTCATTAACCCTTCCTTTAACTTAATTACGAAATTTGATTTAATATCAAGTTAGCATCGCTAAGAAAATAACGTAGTATTTGTGGATATATCAAATCTGACCCGGTTTGACACGTTACTAAAGTTTGAATGTTTTCTAATAATGCCCAAAAGAATGAAGTTGGAAGACATGTTAATAATTAAATTTTTTAGAAAGTGTACCTGGGCTCTTGGGAATATAGCAACTCGGTCAAACCATCACCTGTGGCAAGAAACGCATGCCATAAGTAATATTTCTAGGGACATAATTGTGGTATTCTGACCAATAATGGAAAAAGTAAATGAAAACACAATGGAAGTGATTTAAATCACCCTATAAATTTATCAACAGGTGAGCACTATAAGATTTAGATGAAATATGAACATCACATTATGTCTTTCACAGAAAGAATATGGAATTAATATATTGAACTTACCTCATAGCATCCACATGTGATTTTGTATAACAATATTAGTCTTTCTCTTAGAATTATAACTCTAAGACCACTTCTTTTTAATAGTATGAAAAAAAAAAAAAAAAAAAAAAAAAAAAAAAAAAAAAAAAAAAAAAATCTTGACATATCCTATCGCTATGTTGCTCACTTCAGATTATCTCCAAATCCCTCAATTGTTAGATAATGTAGAAAAAAGAGAGCCAATCAAAGAACTTGTAGCCTTTAGCTCCTCCGTTTTAATCACTATTAGAACTTTTTAATTCATTACCCAATCCTACAATTATTAATCTTTCGCAACATGTCATGCGACCCTTATAACTCGCATGATCTGCAAAACTTATGTACCCGGCGCACAAAATACCTTATCACCTGTTAAGTAAAGATACCAAAAAATGCCATGATAATAATGTGCATTTTATCAAGCATGTGATATGATTATGTAAATTTTACCAAGGATTCGCATAAATGTTTTTGGTTTAAAAGTCTTTCAATGTTTCTTTCTGGTGAGACATTTCATCGTATAGTTGGTGGTCAACTAATAAACACAACATTCAAAAACACCTATCAATTATAAGAAATCTATATGGAACTCATTATAAATCAATCAAACCAAGACTAACCTTTTTATTCTGCGACATCAACTTTTTATGATGAAAAGAAACCGGTGATGAAAATCGGTATCAAGAAAAGTAAAATCAAGAAGTTGTTCAATACAAATCAAACTAAACAAAATAACATAAACTAAAACTTTCAGGAAGAATAAAGATCAATGAATTAAAAATGCAAGATTTTATTATTATTATTATTATTATTATTATTATTATTATTATTATTATTATTATTATTATTATTATTATTATTATTATTATTATTATTTTTATGGAGATTGTGGTGGAGGATGGAAGTATTTTTCAAACGCCATTGTGTGTAGAAGGAAAATGATTATAAATTGATATTGGAGCGCTTTTGAATCCAATAACATTGGATTGAAGTTTTTGAATTGGATGAATATGAGAGAAGTTTTGGAATAGCTTTCAATCGGTTATAGAGAAGCCCTTTCATGGAGTGTATTGGAAAACATGTACTTAACTAAAATATCTATGCGCTATCTTTCAAGACACATCAGTGAATTAAATACAGGCTGCTTCAGAGAGTTGTACAAAACTCTGTTTTATTAGATAAAATAGATTTGGTGTATTTAAATTTGACTTGGGTCCAAATAGTTAAATTAGGGTTAGAATAGTAGGACCCTTCTTATGTAAGGGGTGTTTTAATAAGTGCATTAATTGTATTTATTAACAAGTTAATTAATTGTATTTAATGTACATAATGATTTATTTATTGTATTTAATGTTTGTATTAATTATATGTTAGAATTAAATATGAGGGGAATTTCTAGGGAATTGATATTTACACGGAAACTTTTGATACGTACACAGAAAATTGATGTCAAGTGACTAAAACACCCTCAAATAGTTTCACTCGTTTTCTCTTTCCATAAACCCATCAAACTCAACTATTTTCTTCACCCTTCTTGTTACTTCCACGTTTCACCGGAGCCCTTTGATCAGAGATTGTCCATGGCTGCCTGACTGAAAATTAATACATCTTAAATCAAAAATCGCTTCACTCCAATAATAAGTGCGACCTAATTTACAGTTTCTCTTTTGAATGCTTAAAGTGGTATAAATTATTCATACTTGATAAAAATATACTCTCAAATCCGAATGAATAAAAGACGTTCCCAATACGGGTAAATACACCCAAAAATTACATTAGAGCCTGCACAGAGTTTATTAAAGCCAAAACAACACCAAAAAAATAATCATTTATTCCCTTAGTTATCATTGTATTGTAAACAAATGATAAGATTGAAGTAACAAATCATGTTAGGAATTTTATACTACTTCGTAATCGTCGTAAAATCAAATAAAAACACGACAAAAAAAATCTTCCTAAAATCATATCACAAATTACAATGGCTATTATGACAATACCAACTTGATGGATTGTGTTGCAAACACAATGTTCGAACGAACTATTGAACGCAATGAAGGCATTAAAATGTTAACAATTTGCATACTTCAAAATTGGTGAAGTAAAGGGCGGCATTGGATTTGCAGGCTGTGGCTAGGAGTGAGCATGATGGTCTGGTGTAGTTGACCGACTAAAGGGAAAAAGAAAGTGGTAAAAGGGTAGTTTAGTCACTTAACATCTTTTTTCTGTGTACACATCAAAAGGGTCCGTGTGAATATCATTTCCTGAATTTCTATAAGTAGCATTTGTTGTTGTACTTATACCTTTAGAAGTTGTATTGCTTAATTTTAAGTATTTCTATTAATAGTTGGTCTTCATGCTTTATAATATAGTATGATATTTAGATAATAGTCATTCAATCATGTATCTCTGTATGACACTAAGGCATTGATCTTATAAATTACAAGTTATATGTTTTTTAGTTGTGTCTAGTAATAAAAAATTGTGTGTTTACCATGTTTTCTTTCAATTCTAATGTTCATAAGACGTTTGATATGCGGACTTAACAAATAACAAACATGATGTCATTTAATAAGAACTCACTCAGTTTGTAAACATTTTGAAAAATAAAAAAAGAAAAAATAAATAAAGGTAAGTGCAAGGATCGAATGATGGCTCCTCATACCCTTGCATGCATACTGATTTCACCACATATAGCATATGCTGGAACTCATTAAAGCGTATTTATATTAGTTGATTGATGTTGAACAAGTCAATTCATTCCATAAGGTTGAGAAACAAGTTACGGCTTATTGAAAAGGAACACCCAACCCGAAAAGGGTTAAAATGGCACATTATGGTGTCAACAGAACAAACACAAGCGGAAGACGTTTATTAATAATAACGTTACATTAGTTCAAAATGAAACTAAGAGAATAATTCCAAAACATAATTGTAGCAACCGACATTTTTAGGGCAATACTTGTTTATAAAACTCGAAACCATTTGTAACAAACGATGATTTTCCAAACCTATTTTAATAATAAATTATGTTTGTTATTACCTATTATGCATTTCGAGCTTTTTGGAATTTATTTGATTTGAAAACGAGAAGTAAGTTGCACAAAACATGGAAACTACACATGGCGCGTACCGGCACAACCGCACATCAAATATACGTTTTAATATGATTGTTTTGATATTTGCGAGATATTAGTCGTGTAAATACTCGTTTTTCGTGAAAAAAATACCTTAAAAATAATGGTATAAATTTCGTGTCTTAAATTAATCATTATCGGGCCTAAATGAGTTCCGAACATCAATTTTATATAAGATAACGAAAATTACAACATAGGTCGTTGTGGTGAAGTTACACCGTCTACCCTCATCTATCACCCACTTGTCATTTTAATTTTTTTTAGATAAAAAAAGAAGAGTAAACTGCAAAATACATCCCTGTGGTTTACACATTTTGGCATCTTACATCCCTGTTAGAAACTTTTGGCAAAATACATCACCCTTTAGGCAAACGTTTGCCACCCTACATCCCTCGTTAACCATGAAGACTAACGATGCAAATTGTTTCATCGTTATCTCTCAACGAGACAGAAAATATTACACCGTTAGCCTTCGTTAGCCAAACTTTTCACCGTTAGTCCTCATTTTGGGTTTTTTTCCCGTTTTTTACGTTTTATCCGTTTTTTTTCAGTTTTTTTCTGTTTTTTATACGTTTTATCAGTTTTTTTTTATGTTTTTATCCATTTTTTGTACGTTTCATCAATTTTTGCCATTTTTTTACGTTTATCCATTTTTTGTATGTTTTATCCATTTTTTGTCAGTTTTTCCATCTTTTTTTGGTTTGTTTTTTTTATTTTTTATTTTTTTTCTTTATTTTTTTTACGTTTTACCTATTTTTTGTACGTTTTATTCATTTTTTGTCGGTTTTTTTTTCCCGTTTTTGTACGTTTTATCAGTTTTTTTTATGTTCTTATCCGTTTTTTGTATATTTAATCCGTTTTTGACATTTTTTTCCTTTGTTGTATATTTTATCAGTTTTTTTTTACATTTTTATCCATTTTTTGTACGTTTTATCCATTTTTCTATCAGATTTTTTAACCTTTTTATCCATTTTTTGTACGTTTCATCCGTTTTTGTCAGTTTTTTTTGCGTTTTATCCATTTTTTGAACGTTATATCTGTTTTTTTTACGTTTTGATCCGTTTCTAGTACGTTTTTATCCGTTTTTGTCAGTTTTTTTTATATTTTGTCCGTTATTTGTACGTTTTTATCCGTTTTTTGTATATTTTATCCGTTTTTTGCCCCCCTTTTTTTTATGTTTTATCTATTTTTTGTACGTTTTATCCGTTTTTTGTATGTTTTATCCGCTTTTTGTACGTTTTATCTATTTTTTGTAAGTTTTATCTGTTTTTTGTATGTTTTACCCATTTTTTGTCAGTTTTCCCCTTTTTTGTACGTTTTATCGGTTTTTTACGTTTAATTCATTTTTTGTACGTTTTATCTATGTTTTATCAGCTTTTTCCATTTTTTACGTGTTATCAGTTTTTTACGTTTTATTCGTTTTTTGTACGTATAAAACATTAGAAAAGGGGAAAAACTGACAAAAACCGAATAAAACGTACAAAAAATAGATAAAAACGCACAAAAAACAGATAAAATGTAAAACAACTGACAAAAAACGGATAAAACGTACAAAAAACGGATTAAAACATAAAAAACCGATAAAATGTTCAAAAACGGATAAAAACGTAAAAAACTGGCAAAAACGGATAAAAACGTAAAAAACTGATAAAAAACAGATGAAACGTACAAAAAATGAACAAAAACGTAAAAAAACTGATAAAACGTACAAAAAAGGGAAAACAACTGACAAAAAATGGATAAAACGTACAAAAAATGATAAAAACGTTAAAAAACTGATAAAATGTACAAAAAATGAAAAAACTGACAAAAAACGGATAAAACATACAAAAAATGGATAAAACGTAAAAAAAATGGCAAAAATGAATAAAACGTAAAAAAAAAGGGAAAAAACTGACAAAAAACGGATAAAACGTAAAAACAGAAAAAACTCAAAATGAGGACTAACGGTGCAAACATTTGGCTAACGAAGGCTAACTGTGTAAAATTTTCTGTCTCGTTAAGAGATAAAGGAGAAAAAATTTGCATCGTTAATCCTCATGGTTAACGAGGGATGTAGGGTGACAAACGTTTGCCTAACGGGTGATGTATTTTGCCAAAAATTTCTGACAGTGATATAAGATGCCAAAATGTGTAAACCATAGGGATGTATTTTGCAGTTTACTCAAAAAAGAAGATAATACTTGGTTTAGTTATACATACTATAGCTTATGTGAGGTTGTTTACTTTCGTATACATATGATGAGAAAAATAAATGTTTCACTATCTCGATAATACCTACAAAAAAAAATGCGTCGCCACCAGAAATAAAAAAACACGTTTTTTTGGTTAAAGCGATGGAACAAATTTCATAAATTTCCTTTTGGTTAAAGCGTTGGAGCAAAAAAGAAAAGAAAAAATGAGAGAGGGGGGGGACCTATTACCAAATTAAAAACTAATATTATTTACATTACCTTTTTGTCTTATGTTTTATTAATATGTACTAGCTTCATAACCCGCCCGATGGGCGGGTTCGCCTTATCTTATTGCTTGACAAAATTTAATTGGACGTAACTAAAAAGTGAATAACGGCAAATATGTTAAACAAAAAAATTGAAAACAAAAAGACAGTGTTAATGTATTAGATTTAAACTGAACATGTACAACGTGAGAAAAAAAATACATGGTCCTTTTTCATATAGGAAATAAAACTTCATTGTGCACAACGTTGGATGTGGAGTTTATGTATTTATCGTCTTTGTACGTAGCTTGGTGTTTTAGCTTGTTTTGCATGCTCATGACATCATACATCTTTGTTTCCTTACCCTTTCTATGATCCTAGAAGTGATCGTTTCCTTACCCGTTCTCACTGAATCCAAAACCATGATGGTATCATACCCTGAAGATTACAAAATAACCAAAAAGTAAAAGTGACCAGCATGAAACCAAATTACAAAACCATATTCGCTATCTCTTACGACTACCCTGATCACTGCTATAAGCTAATGATTATCTAAATGGCACCGTAAATGGTAAGTATTTCAAAACTTTCACTAAAATTTGACCTCGATAATAGCAAAATCCAACAACAAAACACAACATAGCATATGGGATTACTTTCAAATAAGGACAGTTCAGGTTAAAACTATCAAGGAGTGTTTACTATTACTTCCGCAATCTAAACGTAGCATCCATATAATTAAACAAATTACATTACGTCAACCTTTACGTCAAGCTGGAGGATTGATGTACCCGTAGGAGCTAATAACTTACTCTAGGATGTTCATGGCTCATTTAAAGAAAGAGAGAGCGTTGTATTGATTTCAGGAGAACTTCTTTTATGATTGTCCTCGTCTAGACCTTTATGTTAGCTTAACCTAAGCTACAAATCAGGCTGCCATTCCTTATCTTTCCACCCTTCAGTCTGTAACTATATAAAAAGATTGATGCACAGAGATTTGTCAGTTTATCAGCATCGTAATATGACAGATTGATAATAATATAAACTAAGATTTAAATCTTTGGTGCAAATTAAAAATTTTAAAGTATGAAATTCTATATCCTAAATATATGTATAATTCGACACAATCTATTTTGCTAAGTAAATATTACACATTATAAGCAAGTTGGATCTAGTCTATACCTCCTAAATCTTGTCACACGTCACATATAAGTTGCATAGACCAAATTGTTTAAACTATGTAACAATAAATACACTTTGAAGATATAATAAACTTATAACTATAAGTAAGAATCACACGTTACAAAGACATGCTAGTGCTGAAAATAATTTACGTTTAACACAACTTCACACATGCAGATTTAGTCTAAGTTATTTGAAATCTTTAAAGAAGAATAAGTCTCCCTTGACTCTCCCTATTAATCGGAAACTTCCATCCTTATATCCCCTATTCCCCAAACCGAATTCATCACTTTTCACTCACAAGAAAACCCTAAAATAAAATACTAAAATGGCAGCGTTAATTCTCGTCCAAGAAAAGAGTTCGAAGGAGGTACTAAGGCAGTAGCAAGGTGGTTGATCGAGGGTGTGTTTGCATACGAAAGAGGGTTGGTTTTGGTTCGATTGGTGTGATCGCGGAGTGATTCATTTGGTTGTTGGTATTCGAGGATTTCCGTTTGTTCGAATAAGGTTTCTGGTTCTTGGTGTACTAGCTTGGTTAGTAATCAGTTCGTGGGTACAAACAACTGTGGCGATTGTGTGGCTATTGGGTCATAGGATGTATTCGTTGTTCTCTTCGACCCGTTCCGAATCCGATCTAGAGGTATCACTTGTCATCATCCTTGTGTTCTGATCGGAATATGAAAAACATATATACGTTTAAAACTTGTGAACATGATCTTTTGTTTCGTTAAAACATAAGTATGCGAATCACTTATATTGGGTACATAAAATAATGAACTACATATATGTCGATCTCATTTCTGTTTTGTAAACTTTTCGATATACGTTTGAGATACGTTTGAATGCTGCCTTTAGAACGTGTTAACAAGATTGAAAACAGAAGCATAGGTCATCTATAACCTAAACCATTATTAAGCTATTATGAATATAAACTTAAGCATGCATGTATACGTCTCCACATGGAATCATAAATAGAAACCTTATATAAGTCACTTTATAACATGTTATTTTGGATCAGTTTTGTACGTGTCTTGACCCATTCTCACACAACCTAAAACATGTATCAACACAATCACTTTAAGCTAAAATGGTGTGGCATAATAATGTTTTGTTTCGGCTTGTTTTCATCCACAAAAGGTGTGTGGGTCTCGGCCTCAGTTAAACCACAAAAGGGATGTTTGTTTGGCTAATTTAAATAACAAAAAGGGTGTGTGTCGCGGATTATTTAAACAACAAGAGAAGTGTTTATCTCGGCATATTTAACAAGAGGGTGTCATGGACTTGTTTGTTTTTGAAATAATAAAAATCTTGGGTCGTCACGGTATAAATATTAATATCGTGGGTACATTACTAAATTATATAGAATTATGATGACGGGGTCCAAATTATTATCTTAACATTAATTTATTAAAATAAACTTTAAAATAATTTATTTGACATGTTAATATTTAATTTTCGAGAATATATATTTTGACCCTAAACTTTACTAAATTATCGTACTTAACCCCAACTTATTATATTGGTCATTATAAACTTAAAATATTATTGAATCGTCAATAATAACCCTAAAGTATTAAATTACCATTTCGGGAACTTACTAAATACTGAAAGTTACTAATTCAGGAAATTTACTAATTATGGAAAGTTACTATATTTGGCATGTGACTAAAAATGAAAAGTTTCTAAAAATGAATAGAAACCTAAAAGGAGTGATCTTATTTAAAATGAGCTTATAAATAATAAAGACGGTCATTAATTCGTGTAGATTCGCTAAAGAAGGAGCAACTTCCGATCTGTATGTCTTCTGATGTGTTTGCACTTGCGGTTAAGGTACAAATATTCTTCCCTTTTCAGTAGGGACTTCTCATGACTTTCTTGATCCTTGACACTGCTATGATTCCCTTTCGATATGCCATTGCTATGATCCCTTTGTTATGATATTTTGATATGAGCTTCTGATATGATCCTTCTGATATGAGCTTTGATATGACTCGTTTGATATGATTCGTTTGATATGATTCAGTTCAGTTTGCTATGTTCTGTTGGATATGATATGATGATTCGATATGATATGATATGATTTGTTCTGTTTTGATGCCCGAGTTTTTATTCTACTCATGGAGGTACCATGGGCGTGTCATTGAAGCACTAATGGCATGGCACTTTCTGTGGAGGTGTGATTGATCCACGGCGTCCCCATTTTGATATGATATGATATGATTATGAGTACTCTTGGCCATTATACGTGTATATACTTGTCATGCGAGCAGGTGTATATATGATTTGTTTGTAGGAGGGGGCGTATGGATGCATCCTAGGTATTCTGTTCTGTGTAGGGTGAATGTGAGTGTGTGCTTACACTTCTTCACGTTTGGGAGCTCGCGACTCCATATTTGGTACTTAGAGGTCTCCCCTCTTCGTGCACTTATGATTTGACGGATATGATATGTGATTTTGAGATCTATTCGAGTGTCTCGGGTAGGTCGGCTCGTGGCTTTCCTATGTTTCATTGTGTCTATTCGAGTGGCTCTGGTAGACACGCCTTTGTTGATACATGCTCTATGATTCTAATTATGTTCCATTTGATATATCTATGATGCTTCGTTTCGTTTGACTTATGATATTCGTTCAGTTGTTCGTTGATCTCTTATGCATTTGACAGATGACTTTCTCTTTCAACAGGAGTTTATGCTTTCCGTTTCATATGCTTATTTACATTTCGATTATCCATTTGTTTTGCTATATATCTGTTCACTGGGCTTTTTAAGCTCAGCCGCATTTCTTTTCCTGCGGCAGGTTTTAGGTTGGAAGCTGGGATGGGTGAAGAGTGCATAGGAGCGTTAGTGGACTACCCCATGGACTAGAAGCCCATTTACATCTGGACTAGTTTTGGACTTGGATTAGATTAGACTTTGTTTAGTTTTTTTTCTTTTCCTTTCTCTTATAGTTTTAGTATTCCTTTTGTATTTTTTTTAGATTGTTCCCTTGTAACCTTTTGTTTTAAGTCTTCCGCTTGCGTTGTATGCTTTGTATGTTCTGATTTGGCACCATAATGTGACATTTTGACCCATGTCGGGTTGGGGTGTTACAATTATGGTATCAGGGCTCAGGCTGCGACTTGTAGTACATAAGTTATGGCCTGGGAAGCTTTGGACTCTTAGGTTTGCACCTTAGAAGCTTTAGGAATAACTTTAGAAGGTTTTGCCTTAAGTTTCTCCCGTTAAGAGCTTTAGTATGACCGGTGAGGATTGGGTAGATATATGATCAGACGTTGGTTTTCTTTCTTCCGATTTACTCTGGTTTATGCCTTTGCTTTTCGTTAAGCTCTTACTAGATCATTTGTTTCAGAGACTTAGAAGACTTATCAGGATTCGCGATATGCGTTTAGGATGCCTTTAGGCTTAGTAGTGTGCCTCATAGGTTTCATTCTCTGGAGTCATCCTTTTGAACCTCGATTCTTGATTCATTTGACATTCGTTTAGATGCCTTTTGTTCGTTCGGATATTCGCGTATGTATGAATCCTACGTGTTCAACACATTCTATGACTTCTCCCTGCTTTTGATTCTTTCTTCATTGCTGATTTTTTTGACCTTACCTATTCCACCCCTATGAATGTTTTGTGATTTTTCATCGTGTATATTCGATTGTCCGATGCGTTCTGGAGATATTTGGAGACGATTTTGTTGTGCTAATCTGTTTACATTGGAGATGTTCGATTCGATGTAATTTTGGATTTTGATATGTTACCTGAGTATTATAATGTAATTTTGGATTTTGATATGTTACCTGAGTATTAGTTTTAAAAGTGATTTTAAAGTAAAAAAGATGTAAAGTAGTACTAATAACCAATTTAACCTGCAGAGGACAAAAAATGCATATGATTCTTCTAACTTGATGAAATGCATCTAATATATCTATATGCATATAATTTTTTGCTAGAAAATATATTATGGTGCATCTAAAAGGTTAAGGATGCATCTAATTCAAATCGATGCACATCTAATGTGTAGTTATAGTTATTTCTCATCCTTCTCATTTTAAGGTTTTTTCTCATTTGATCCTAAGCCATGCGAACTTAACAAACATGATGTCATTTAATAAGAACTCAGTCAGTTTGTAAACATTTTGAATGAAAAAAAAAAAAAAAAAAAAAAAAAAAGTGAATGCAAAGATCAAATGGTGGCTTCAAATACCCTTGCAAGCAAACATTTGCCACTATGCTAAACTTTGACTTGTGTTTTATCTTACTAAAGTAAATATATAATATTTTACTAGCTCATAACTCATGTTCAACACTCACATGTAAAGGGAATCAATAATGTTAACTATATAAAGTAAATTAATAATGTTAACTATGACCGTGTCTGTTTAAGATTGTTTATTTGGCTTATGAGCTTATTAGCTTTATAACAACAATATCACACATCATCATTCAACTTACCAAATAATAGGTAGTCGAATTGGCATTACATACTCTATGTAAACCAATGTTTTGAAACCCGGTTTAAACTGATCGGGTTAACCGGTTGAACCAGTTCCGACCAAAAAAATGGTCATATTAAACCGGGTCATAAAAAACGGTTGAACCATGCAGACCCGCCGGGTTTTAAGTGACCCAGGTCAACCCGGTTCTCGAAACCCAATCGGGTTTGGTGTTTTTCATTTTTTTTTTAAAATAAAACAAGTTAATTCTCGAAACCCGATTAGCACGGCCGGGTTTTAAATGATTCGGGTCAACCCAGTTCACGACCAGGTCTTAAAAACCCGATTTTCAAAACATTGATGCAAACTATAATAAATTCCAACGTCACTAAAGCGTTATAATATAACTTTTTTAAAAGAATTTATTAAAATTTGATCCCTCGTCACACTTGATTATCTTGAATAATGCATTGCAAATACGTATCAGGTGAAACATTTTTACAATAATGCAAGGTCATAAAATGTTGGAACTTATGGGTTTTATAAAACAATGTTGTGTATTGTATCTATCCCACATAGATGGGTGAATGAAGTGAATGTGTGTTTATAAGTACTACTCCACTCAATTGTTTGAAATTCTTTTGAAGGCTTCTTGGAGGGAACAAGTGGATGATTAATTTGGTTCATACTATCAATACTACTTATAATGCACGTTGACACTTCTTTCCTATTAATTTTTTAAGATTTCTTAAAATAGATTTTTAAGTAAATACAAGTTAAAAAAACATAATTTACAACTATTTGAAGCACAAATACAACTAAAAAACCAATATTCAAAACATACAATTAATACAATATTTACTTCACCACTTCTTAAAAAATCCAACAATTTAATCACAATGTACAATCTAATCAAGCTACTAAACCAAGCAAATACTAAAAAATAAATCGGAGAAACAAACACACAATATTCAATCCAACTCCAAATCAATCACCCTCACCTACCTGGTTCGAACAAGAACACTAACGAAAAAAAAAATCACCATGGTCGTTGTGTGATCTAAACAGCGTACCCGAGACACATCATAGATCCTTTTAGAAGTATACACTTCTTGTCTCATATCCAAAAACATTAAAGATAGAACAAAAAGAAAACGTGTTGTTTCCTTATTCTTTCTTTCGATTCAGCGAAAAACACAAGAACAAGAACAAAACGAAACCTCTTTCAAGATCTTGAAACTGTGCACTTCATTTGCTTCGAAAATAGAGGGTGATTGTGGTTCGGTTAGCAAAAAGAAACAAAGGTGTTTGTTGTTTATCATTTGGATTTCGAAGGAATTATTGTGAATTGATTGTTGAGAAAAGAACAAGGGAATAAATTTGATTTTTTCACTAGATCTGAGTTTGGTAGGAGTGTAGCATGGTTGTAGTTCGGTTAATTTGCAAAAAGAAACAAAGGTGTTTGTTGTTTATCATTTGGATTTCGAAGGAATTATTGTGAATTGATTGTTGAGAAAAGAACAAGGGAATAAATTTTATTTTTTTACTAGATCTGAGTTTGGTAGGAGTGTAGCATGGTTGTGGATTTTTATTTATTTATTTATATATTTATTTATTTATTTAGTATGGCTACGTTTAGGATAAGTAGCGTAAGAGAATAATTAGGGATTACTATAGGGTGAAGTTTAGTGTATTAGTGGCTTGGCTTTTATCAAATTAGGTTAGCACATTGGGCTGTCATTTGACTTTTAAATTCGAAAATATTGGATAACAAAAGGGTTTTGAAAATGAAAACCTATAAGCTTGGTTTCGGTTTATTAATGTTTGTTTTTTGCGGTTTCAGATTGAGCAGATCGGCTTGGTGTCGATTTCACATATCTTTTGAACACCCTTATCTATAAAGCATAACTTTATATATATATATATATATATATATATATATATATATATATATATATATATATATATATATATATATATATATATATATATATATATATAAGGGTGGTCACGGTCCAAAAACCGGATCGGACCGACCAAGACCGGACCGGACCGAAGACCGAGAACCGGAAAAACCATAGACCGAGACCGGACCGAATGTGGTCGGTCCGGTCCAATTAGGCAAGATTTGACAAGTTTTTTCGGGTTTTTGGTCGGCCCGGACCGGACTGGACCGGACCGAGGACCGAATTAGCCAAAAAGCTTAGACCGAGGACCGGACCGAATGTGGTCAGTCCGGTCCGGTCCAGTCCGGTCCGGTCCAGTCCGGTCCGGTCGGTTTTGTCGGTCGGTTTGCTCAGCCATATATATATATATATATATATATATATATATATATATATATATATATATATATATATATATATATATATATATATATATATATATATATATCATGTAGTCATTTTGAACAACGAAAAAAATGTTGCTTACTAAAAATATTTATTATTATAATTGTATAAATTAAAAAAAATTGTCAATGGTTAAAGAGTTGAAATATACGACATGAAATTCTTGACATTTGTACATTTATTGTAAAAAAATTGTAATAAATTAAAATATGTAATTCACCGGAAATTAAAATACGTAAAAATATTGTGAAAAAACATATAAATGAAAAACATTTGTTCGACACAAAATTTAATAACAGGGTAGCCGCCGCCGCATCGCGCGTGTACCCTGCTAGTATTTATAATATATATTAAATTAATCAAAGACTAAGCACTTAGCACTTTATAAACAAATAGTGTAGGATTTTTATAAGTTAAGCATACAAAAAAATACACAAAAGTACTCAGAGACCCACAAAAAGATACAAACAAATGTATTTTTATGTGTGTCTTTGAGTCTTTTTTTATGAATTCATAATACTATTGATGTGCTTAACTTTTGTACTAGGACACAAATTAAAAAACTCAAACAAATATTAAATACATAAATAAAAAGGGACAATAGGGACAGACTAACCGTACGAATGCATGTGCGTATTTACGTTACAATAATGTTGTCAAACTAGATTCATGATAAGCTTCAAGTTCACCACCTCAATGATGCTATACTAAAGCGTAAAACCAGTAGAACTAACTTACAACCAATCCCTTTATACCACATCATTCTCTCACTTTTTCCTTCACTCACCCATTTTTTGTTGGCATCACACCACTCACTTCCAACTGTCCAATTTTGGGTCTCCAACATTCGAATTCTTTTCTTCCTTCGTGCGGTAAACTTCCCTGCAAAAAGCCTCCCCCGTGCGGTAAAATTGGGTCGGCGGCGGTGTTCTCGCACGGGAACCACCCCCTACCGTGCCTCCCCGCATGTGTTGCCAACCCCGATAAGCTTCAAGATCACCACCCCAATGATGCTTTATTGAAGCGTAACCGTTTGAGCACTGATTGGCATGCCTAACCGGTATGCCTAATTATATGTCTAAACCTATGTGTCAAGATCCTGTTGGTGGACAGCAGGGGACTCACTTCTTCACAAACCAATAACTTATTGACACATCCATTTAGACACATAACTAGTCACATTTTTAGGCATCCCAATCATTTTTCTAAACGATTTTGCTAATTTATAGGTTGGTTTTTTTTTTTACTAATTTATAGGGTTTTTTTTTTTTTTTTTTTTTTTTTTTTGTAAAAAAAAAAAAAAAAACCTATAAATTAGCAAAAACGTTCATGACATCTATGTTTTTTAAATCTTGATTTTTTTTTTTAAATAATATGGAATTTTTTTTATATATATTTTTGGGGACTAACGGTGTAACTAAATAGGACTAACGGTGTAACGTTTGGGGACTAACGGTGTAACGTTTGGGGACTAACGGTGTAACGCTGGTAAATAGGACTAAATAGGACTAACGGTGTAACGTTTGGGGACTAACGGTGTAACGCTGGTAAATAGGACTAAAATAGGATCATGTACGCGAGATATGAGACAGTTTAGGGATCAAAGGTGTAACTTTTAAAGTTAGGTAACCTGGTAACCTGCTGCCAGCAGGTCATATTGCGTAGATCGACGATTTTTTGAAAATATGTTGCGTACGTTTGACACTTTACTAAGTACGTTGCATACTTGTGTTTATTTGTAGAAATATGTTGCGTATCCTTAACTTTACCCCTATTATTTAACGGCGTAAGTTTAGAGTGTTCGCCTAATATGACATTTCTCAAAGTAACTACTAGTTCATTTTAGCTTTTACCCTTAAACAATTGTATAAGAAAATATTAATCATCTAAAATTAATAATGTTTAATAAATAACGAAATTCAAGACAAAGTGGATTTCAACGGTTTTTGCTCTGTTTTGGATAGCTTGAGGTAACTAAACTCGTCCTCAGTTTTCGTAAGTCTGAAAAATAACATGGGTTTAAACAAATACAGTACTACAGTAAATAAAAATATGACCAATTATATTTATCAAGGTTATAAATGGCGTGAGCCGTGGCGTGCCGGCATGACCACGTCTAATGTCTTACGAGCAATGACGAAGTCATGGCGTTCTTTAAGGCGTGACTAAGGCAGCAAAAAATTATTTATAGTTTTATCATTTATGTTATAGTAGTATCATATTTCATATACATTTATACTACTATATTAGACATTTAGGCTAATACTTATTTTATATTTACCATGCCCAAATACGAAATAGCCCAAATTCCAAATACTTGTTCAAAAAGGCTCGCCACGCCTTACCAAAAGACGCACATTTTCACGCCTTTTCTCGCCTTTTCCACATCACGCCAAGAGCAGCCGCCATGGTCCATTTCGTGACGGCGAAATCACGCCTCGCACCTTGGTGACACCTTTCGACATCTTGACGCGCCTTTTAAAACACTAATATTTATATCTTTAGATAAACAAATACAGTACTACAGTAAATAAAAATAAAAAGAGACAATAGGGACAGGCTAACCGTACGAATGCATGTGCGTATGTACGTTACAATAATGTTGTCATTTGAATTAAGTTACAAGGTTTTCCCTTCGAGTTTTGGTAGTTCGCCAAATTAGCCCTTCAACTTGATAAATAGTTATATAGGCTATTTTTATTCGGTGAGTAAATTATTAAGTTGGATTTATTCGCGATATTAGCCCTTCAACCGGACAAATGCTCGACCATTTAACATATTGATGTGGATCACCTTAAGATGCTTTTGGATTAATTAATCTAAGTGAATATTTAATGCGTAGGCTGATCGAAGGTGTGCTTGACAATTTATATAGGCGTCATCAGGGACGGAGCCAAGGGGGTGCCCGCGAGTGCACGTGCACCCCATGGATTTTTTCGGTATAGTGCTAATTTTTTTAAAAATTATCGATTTTACCTAAATATATCTTAAATGCACCCGGTGCATTAAATGTGTCTCTAGTATTATTTAGTTCGTATACTTTAAATATAAAATTTTGAAAACACTCAAAGATAAAACAAGTTTAATAAATTCAAGAACAAAAACCCAAAGATGAAATAGGTTTATTAATGAAACAAGTTTATTCATCATCTTAACAATTTACAAAATCCAAAATTTAACCAACACACAAAGATGAAACAGGTTCGTAAGTCGTAACATATACCTTTCATTTGTTTATTATGTCTTTTAAAGTTTTCATCTTTTGATTTTTTATGAAATATTGACTAATTTAAAATTATTTCAGTTTGGTTAATGTGGGTTGTTCGGGTAAATTAGAGTTGTATTAGGTTTCTTTAATTTTGTTTATGCATACTCTTAACATAAACTGATTTGAATTTGGTTAATGTGGATTGTTTGGGCATGTTGAATAAGTGTTCGGCTTTATTTGAATTTGGTTTATGCATATTGTTACGCTAAATTGAAGGTGACGATTCTTAAAGTGTGGTCATTTGGGTTAGCAAACATTTTTTTTTACAGACAAACGGTAGAAAACGCATCAAATAAATTCATCAATTTCCATCTCGAATTAAAATCGTAATACTTTTAAAAACTAAAATTTCCTTTTTATTACACATGGCGTTAGTAGAAACAAAACAAGAAAATAACGAGGAGGCTGAAGATAATGAGGGTGATATCATTTGGGCCATATTTGGAGTCTATATTTTAGATATCTAATGTGATTAAACAGAAGTCACTCGAAAAGAACAAATAAGCTACTTACCAATTTGAGCTTTACATGTCCTCAACGACACATGCTATAACCTGACGCAACATTATTTATTATAAAAAGTTAACATGCCATGAGCATTCACATTGAATTGATCTTACACCAACTCTAGCTTTATTAGCAAGGTGGTTAATTTCTTACACAACACATTGTCGAACACGGAAATCGATGATTCTTCACACCGTAAGCTACTTCTTTAGCAAAACTGCCCTCCGCGTAGCGCGGGTTATCTACCTAGTTTCTTCACAAAACCAATTTAATGCAAATTTTAGTTGAAAACCAACCAAAAAGATAAATACACACATGGCATCATAAATTGGTTCAGTGATGGCCCAATTGAATGACACCTCATCAATTTTCTTATTTCATCACCTCATCAATTTTCTACAGAAATTCATTCACCACAAACAACAGATGTTGGAACTCATTAAATACTATTTATATTAGTTGAATGATACTAAACAAGTTAATATAAGGTTGAAGAACAAGTTTCGCCTTATTGAAAAGGGAATAAATGAAAACTACAAGCAATATTACTTATTTAGTATTCTTGACGTTAAATTACATACCAAAATAATGCATCACTAAATTTCAGGTATAAACTCATAACTGCAATCCCTGTAGGAGAATAGAAGTATTAATTAATAGAATGATTCAAACCCCTGATTATGATAAACATGTAAATATCTGACAGAGATCACATACCTCTTGTTGTTTGGCCTTTATAAAGGAGGTTGGGTCTTCTGTTGCGTAACACAATCCAAAAGATGTGTCTATTACCTTTAGCTGTGGAGTAGTTGACTGCCCACACGTGAAAACCGTTATCTGTGGACAATTTTTGATTGACAAAGTATCTAATGATTGCCATAGAAAATCCTCCACCCCCAAGCAAAATCCCTTGAGCTTTGGAAGGCCACGAAGTTTTATGGATTTCAGAGAACGAAACACAACAACATCAGTAGCTCTAGTGTCAGAATCTTCTACTTTCTTGACAATTACCTCCATATTATCGCACCTACTAATTTCAAGCTCACGTAGCTGTAATAGACTGCGAACCATGCAACATGTGAAAACATGTTCAAGAAGCGCACATCTATCAATTAACACTTTTGTAAGGTTTGGAAAGTTCAATGTTGTCCGCCTACTGCTCTTCCATATATACCTCATACTATCAAGCCTATCCAGAGTCACTTCTTTTAGCTTTGGAAATACCACAACAGATTGCTTTTCATTCATTTCATCATTTTCCAAATCTACTACTTCAAATATCTCCTTTAAAGATGGCTGCCAACAGATATGAAGCTTTTCTAGATTTGAAAAAGACCAAGGGAATTGAAGTAGCTTTATTATGTTGGGATTAGAACACATACTCGAGCTATGGAACTGAATCTCCTAATGAAGAAACACAAACGTAATTCATCATCAGGTATGTTAATTACAAAATAAAAAAGGAAACACGACCAGAAACTAAATTAATTGCCAAATAATAAAGGAAACAGAGATTAGTTGATTTGTTGATGCAATTATGGTAATAAACGTACCTCATGTGATGCATTGGACAATGGAAAGTTGAGACCACATTCAAGACTATGCTTGCCAATGCCTGTATGTATGTAGAGGAGCTTTGGAGTAATCGAGCGACCAGATGTGAAAGTCTTCATTTTTGGGCAACCATAGATCTTAACCTCATCCAATATTGACCATTGGAACTTATTCATCCCCAAGAAGAAACCTTCGACATTTGGTAAATCGGTTAGTGTAAGAGACTTTAGACGGGGAAAGAGAACACTTTTAGAATTATGTTGTCCATCTTCCTTCACAATCACTTGCATTGCATTGCACTCTTTTATGGTAAACTCTACAAGCTGGTTGAGGCTATCAAGTGTGGAACATGTAAATACATGTTCCAAAAGGTCACATTTGATAATCCGCAATATCTTTAAGTTGGGCAATTCAAGCAAAGTCATATTTGCGGACCTTGGAATCGTCACTCCAGGAAGTATATCGCCAATTTCATCACCAACATTAGCACTATCACTACCATTCTTGTTGACCCTTTTATTCTCAAATATCTCCCTTAGTGACCGGCAATAGTATATTTGCAGCTCTTCAAGCTTTTGTAATTTTCCCACTGCACTGAATGGAATCAGAGTGGCTAACGTCTCACATGCATAGATCCGTATCTTTCTTGAATATTGGCATAATGATGGAGAACCAAAACCCACCTGAGCACATTATGTGATATGAAAAATTAGTGTACACATAAAAATTAATGGAATTGACTGCTTCGTGGCAATAATAGTAAATAATAGAACTCAAAACACCTTTTTACAGATATGTATACATGTAAAACGCATTCATCAATACCAAGAATTAATTTGTCTAAGCTGTAAAAAGTTTTAAGAAATATTGACTATTGTATAGTATCACTTTCCAATTTTAATAAACTAACCTATCTATGTTTTTTCATTAAAAACAATTCACAGCCTTGCTTCCTTTAACTGCTCATCGTTACATCCTTCAACTAAAATTCTTTTTTTATTAGTGTCTATTAGATGATAAACAGAATTCATGGTTAATTAAATTTCTAGAATTTGTGTTTGGTTGATGCTATTTGCCACATATTGTATTTCTGGAACCATAGTAGCGATCTTTATTATATAATTGTATAGTTGATTAACGTAACTTTTTGCTCTAAGTTGTTTTTGTTTGTTAGTTAAGATTAAGAAACTAATTATCCAAATTGATGTTTTTGTGTGTTCTGCTTATTTAGTTGATTAACGCGCGATGTCTATGTTTATCCTTCTGTTTACAATTCATGTTATATTTATCATTTATGATCTACTTTAACAAAAAGATTAGCTGTTCGATCACTAACTGTTGTTGTGTTTATCTATTATTATATTTTGAACGGTCTTGTCCATGCATACTTATTGGTTTGCTAGAAGAAGAGAGGTCGAGTCATACTTTGGCACGAATTTCTCAGTTCTTTAGTAGTGCAATTATTTTATTTTCAAATTGTTTTTATTATATAATAAATATTACTAACTTAATAATTAGGTAATATATTAAACTGGTTTTGTTCGAACAACTTTTAATGATATACGAGAATTAAAAATAAAAAATAAAATTAATGAAACATGCAGGATGGACGATTATATATGTACATTAAGAAAATTCATAATTCACTTTCACCCATTGTTCTATTAATACGAGATTCATTTAATTAAAAGAAATGGAATAAATTAAAGTAAAAGGAAATACAAAATGAAAATACTATACAAGAGTCAATATTTTTAAACAATCCACACATTGGTAAGTAAGTTTTTCAAAGACAATGAGTTGGTAAAAAACTCCATGAGGAAGCCTATTTTTATATGTTTAAAGGTTATTATATCGTAATCCCAAATTTGCAATTTGAAATAAACATATTCATAACATGCGTATTAAAGAACTGCATATATTGACTTGTTATAAGTAGATAAGCATAAGCATATAATTTATGAGAAAAGTTCATTTAGGGACTAGTTTTTTTGTACATACCAAGGGACAAATCCTCACAATCCATTTAGTTTGATCTAATGGTGGGGATTAACCTAACATTAAACATGGAAACCTAAGTTCATGTCTTTTTCTTTCCTTTTTCTTTGTCTTTTTTATTATTCACTTTCTTTATTTATTTATTTCTTTTTTTTTTCTTTTTTTTTTGGCTCTTTTTTCCAATTAACGTTACACTTTTTTTTTTATTATTTTTTTTTCCAATTCACGTTTTTTTTTTCTTTTTTTTTTAAAAATAAGTCAAGCTTTTCTTTTTTAAATAAATTCACGATTTTTTCTCATTTTATTACGTTTTCGTCCGTTTTTTTCTGTTTTCACATGATTATATACGTTTTCAGACGTTTTTTACCGTTTTTATATGTTTTCGTCCTTTTTTTTACGTTTTCGTCTGTTTCAGACGTTTTTGTTTGTTATTATACGTTTTCGTCCGTTTTTTTATGTTTTCGTCTGTTTTCAGACGTTTTTATCCGTTTTCGTCAGTTTTTATATGTTTGCAGACATGTTTGTCCATTTTCATACGTTTTCATCCGTTTTTATACGTTTTTGTCCGTTTTCAGACGTTTTCGTCCGTTTTTATACGTTTTCGTCCGTTTTCATATGTTTTCATCCGTTTTTACACGATTTCATCCGTTTTTATACGTTTTCGTCCGGTTTCATATGTTTACATATGTTTCCGTCTGATTTCATACGTTTTCCTCTATTATTTTATGTTTTCGTCCGTTTTTAGACGTTTTCGTCCTTTTTCCTACATATTCGTCTGTTTTCTTACATTTTCGTTCATTTTCATAGGTTTTCGTCCGTTTTTCAATTTTTTTGGCCAATTTTAGACGTTTTCATACGTTTCTGAATATCACAAGTGATATTCGGTGATACTCATACGTTTTTGTCTGTTTTCATCTATTTTTGTACATTTTTGTCTGTTTTCAAATGTTTTCATCTATTTTCATATGTTTCGGCAGTATTTATACGTTTTCAGACGTTTTTATCTGCTTTCAAATGTTTTAATCAATTTTTTACATTATCGTCTGTTTTCAGACGTTTTCGTCTGTTTTTATATGCTTTCATCCATTTTTATCTGTTTTCATACGTTTATAAACATTTTCGTTCGTTTTTATGTATTTTTGTCTTTTTTCAGACGCTTTCGTCTGTTTTCATACTTTTCAGCAGTTTTTATACGTTTTCGTCCATTTTCATCAATTTTTCGTACGTTTTTATCCCTTTCCAGGCGTGTTTTTACGCTTTCATACGTATTCGTTCGTTTTCATATGTTTTCGTCCGTTTTCATACGTTTCTGAATATCACAATTGATATTCTTAATATCACAAGTGATTTTCTTTGATATTCAAAATATCACTTGTGATATTAATAATATCAATTGTGATATTCAGAAACGTATGAAAACGAAAGAAAACGAACAAAAACAGAAGAAAACGTAAGAAAGTGAAAAAAACGTGAATTAAAAAAATGTGAAAATCACTTATAATATTCTGAATAACACTTGTAATTATCTGAATATCACTTTTGATATTCAGAATATCACTTGTGATTTTCATGTTACAAAACATTAGTTGAACATCACTTGTGATATTCGAAATATCACTTGTGATTTTCTGAATATCACTTGTGATTTTCTGAATATCACAAGTGATTTTCAACTAATGTTTTCTAACATGAAAATCACAAGTGATAATCTGAATATCACAAGTGATATTCAGAAAATTACAAGTGATATTCATGTTACAAAACGTTAGTTGAAAATCACGTGTGATATTTAGAATATCACTTGTGATTTTCATGTTACAAAATATTAGTTGAAAATCACTTGTGATATTCGGAATATCACTTGTAATATTTAGAATATCACTTGTGAATTTCATGTTACAGAACAATTGTTGAAAATCACTTGTGATATTCAGAGTAATATTCAAAATATCACTTTTGAAAAAACGTGAATTAAAAAAAGCGTGAAATCACTTGTAATATTCTGAATATCACTTGTGATTTATATTCAGAATATCACTTGCGATATTCTGAATATCACTTGCGATTTTCATGTCACAGAACATTTGTTGAAAATCACTTGTGATATTCAGAATATCACTTGCGATATTCAGATATCACTTGCAATATTTTGAATATCACTTGCGATATTCTGAATATCACTTGTGATTTTCATGTTACAAAATTTTAAAAATCACTTGTGATATTCTGATAATCACAGTATATCACTTGTGATATTCAGAAACGGACAAAAACGGACGAAAATGAATGAAAACAGATTGAAACCATATGAAAACGTATAAAAATGGACGAAAACGTATTAAAACGGACAAAAACATATGAAAACGGACGAAAACGTATGAAAATAGACAAAAACGTAAGAAAACGGATGAATATATATGAAAACGGACGAAAACGTATGAAAACGGGTGAAAAAAATTCAAAAACAGATGAAAACGTAAGAAAATGGACGAATATATATATGAAAACGGACGAAAACGTATGAAACGGGTGAAAACGTAAGAAAACAGACGAAAACGTATGAAAAAAATTCGAAAACAGATGAAAACGTAAGAAAACGGACGAAAACGTAAAAAAACAGACGAAACGTATGAAAACGGGTGAAAACGTAAGAAAATAGACGAAAACGTATGAAAACGAGCGAAAACATAAGAAAACAGACGAAAACGTATGAAAACGGACGAAAATGTATGAAAACGTACGAAAACGTAAGAAAACTGACGAAAACGTAAAAAACCGACGAATATGTATGAAAAACGAAAAAAACGTAAAAAAAAACGCAAAAAAAAAAAAAAAAAAAAAAAAAAAAAAAAAAAAAAAAAAAAGAAAGAAAAAAAAATTGAATTATAGAAAAAACGTGAAGTTAGAAAAAAAAAAAAAAAAAAAAAAAAAAAAGAATAAAAAAAGAAAGAAAAGAAAAAACTAAAAAAAAATGAATAAATAAGATAGACAAAAAGGACAAGAAAAAAAACATGGACTTAAGTTGTCTTATTAAATCTTAGGTTAATCCCCACCATTAGATCAAACTAGATGGATGGTGGGGATTTGTCTCTTAGTTTGTAATAAAACTTAGTATGTAAAATAACTCACCTCTATAATTTATTAATTTTATTTTTTCCAAACACCACAGTTCATCAACATTAAAAAGAGCCCAATAGTTAAATAGTTAAGCAATCCTAAACACGCTCATATATTTTTACAATCATACAAGTGATATTATATGAGTTGAGTTCAATAAACAAATCATTCACTCATTAAAAAAAAAAAAAAAAAAAAAAAAAAAAAAAAAAAAAAAAAAAAAACAAACTTTTTGCCACATTTTTGTTGAAAATAAAATATCTTGCAGACGGTAAATCGTTAAGTGACAAAAAATATACTATCACGATGAGAATTCTTTTATCTTTCCATTGACGGGCACTTCGATATAATTTTGACGGACCTTTTTTTTCGAGTTTTGTTTTAGTGTTAAAATTTGTGTCTGAAAAATCACATGTGATTTACATGTTAGAAAATATGTGTGATTTCACAAATCACATTATATGATTATAAAATAACAAATAATATGTTATTATTTCATATGTAAATTTCAACATAAAAAAAGTCATAAAATAGTTTGTCGAAAGTATATAGAGAAATGTTTCTCTGTATCAAGATGATTTAATACTGGCCGTGATGGTATGATTCGTTTCGTATAACGAATAACGGTTTGTGAGATATATATTTTTTTTTAAAAAAGATGATTTTGTTTTTATTAAAAAATTGAATAGCCAGAATTGGTTCATCGGGTCTTTAGAGAATTTGAGGTATACATTGAACTTATTTTACATTACATACAATTAGAAATAACACAAAAAAAAAAAAAAAAAAAAAAAAAAAAAAAAAAAAAAAAAAAATAGCATATATCATTTTTATCAAATCATTGTCCCACTCACAATCTTTTCAATAGACCACTTAGTTCAGAAGGGAAAAAAAATAAAAAATAAATAAATAAAATTAGCATATTAGATGTCATATAATATCTGGAAAAGGTTGTACATAATGAAGAATGGATATTAAAAGAAATTAAAGGTCCGTTTAGTTTGTTAAGGGAATTGGATATGGATATAAATTTGGATTTTGATTTTGATTTGATGTAAGTTTTTAAAAAAAAAATAGGAGAGAGAAAATATATAAATGGTACAATATTTTTATTTATGAATATATTAAAGAAAAATAATTAAATTTAATTATAAAAGAAATTAAATTGAAATAAGTGGTAAAAATAACTTATGACCACTTTTTAGGAAAAGACAAGAAATGCCACCGAAAGAAGTTGTAAAGCTTTTTTTGCATTCAATTCAACCCAATCCGTGGGACCCACATTTCTATATCAAAACTGTTGACCAAACGCACCAAAAAAATAGTTGACTATGCATAGGATTATGATATATTAAAAGAAAAACATACCTTAAAGTGATCATGAATAGAATTCGTACTTGAAGTAGTATTGGAGTTACCACCATCAATAAGCTTTAGGTGTGGTAGATATGCAAGACCGAGATAGTCGAAACGGGGTAAGAAAGTAGTGTTTGTTTGGGAAGATGTAGCTATTTCTTCATATTCGTCATCTCTATTTGAAACAACTTCTTCAATAGCATCACAATCAATTATGTGAATTTCCTCTAAGCTGGAAAGAAGTTTAATCATGCAAGGTGAGAGCAAATACTTTATGTTTTTGCACTTTTCAAGATATATGGTTTTCAGGTTCTGGAAAGAGGATTTATGTTGTGTCGTAGAACATAAAAATTTATTCCAATTACACTTCCACACATAATTCATATTCTTCATGTTCTTTAACCACAAGGACTCCAAGTAGGGAAGGAGCGGTGATTGTTGATTATCCCTTTGACTTGTTGCTAAATCTTTACTGGTTGCACTCTCTATCTCAAATGCCACCTCAACATCAGCACGCCTGCTTATAAAGAGGCGTCTGAGGTGATGAAACGTAGATATGACATGAAATGGAATTGCAACATTAACATCCGGAATAATATCATCAACTTGTAATATCTCTCCCCTGTTTATATCATTCATCTGCACCTATCATTACATAAAACAAATGTGAATATCTAATTCCTTCTATAAGTTGAAAGTGAAAATAGGAATAAGAATGACATTACATACCTCATCTGCACCAGAAATATCAAGGTACTCAAAGTGCACCTAAATCAAACCTAGCGAAGGTAGGTGTAAACACATTTCTGAAGCTTTTACAGTTAGATGTCTCTATTCTTTCAACTGCTTGGAAGCCACGTATGATGACATCAGGATTACTTACACCTTTCAACCTCCACACCTCTCTAATCTCCCCTGAGCTCTCGATTTCAATGTTTCTCAAGCTGCTACAACCCTCCTCAATCTCACCAACACATCCCACGTCAATATTGAATAAAAATTCAATGGAACCACAATCTTCAACACTGAGATCAATAAGATGATGCAACAACGGCATCGGATTGCTCGGAAAAATATTCACAAGATTATCACATCCTGTCACTTCAATTTCTCTCAGTATGCAACTGTTAACTTCCCCGCTGCTGCAAAATTGATAAGGCCATATATTTTGCAATGCCTCCATCTTAGAAACTCTCAGTGTCTCCAACTTAGGGATCACAACCTGCCCAACATATAGGCCTTATCAATACATCAATACATCGGTGCAACTAAGATATATATATATATGCATGACTGGTAATTAATATTTTGACATACACATATTACCTCTTTGCTTAAGAAAGGTTGAATTGCAGACCTAGACGAAGTAGATGTTGATGACTTATTCTCGGGATAAATGCTCGTGAATTTTGGAAGGCCATCAAGTATCAACTCTACTAACTGAGGTAGCTCAACCGAACTAATAGTTTTGCAGAAACCTTCCAACATTGGTAGATCAGACAAATCCAAAAACTTTAGCTCTTGAAACTTGATTACCCCTTGTGCACCACTTTCACTAAACGCTACTGCTTCCATAACAGGGCACTTCATAATTGTAAGTCGGCACACTTGGAAATTTTAAGCTCTCTTAAATTATAAAACGATTGTTGAGTAGGACGCACTTCGACAAGATCATTCATACCATTCACTTTTAAAAAAAGCACCTCTGTTTTTGGAAATAACTCATTTAATCTAGATTCCACCAGCTCATCTTTAGTAGTGACCAAATTCAACGTGTTTTCGAATGAGTGCATCCTTTTACTGTATTTTTCAGAATACCTAATCTCACCAGCAGATCCTAGAGAGATCTTGAATCTTTCGAGTTTCTTAAAGGACATATTTTTTGGCTGATCCTTGTTTTCAAAGAATTCAATCTCTAATGCAGAAAGATTCCTTGAGCACTGTGCCAATTCATTAAAGCTGGCATCCGTGAACCTAATGCGCTTTCCATCGGGACCCTCATATAAAGCTCCTCAAGCTTCACCAAACCTTTAAAAACACCATCCTCAATATGAAGATCGACACAACCTGTCAAATCCAATTGCTTTAGCTTCTTCAAATTCCCAATTGTGGCTGGTAATTTTCGAATGCCACAATTTGCAAAGCTCAAAACTTCCAAATTCGAAAGATCTCCGATAGAAGAGCAATCAAACATCAACAGGCATTGATGGAGAATAAGCGTTCGAAGATTGGTGGAGCATTGAAGTGATCTTGGAAACTGAAGCAAGGGATACTCCATTTTCTCATACACCAGAACTTCAAGATTTTCCATTTCTTCATAGAAATCTTCAGGAAACTTAAGTGTTCTATCTCCACCCATAAGTCTCAGAAGTGTTAGGTTCTGGTATTCAAATTCTTTTGGAAACTCGGTCATACCCATGCAGGTCAAGGAAATCTTTTGGCAAGACCTGCTCACCTCAGCCATACTCGACCTCGAAATATCACCATGGTTAATGATCCACGGATGGTCACCTTTAGAAACTTCTCGTACCACAAAAGCAAGAACAAGATCGTGCATTTTGACACACTCGAGGTAATCACTATCAATCAATAAATTTGCCTCTTTGAGATTCTGTACATATGTTTTTGTCCTGTCTCTAGCCTCACCCAAAGTAGGAACGCCCTTCAACAATTTAAGCCCCCATGCATATCTTGTCAGATCCTCAATCGGAATATTAAAGTCATCCGGAAACAAGCCACAAAGCAGAAAAATCGCTTTAACTTCCTCTTCTCGTATAGAAGTGTAGCTAATTTCAATAATTTCTTGCACATCTTTATCAAGATCATTATTCTTCAAACGGTTAAGTGTATTTCTCCATGCAAAAACTTTTTGAGATTGAAGTGTTGTTGCAATGAGTTTGATGGCTAGGGGCAAAAATCCACATCTTTTCACAATTTTATTCCCTATCTCATTGAACCCAGGATCAGACTCTTTTCTTGTGATTTCCCAAAAGAAATTCTTTGCTTCGGACTCCTCCATCACATCCACTCTAACTACTTTAATATCCGAATTAGCCTCTACTGCAATTTGTTTGCAAACAGTTTCATTTCGTGACGTTAGCAACAATTTGAAGCCGGTTGGCAAAGGGCTTAATCCAATATCCTTGAGTTTGACCATCTCCCATACATCATCCAATATTACTAGAACCTTTGTACCTTTTTGGGACATCTTTTCAAATGTAATACGAAGACGGTCTGCCCTTGTTTCTTTACTCTTATCAGTTAAATTTAGTCCTATATATTTTGCTACGGTTTCTTGAATTGAAAACGTGTTAATCTTCTGCCCAATAACCTCCTTCACAATCCAATTAAACACATTCTTATCTGCGACAGTCATTTTCAGCTGTTCCATCATTGTGGTTTTTCCAACACCGCCCATTCCGCATAGCGCTATCACTTGCATCTTGTGATCTTGTTGAAGGAACCTGAGTGCATCTTCAAAAATCTTCTCTCGCGATTTGAAGTAATTTTTGGCATCACCATTTGACGGTACAGAAGTTGGTCCTTTTTTAAAACTCACTTTTCCAAGAGGTTTTGGGGTATTGCTCCATTTTATTCGAGTATTTTCCTCAATTAGACGTTCAATCTCTTCAGTTGTCTTGAATGCATTTCTTCCAGCTTGGTACCTTCTCTTCACATTAAAACAGCCATTGTAGTTACTTGAAATTCTTTCAGCATCTTCCTTAATCTTTTCGACTTCTTCCAACCAACCTGGTACCCGAGTAGGTATCTCCAGTTGACTTGTATTGGGTGCTTCCATGAGCTTTCTGACATCAGCCCTTTTACCATCCAATTCCTTCAATCTAGTATGCATGTTCCTAACGTTGTTTGTGGAGGAAAAGATATAGCCCAAATGTTTCTTGACAGGCTTCATCAATGATTCAACAACAGGACCAATGATTGCGGTTACAAATTCCATTACTCGGAATTTTAGCTTTTAGTGAGACCTACAAACAACACACACACAAAAATACTGTAACTAGTATTCATCCAAGCTTTCATAATTTCAGTATTAGCTGATAGAAACTGACCTATCTTTTCTTTCAAATTATCAATTTTAACTATCACGTAACTTTATTTTTTAAAACTGACCTACTGATGCCTTTCCTCTGTCCTACTTTGATCACTGTGGTGGCAGGTTGAGTGGTCTTGGTGGGAAGGGGGAGGGAAATGTAGCTAGATGGTATGGTGCAAAGTTAAGTGGTGAATTCAGTTTGTTGTATGGAAGCTGATTTGAATTGGCAGAATGCTTTACTGAAACTGCTATGGATTGTTGATTTCTGTGAGAGATTAGTATTGTCTGAGATTCTTAGTTTTATCAGACATCGATTGAATGTATTGTTCTGTATAGTACCTGATTTGGGGACAGTCCAAATCAGTTTCTTCTATTCTTATGTTTTTAATATCAATATAAGGTTGGTAGCTATAGGAGTCCAAATGTTTTTAATATTCTCAAACTCAACAATATTATAATTTATAAAGCAAAACAAAGCAAATATAGATACCGCTATATACTAAGTATTTGATTAGACATATTCATCAATCATTTACTTATCATTCAATGACATTAATTTCACCCAACTATCGGCAAACTAATTGGATATTGGTCAAAGGGAACACGACGGCGAAAGGAAGAACAAGTTGATGAAAATAACGTTAACGTTCACATTTGAACTTGCTCCACACTCTTAACAGTGATATTTCTTTTTTCTTTCTTTGGGGTAAAAGATCAGTACCCAGAAAATTTTATATATAAACAGATAACCAAAAAACCTTACATGATTACAACTCCCATCATATCCTAAGTGAAACTAGATTCAAGGTAAGCCTTAAAATCACAAGCTTAATGATCCTAAACAAAAACGTAAAACCAGTAGAGTTAACCCTAACATCATAGACCAGATAAAATTTTGGACGGAGTATCTTTTAATGGCTTCAACTATATAGCGTTTGTCTAATATGACATTTCTGAACAAATGTAGTTCAATTATAGCTTTTACCCTTAAACAAACGTATAGTTGATCGAAAAGAGAGTTCTAGAGGCATATAAACAGGAGTTGAATATATTATGTAAAAAGGTTAATCCTCCAAAAATCATAATCCACTACTTGTTTGGTAGCAAAACAACTATGATCATCACATGCTTTGATCAGAATACAGATTTTAAGTAATAGATAGTTTGTATAAAACTTAAACGAAATGGTACCTTGCTCTACTATCTGAGTGTGCAGCTGTTTTGTAAAAGATGTTTGTTTATGTGAATAATACGTAGTAATATACTAATATGATTTAAACTGTGAAAAAAGAAAGGTATATTTGAGAAAGCAATCATGCATTGCTTTTTGTGTGTGGTTATGAATATGGGCATTAAAATATCTACTATTTGTTATTTCATTTTCTTTTAAAGTAATTGTTGCTGCGTTTTGAAAATGGCTCGTGCTTTTAAAGATAAATATGATTTCATATTTCTATAACATCTTTTAACGGTTTGCCGGTTTTTAATAACTCTTTTATATAAAAAATTTATCAATTTTTTTTATCAATCTAAAAAGAAAATTCTTTGCTTTAAATGTGAATTAGAATATAACTATTTTAATTTTCATGATAACAACTAAAAGATCAGGCGCGTTGCATCGTGATAAAATTAGATTACGATAGTTATATATCACATGAACCACTGGGGCATTGGCTTTCATTCTTTAGTCCAATTTAATCCCTAGCACTTTGCTCTCGGATAAGTACTCACCTCCGCAAAACCTATGGGCTCGTTGAAGAGATTTTGTGGATAAGAGCTCAAGAGTTCGAGTGTCTGGCTCACTCCAGTTGGTGCCCCACTAGGACAGAAGAGTTGCCCGGAGCTATTCCTTGTAAGGTGAACAATGACTGGTGCCAAAAAATATCCGGGGTAAGGGTGTCTGTGCCAATCTACACCTTTTGTGTGGTTATATATCACATGAAGGTAAATATCATGAAAAGGTAATCTATTCTTTATTGGTTATACCTATTTATCAGAAACCAATGGGCTTGTGGTCCACTGGACATGTCTTATTCAGTTAAGCGTGCCTAGTGGAGAGTAGTACCGGTTTGGGTGACCAAACCGGGAAGTCCTCCCTTGTGGACCACTGCCCTGTCGGTACGTTTTCAAAGTCCTTCAATGAAGGTTTCAACCCACAAGGGTTCGAATCTGGAGAAGGCAGGGTTTACTTCAATTTAAGTGTCGTGCCTTCGGGCGGCTTAAGTTGAAGGTTTTCCCCCCATCGGGTTTCAAATTGGACTTGGATTTCCCCAATGAAAGTCAATTTTCAAAAAAAAAAAAAAAAAAAAAAAAAAAAAAAAAAACTATTTATCAGGAAAAAAAAAGAAAAAAAAAATAATAATAAAAAATAAATAAAAAAGCTAAACTCATATGGAAAATTTTGAATAAATAGACATATAAATTGTGTATACAAAGATACTATGCTTGCAGACATAACTTAGTGGAAACTTTATCTATCAAATCAATTATTGTTGCTTTCTTATCTCATTTTCAGCTTTATTCTTTTCCCTCGAATCTTATATTATTTCATGCTTAAAAGATAACGTAGGACCGTTCAAAAAAAAAAAAAGATAACGTAGGAATAATTTTTTCCTTTATTAAGGAAAAGAAAATTCTCACAGCAATGCTATAAAATGTAACTCTTAAGGTTTATATAAGTTCAGATTTCATACCAAACACTTCACAGAAACTGTGAATATGTTGCTCTAACCCAATAACCCTTAAAATTAATTGTTTTCAAATTTAAAACATTACAAAAAATAGTGTTATTTTCCACACTTATTTTGCCACGGTATGTTCAACCGTGGACTTTTTTTATATGGATAATAATTTTTTACATTTATAGGTGTTACAAATATTTTGTGACAACTGGCAATCTAGGGAGATATTTTAAAACCCGCATTACTTTAAGTTTAATGATTTTTGGAATATTTGAAAGTTTATTCGCGATGAATTTGTAAAATTTGAACCGTGGTTTTGAATTTTAAAGTTATGTGGAATCGAATTTGAATTATTAACTTGATATGGAATATATGTGGTGATTTAATGTTGAGACATTTATTAGGCACTACGTTGACTCCGGCACTAGGATAACCTAACCAATTTGAAAATTTTGAGTAACGGTTGTGTTATATTTTTAACGAACATATTTATGATCAAAATTCGTGGAAAGACGGTTTTGAAAATAATGGTGCGTGAGTTAACGCGCAATGAGAAAATTTTGAGATATGAAAACGAGCTCGGTTTGAGAGTGTCGGGTTACTTTGAAAGTGTTACATAAATGGTCCTTGTGTTTACATTTAGCGCCCCCTTCCTATCTTATTATTACTATTATGAGTTAAGATCAAATAAGAAGATTACTTAAAATATAAGGAGGAATAAGAAGAACTATAACTACAAATTCGAGATGCACCGACCTAAATTAGATGCATCCCTATAATCTTAGATGCATTATAACGTACCATAGTGTGTTTTCTAGCTTTTAATCAGATGCATATACGTATATTAGATGAATTTCTCGATTTCTCTTATTTTTTGTTCCTCTGCACTTGCTAAAATCATGAAAATCAATTTGCACCATCTATACATCAAATTAACTTTCGAAACTCAAGATGTTGCATCTATATAAATAGAAATGCATCTAATGCAAGTTGTTGCATATCAAATGCATGGTTTTGGTCACTTCTTATTTTAATTTACTTCTTACTAGATCGCTACCCTTACTATTATTATTGTTTTTATAAAAAGAGTATAACTACATTTGGTTCGTGTGGTTTCCTGGCATAAACAAAACAAACACACCCTCACTATCCTCTCTCTCTCTCCCATCTCATCTTCATCTTCATCTTCATCTATCCCATATTTATCACCAAAACCCTAGCCGCCACACCTTTGGCCGGCCACCACCACGACACCGTCGCCTACCACCACCCAAAACCACCCCAAAAATAATCTCTATCACTAGATCTTTTAAACCCACTAATTCACGCGCTAGTTTATTGATGTTTGAAGATTTTACGTGACCTTTTCTTGTTGATTTCGAAGGTAAGACGAGTCACAAGTGTTGGTGACTCGTATTTTCATTAAAAGCGTGACATATGAGTCACGGGGTTGTATTCTTGGGCGAGTTTTTGAATAAAAACGAAAGATAAATATGGGTTTATGAATAAAACATGATTTTTAACAAGTTTGGTATCCGGGTTTTCATGTTTTTGTGAGGGGTCGAGACCTAACCGAGAGCAATTGCTCTCGGCTTGTATATTTTCTGGGCTTATGTGCTTTTCTTGTTACTATTAGTCTTGAGATGATGATTTTATGAATGTTTGGTTGTATATTTTGGCGATTTTGATTCATTTTGAGTTAAGGAGAAGGTATCTTATTGTGGTTTGTTGATGCCGAGACCCTTTGAGGGCCTTGTGGTTCACGGTATGGAGTGGGCTGCTACTATTGTTGATGTTGTGTGGTTCTTTTCTTTTTAAAGTTGATGTACCTTGTTGACAGTTGTGGTTTATTTCTGTTGTTGTTGATTGTTATTGTTATGGCTCTTGTTGTAGTTTGTGTTGCCGCGACCAAAGGGTCCGTTTGGCAGATTTGGGAGCGCTCGAGTGAGCTCTAGCCGAGACCAAAGTAGTCTTTGGTTTGAGTCCTTGTGACTCGTGGTCTAGCCGAGACCCAAGTGGGTCTCTCGGCACTGGTTTGGCTTGGTAAACCAACCCGGAAATGTGTAACTTGATACTTTCATGTTTTGTTCCATGGGTTATTGATGTTGTTGTGGTATTCTTTTTGGCCGAATACATTGGATGGGTCGAGACCCTTTATGGTCTCGACAATGGTTTACTTTTGGATGATTGTGGAGTTGTTGTCGAGATGATATTGGGGACCGATTGTGAAACGGTTAACTTAGAACGAAGGAGATAGGTTAGTCGGGAGCCGTAGTCGGACCCTATTGTTGTAGTTTGTGATATGGGACTTGTTGACGGAGATGTGATATTGGTTATTATTACTTTGGACACTTTTGGTTGTGCGACTCGAAGTCACGTTGACTTTCTAGTCAACGGTTGATTTCGGCAAAACGCCTTAGCACTTGGATTTGGACAATGAGCCGAGAGTGATGACTCGGACATGTGACTCATCTTATATAACTCGACGATAAAAATAACCAAACTTAATAATAACAACTCGTAATAATTATATTAATAATATAAACATTTATATAAATATATAAATGTGAAAACATATATATGTATTGAATGTATTGTTGATTAGTTATAATACACGCGTACGCGCAAGTTTTTAAATTTTTTTTAATGATATATTTTTGTTTCTTAAAAAACAAATAATTTAATTTTTTTTGTTTGATTTATGATTTTTAATTATATTTGTTTATTATTAAATATAATCATTTTAAAAACGTAATCCTATTGTTAGTTGCATCTTATTTATATTTTTTTTGTATATATCTTTTACTTGTGTAGTATTGCATCTTATCTATATTTTTTTGTATTTATCTTCTAGTATATCAATAAAACAAAATTTTAAAATTTTAAATTAAAAAATAATAATTAAGATATTACCTAATAGGAAATATTGTTTTTTCTGAAATACGAAAATACCAACTAGAGGTTTTGTTTTATTATATAAAATATTTGGGTCCAAATCAGTTTCTTCCATTCTTATGTTTTGTACAATATTTGGAGATATATATAATTTCAACATATGCAAAAAAAAAAAAAAAAAAAAAAAAAAAAAAAACTTTATTTTTATTGGTAACCATGGTTTCCAACCTTTTTGGCCAACGCATAGCAAACTGTTTTCATGTTAAACTTCTAAAAGTTTAGCGCAACAGCAGGCTTAATATCGATATAAGGTTGGTAGCTATAGGAGTCCAAATGTTTTTAATATTCTCAATCTCAACAATATTATAAAGCAAAACAAAGCAAATATAGATACCGCTATATACTACGCATAGTATTTGATTAGACATATTCATCACTCATTTACTTATCATTCAATGACATTATTTCACCCAACTATCGGCAAACTAATCGGATATTGGTCAAAGGGAACACGGCGACGAAAGGAAGAACAAGTTGATGAAAATAACGTTAACGTTCACATTTGAACTTGCTCCACACTCTTAACAGTGATATTAACCAAAAAACTTTACATGATTACAACTCCCATCATATCCTAAGTGAAACTAGATTCAAGGTAAGCCTTAAAATCACAAGCTTAATGATCCTAAACAAAAACAAATATGATCAAAATGTAGTTCAATTATAGCTTTTACCACTAAACATACGTATAGTTGATCGAAAAGATAGTTCTAGAGGCATATAAACAGGAGTTGAATATATTATAAAAAAAGGTTAATCCTCCAAAAATCATAATCCACTACTTGTTTGGTAGCAAAACAAATATGATCATCACATGCTTTGATCAGAATAAAGGTTTAAGCAATAGATAGTTTTGTATCAAAACTTAAACGAAATGGTACCTTGCTCTACTCTCTGAGTGTGCAGCTGTTTTGTAAAAGATGTTTGTTTATGTGAATAATACATAGTAATATACTAGTATGATTTAAATTGTGAAAAAAGAAAGGTATATTTGTGAAAGCAATCATTGCTTTTTGTGTGTGGTTATGAATATGGGCATTAAAATATCTATTTGTTATTTCATTTTCTTTTAAAGTAATTGTTGCTGCGTTTTGAAAATGGCTCGCGTTTTTAAAGATAAATATGATTTAATATTTCTATAACATCTTTTAACGGTTTGCCGGTTTTTAATAACTCTTTTATATAAAAAAATTTATCAATTTTTTTTAATCAATCAATCTAAAAAGAAAATTCTTTGCTTTAAATGTGATTTAGAATATAACTATTTTAATTTTGATGATAACAGCTAAAAGATCAGGCGTGTTGCATCGTGATAAAATTAGATTACGATAGTTATATATCACATGAACCACTGAGGCATTGGCTTTCATTCTTTAGTCTATAGACTCGGTTCGAATCCCATTCCTGACATTTTGCTCCCAGATAAGTACCCACAATTGCAAAACTTATGGGCTCGTTGAAGAGACTTTGTGGATAAGAGCTCAAGAGTCCGAGAGTCTTGCTCATTCCAGTTGGTGCCCCACTAGGACAGAAGAGTTGCCCGAAGCTATTCCTTGTAAAGTGGAAAATGGCTGATGCCAAAAGGCACCCAGGTCAGGGTGTCCCTGCCAATCTACACCTTTTGTGGTTATATATCACATGAAGGTAAATATCATGAAAAGGTAATCTATTCTTTCTTGGTTATACATATTTAGGCGATAAGGGGTAGAATACAGAAAATAGTGGAAGCTGAAAATCACATGATGCGAAAAGAGAAGAGATGGTATTGCATAATTCGTTTATCTAATTATGTGCCTTATAAGAAAAATACAAGGTTTTTATCAGAAAAAAAAAAAAAAAAAAAAAAAAAAAAAGAAAAAAAAAAAACTAAACTCATGTGGAAAAATTGGGAAATTGGCAAAAAAAGGCATCATACTTGTCACTTTTTGTCATTGTATGTAGCGTAATTTTTTTTTTGATTGTAGCACTAACTTTTAAAATCCGTGTCATTGTGTGTACCAGTGACTTGCTTGACCTGTTGTAGCAGGTTGAGTTAACGATCGTTTGTTTTATTATTGCAGTGTTAGTCCTTTATTATTGCAACGTTAGTCCTTTAAACGGTTTCGTCCGTTTTCGCACGTTTTCGTCAGTTTTTGTCCGTATTTACACGTTTTCGTTCGTTTTTACACGTTTTCGCCCGTTTTCGCACGTTTTTGTCCGTATTTACACATTTTCATTCGTTTTCAACTGTTTTTACACGTTTTCGTCCGTTTTTTCACGTTTTCGTCCGTCTTCGCGGGTTTTTGTCTGTATTTACACGTTTTCGTTCGTTTTCGACTGTTTTAACACGTTTTCGTCCGTTTTTTCACGTTTTCGTTCGTTTTCGCACGTTTTTGTCCGTATTTACACATTTTCATTCGTTTTTACACGTTTTCGTATGTTTTTTTCCAAAAAAAATCAAAAAAAAATCTCAAGACATTTAAAAAAAATGTAAAAAATATTTTTTCGAAAAATTAAAAAAAAAAAATTTTATTTCTCGAAATTAAAAAAATTTTGAAAAAAAAAAATTTGAAAAAAAAATTAAAATAATTTTTTATTTTTCGAAAAAAAAAATTATTTTTCGAAAAAAAAATATTTTTTTTTTATTTTTCGAAAAAAAAAATTAGAAAAATTTTGAAAAAAAAATTTGAAATAAAATTAAAATAATTTTTTATTTTTCGAATTTTTTTTTTTTTTTTTTTTCAAAATTTTTTTAAATTTTTTTCGAAAAATAAAAAAAAAATTCGAAAAATAATTTTTTTTTCGAAAAATAAAAAATTATTTTAATTTTTTTTTCAATATTTTTTTAATTTTTTTTTCGAAAAATAATAAATAATTTTTTTTTTGAAAAATAAATTTTTTTTGAAAAATAAAAAATTATTTTAATTTTTTTTTCAAAAATTTTTTTTCAAATTTTTTTTTAATTTCGAGAAATAAAAAATTAATTTTTTTTCGAAAAATAAAAAATTATTTTTTTTTCAAAATTTTTTTATTTTTGTTTTTCAAAAAAATATTTTTTACATTTTTTTAAAATGTCTTAAAAAAATTTGAATTTTTTTGATTTTTTTTTTATTTTCTTATTTTCTTTGGAAAAAACGGACGAAAACGTGTAAAAACGGTCGAAAACGAATGAAAATGTGTAAATACGGACAAAAACGGGCGAAAACGAACGATAACGTGAAAAAACGGACGAAAACGTGTATAAACGGTCGAAAACGAACGAAAACGTGTAAATACAGACAAAAACGGGCGAAAACTTGTAAAAACGAACGAAAACGTGTAAATACGGACAAAAACGGACGAAAACGTGCGAAAACAAACGAAAAACGGACGAAAACGTGTAAAGGACTAACGTTGCAATAATAAAGGACTAACGCTGCAATAATAAAACAAACGATCGTTAACTCAACCTGCTCCACAGGTCAAACAGGTCACCAGTACACACAATGACACGGATTTGAAAAGTTAGTGCTACAATAAAAAAAAAAGTACGCTACATACAATGACAAAAAGTAACAAGTATGATGCCTTATATAAATTGTGTATACAAAGATACTATCCTTGCAGACATAACTTATAGTGGAAACTTTATCTATCAAATCAATTATTGTTGCTTTCTTATCTCATTTTCAGCTTTATTCTTTTCCCTCGAATCTTATATTTCATGTTTAAAAGATAACGTAGGAATAATTTTTTCCTTTAATAAGGAAAAGAAAATTCTCACAGCAATGCTATAAAATGTATTCTCTTAAGGTTTATATAAGTTCAGATTTCATACCAAACACTTCATAGAAACTGTGAATATGTTACTTTAACCCAATAACCCTTAAAATTAATTGTTTCAAATTTAAACATTACAAAAAATAAATAGTGCCTCCACACTTATTTTGCCACGGTATGTTCAACTGTGGACTTCTTTTATATGGATAATAATTTTGTTACATTTATAGGTGTCACAAATTATTAAAAAAAAAAAATAATCCACATATATAAGTGTGTACAATTATAATAAAGCTATACTTATAGGTGTAGCAAATGTCACAACACTTTTATTTTTTGACTTTTTTTTCAATTTTGCCACACTTTTAGGTTTGGACATTCAAAAAATGTTTCCACACTTTTAAATATAAACATTTGGATAATATCTCCACATTTAAATGTGTAGCAAAATTTGTTACACCCCATTATTACCACACATGAGAAAGTGTGGAATCAATAATTTTACACATTTTTAAATGTGGCCATTTGGCCTTTAAAATATGGATAATTCAACTAGTTTTTTTTTTAATGAAAACCAAATAAATACTATTAAAATACATATAAAATTACCTAAGTATATCCATTTTTTATATATTCCTACTTTGGAGTTCAATATTGGGATTCCAGATTTGGGGATTCTATTTAGAACTAAAACGTGGTAATTTAGACTCTTAAAAGTCAGTTATAGATACTAAATAAGCAACAAGCCGAGTTTTGACTTTTCAAAGTCAAAATAAAGATTTGGACTTCAAATGTAGCATGCTTCTATACATTTGATGATACAAAATATATTTGCAATAAACATACAACATGTTGTGAATAGAAACTTTTCTAGTGTTCAGTCTAAGTTGATTCTTGTTAGACACTACATATATCTTTTATATAATATAACAAAACCCATATTGGGAATTTTTCATTTAAAAAAATGCATTCATACCTTATTTAGTAATAATTTTATTAAAAAAATATTATTTTCTTATTAGGTAACATTTTATATTTATCCATAACACAAGTAGAAGATAAATACAAAAAATATAGATAAAATGCAATTAATAATAGGATTAACATTTTTAAATAATTATCTTTAATAATAAAAAACTATAATTAAACATCATAAATCAAACAAAACAAAGATTAAATTATTTGTTTTTTAATAAATAAAAATATATGATTCAAAAAAATTAAAAAAACCCGCGCGTGCGCGGGCATTATAACTAGTAAATCTATGCAATACTAACACTATTTCAAAAGCTCTTAATGCATTGAAGGAATAAATTGTATAGATGTAGGACCACTCCTTAGAAATTAAAGAGTAACTATTGTTTAGAGATCAAAATTCCAGCCTCAGATGAAAACTGGTTACAAAATAAACAAATATACTGAAATGTAATAATTGGTGAATCGTGAGCAATTTCTATAACCCCTAAGTAAAGTAAAAGATAGCTAAAAGGACAAAAAAGATGTGAAATGCAAGAGAAAAGTGCCGGATCACATGCAAGTCAGCCAAGAACTACCCTGATGTCAATGTTTTCCACTTGTACCCAATAAGTCTAGAACAGGGCGTCCCGGGGATTTTGGGTGACCTGGGCCGTAACTAAAAAAAAAAAAAACCCCTTTAAAGAAAAATATGCGAGTAAAACAATACATTATCGATGCCAAAAATAAAGCTACAAATATCTAAATATACTAATTGATGCTAAAAAAAGTTATAAATATTTAAAAATACTATTACAAATACTATTTTATTGTAAAAATACATGATGCATCTGTTTTATTTTAAAAATACATATGCATCTATTTGTAATTCTTTTATTGGGCTTTAAATCAGGCTTGTCCAATGTATATATCAGTTGGGCTTTTTACAAATTTGGTGCCCCTCTAAATAATGGGCCCTGAGCAGTGGCCCATGTTGCCCTTGATTATATCCAGCCCTGGACGCTAGAATATACCTCTCTTTTTGAATATAGTGATGGAAGTGACTTCCACAAACTTGTAAAGTACAATATGTAGATACTAGTCAATATCAAGAGATGATACAGTACCTGAACCGAAAGAGTAATTAAACCACCATTCAAGCACCGTCAAATAAAGACTCTGGGTGACAAGGTATGAAAAATGATACAGGCATCACCCCACTTTGATTCATCGCCTGACTCTGCTTCCTAAGAATAGCATGCATACTGATCTCATAATATTGGATTACTCGAACTCATTATGGCCTTTGTATATTTAATACAATAGTAAAAAATGAACAAGTTAATTCAATCAAATAAGGTAGGAAACATGTAAGAAAGGACATAATATCTTCGATGTGCAGATATGTAATCAGTGGCGAAGCTTGGATTTTGTAAGTGGGGGGTCGGGATCTAAATTTTTTTTTTCCTAAGGCTATATTTCAGGTATACCGAAATTTTTGGGGGGTCGAAACCGAATATACCGAAATTTTTCTACACGAAAACTATATACCCCCTACATTGCAAAAAAAATTTCGGGGGATGTAATCATATCTTATTCTATTTTTCACGTGTATATTCGATACTTCACTAAACGGCAATACATTTAGAAGATTTAAAGTAGAAATATGAGTGTAATCCAAATTTGAACATATGAATAAAATGCTGATAACTGAATAAGAGACATCACATACCTCTTGTTGTTGAGTTTCCATAGGTGAAAACAGTTACTCTTGCAGACATTATTTACTTTCCAGGGTATCTCATGATGCCATAGCTAGAAAAGCCTAGTTATTTTTCCAGTCACGTCTTTTAGTTTCGGAAATATCGACAACAAACTATTTTTCATTTACATTGTCATTTTACTGACTCTGTGCCTAACTGTAATCAATATGAAAATTAGAGTGGAGCTAATTATATGATGAAGAATTGGATTCTAAAACTGTATACAAATATTTCAAGAGAATTAGCAAATATCTAAAAGCCAATTCTTCAAGATAAGCATATATCCTAACTGTCTCTGGGTGCGTCGAATCCCCAACTGAGAAAGTGTGGATCTAAGTTTGCACTTCAAGCCGACTATAACCCGGAACTTTCTTTGCCCCGTGTCCCTCATTTTCAATCTCATTGCACCAACATCAGCGCATCTACCTGAAGTTGCATATAAATTTGATAAAAGAACATACATTCCGGCATTATCAGGCTCCATCTGGAAAACCATCTCAGCAGCCTTTTCCCCTAATTCGGTATTGCCATGAATTCTGCTGGCACCAAGTAGAGCACCCCATGTAGCGGCATCTGGTTCAAATGGCATACTTTTCATCAAATTTTGAGCATCATCTAGGCGCCCTGCTCGACCGAGGAGATCAATCATGCACGTATAGTGTTTTGAATTTGCAGTTATTCCATAATCTCGATTCATTGTGTAAAAGTAGTGTGTGCCTCTATCTACCAAACCACTGTGACTACATGCAGACAGCACCCCAACCTGGATTTAAAAAAGCAAAAACTTTACAATTATATAACTGTGTTACCTATAAAAGCATGTAAGGTTCAATTATAACTAAGTAATTATACTACCAAAATAATAGGAGATGAAGACGAGAGCTTCTAAATAAGTTCAATTAGTCAAAGATAATGTGAAACACATATTATAGTCATCTATTCACCTTCTGTAACCAGTCAGTTAAAGTGAAAGGTGTATACAAAATCGTTTGAGACAATGAACCTATATAACAGATGATTATCATCGTAACTTGATTGGGTTTGACTCCACTTCTCTTCATTGACTCGAAAACTCTTAAGAGCCTTTTGGGCAAAGCCATGCCGTGTATATCCAGCAATGATTGTGTTCCACGACACTGTGTCCTTACCAAAAATTTCTTCAAATATAACGTTAGCTTCATCTATGTTTCCACATTTGCAATACATCGACAGTAATGGATTTCCTACATATATACCATCCAAATCCGAGCCCTACCTTAACAAGCTGGGCATGCAATTGATATCCCAATTCTAAAGCAGCGATCTCGGCATAGGTGCTCAAAATGCACGAAAATATAGAGACATATTTGCCTTTTCTCCACTTCTCTTCATTTCTACAAACAATCTCAAGGCTTCTTCATTGTGGCCCAAATGAGCATATCCTGAAATAATAGCACCCCATGAAATACAATCCCGTCGAGGCATCTTCTCAAATAAATCCACTCTGTGCAACATCAATTCTCTTATACACTGCAAGTAACCAGCAATCATCGCATTCCACGAAACAGAATTCTTCAAAGGCATCTCATCAAAAACTCTTCTCGCTTCATCCACCATACAGTTCTGCACATAACCAGACACCTTAGCCTTCCACCTATACAAATCTCTAACCAGAGACTCATCAAACAACTTCCTCGCTTCACACAAATCCCTACTCTAAGCATAACCCAAAATCATCGTATTTCACGAAACCTCATCATGTATCACCATCCTATCAAAAAGAACTCTCGCATCACCCAACCTCCTCTTCCTTACATATTCCAATTATCCTCATTATTCTCATTATTCGCCTCAAACAACCTCCTCGCGTCCTCCACCCTCCCATTCTGCACATACACTGAAACTATCCCATTCCATGTAATGGAATTCCTACACTCGTCCGGTATCATATCAAAAACCTTTCGCGCTTTGAATGGCATAACCACTCTGAACATAGCCAAACAACATTGCATTCCAAGAAACCGCATCTTTGAAGGGCATTTGATCAAAGAGGTTCCTAGCAGCAGCTAGATTACCATTCCTGACACAGCCAGTGATCATGACATTCCATGAAACAATATCTATGTGAGGCATTTTGTCGAACAGTTGGCGTGCTAGAGTGAAGCTGTTGTTGGATAGCTGGAAGCAAAATCGTCCTCACCATTCCCTTGGCTCTTGCGTTGGACAACCGTTTTGATTTGCGTTAAAGTGCGTTTTCATATACAATTCATTTTCAAAAAGCCCCCTGCACTAATATTTCATACTTTATGTATATATTTGTGGTTTACTTATGTATTTTATAGTATCTAGTCAAATGTGTCAAGCGAATAGTATTAAAAATTATGTAAATTGTAGATTTAACTATTGATCCACTTACATCTATAAATGTAGCTACATGTCTTTTATAAAGTGTAGATGATATTTAAATTTTATTTCAAAGCAACATTTATGATCTAATTAGGGGTATGAAGTTTTGAATGTCTTTCCGCCAACTGACTAGTTTAAATTTTATTTCGTATGTTTTATTTCGTATTTTTTTTTTAATTGTAATGTTTATATTTCGTAATGTAATGTTTAGTTTATTAATAAAATGTTTGAATGTTTAATAAATGAATTTGTTGATGGTAGAATTCGTAAATTTGTAAAAAATTGTGTTATTGGGTGTTACAATTTCCTGGTATTTTTGGTGTTATTTTATTTTTTGTTAAAATGACGTGGCGGAGGTGTTGATGTTATGTCGTGTTATTACTCCCTTTGCTCTTATGGGAATTTATTGGCACCACTTCTTATCATTTTTTTTAACGGTTGTGGTTAATTTAAAAAAATAATAATAAAAAAAATAAAAAAATTTGTTTTTTTCAAAAGTTCAAATGAGGGGATCTTTTCTAGACCGTGTTTTTTTTCTTTTTCCAAACATAAAAATAAAAGTTTACTTTTTTCAAAACGTATAAACGTTTTTTTTTTTTTTTTTTTTTTTTTTTTCAAAAGACAAATGGTGGTCGCACAAAAAGCATGATCTAGTAAAAAAATCATAGTTGTCGGTCTAGCAAAAAACCACCAACCAAATACTATCTTCGTGGACCCATGTAAAAAAACTAATGGAGTTGCATAGTCTATTGTTTTAGCAAGACCATTTTTGAAAATGGTTTTCTTTTACAAGTTATTGAACTTAAAAGTAAAAACGATGACTAGATTTGGAATTTGCTCTTATTTATAAGCTTTAAAAAAAGCTATAAAAAAATTAATACCCTTTGACAACAAAACAGTTCTATATTTTAGAGGCGGCAAAATAGATTGTTTTTCTTTTTCGAGAAAAGGGGAACTAATAGCCCGACAAATATATTAATAAAAAAATAATAAAATAAAGCCAACACTACATAATAAGTTAAAATAGGTTGTTTAGTTATAAATCATAATGATTTTTGAGTAAAAACAAGTAACATTTTGTAGGAGTCAATTTAGGTCATGTCTACTGTTGTTTACTTAGAAATAAATAAACAAAAAAATAAATAAATCTTTAGTTACTATGAGGAATTAGAATCTCGCGCTCTACAATGGGGTTCAATCATAGAACCTTATTGTGTTTTATAAAAATAATAGTGATGGCAATCATGTATCTTAGTATCATACTAAAGCGTTGATCTTATAAATTACAAGTTACATATTTTTTTAGTTTGTGTTTACTTATAAAAAATTGTGTGTTTACCATGTTTTATTTCAATTCTAATGTTAAAAAGATGTTTGATATGGGAACTTAACAAACATGATGCCATGTAATAAGAACTCAGTCAGTTTGTAAACTTTTTGAAACAAAAAAATAAAAAATAAATAAATAAATAATAAATAAATAAAAATAGAGGTGAGTGCAAGGATCGAATGGTGGCTTTAAATACCATTGCAAGCAAACATTTGCCACTATGCTAAACTTTGACTTGTGTTTATCTTACTAAAATAAATACAGTATATAATAGAGTACTAGCTCATAACTCTTGTTCAACACTCACATGTAAAGGGAATCAATAATGTTAACTATATAAAGTAAACTAATAATGTTAACTACGATCGTGTCTGTTTAAGATTGTTTATTTTGGTTATGAGCTTATTAGCTTTATAACAACAATATCACACATCATCATTCAACTTACCAAATAATAGGTAGTCGAATTGGCATTACATACTCAATGCAAACCAATGTTTTGAAACCCGGTTCAACCCGGCCAGGTTAACATGTTGAACCGGTTCTGGCAAAAAAATGGTCATATTAAACTGGGTTATAAAAAACGGTTGAACCAGTTAGACCCGTCGGGTTTTAAGTGACTCGGGTTAACTCGGTTTTCGAAACCCTACCGGGTTTGGTGTTTTTCATGTTTTTTTTATTAATAAAACAAGTTAATTCTCGAAATCCGATTAGACCCGCTGGGTTTTAAGTGACCCGGGTCAACCCAGTTCACGAAACCCGGCCGGGTTTGGTTTTCTTTTTTTGATAGAAAACCGGTTGATCCGGTGGTCGAATCGGTTGAACCGGTGACTCGACCAGGTCAATTAAAAACCCGATTTTCAAAACATTGATGCCAACTATAAACTATAGTAAATTGCAACGTCACTAAAGCATTATAATATAACTTTTTTAAAGAATTCATTACAAATTTGATCCCTCGTCACACTTGATTATCTTGAAGGATGCATTGCAAACACGTATCAAGTGAAACATTTTTACAATAATGCAAGGTCATAAAACAGACACAAAATGATATACCAACAGTAATATATTTGTGTTTCAAAGCACCAGATTTAAACATCAGTTAAGGATCTTTATCATTTCAAAAAGTACTAACAAATGCTTACTGATAAACTGATGGTTCTATGGATTATCATCCTTTTCAAACGACAGCCTCAGCTCAAAAGTTTCAGATCAATAAAAGATACAACATAACACACAAAGTCTTAAACTTGAAGATAACATGAAAGTTACTTTATATATACCAAGTTTAGTTTGAAAAACAAATGTATTTTGTACTTCTGTTAGATTATCCCTACAATAATGAATAGTATTTGTAAAACAACAATTTACAAACGCCTAACCCAAATCCAAAACTAGAACCCTGACATGAAAGTCATACTCACATTAGCTTCAATATACCTTTCATCAGATTAAATGTCAGATTGATATACTACAACCGAAATACATTAATAAATACTAACTGATTTATTAAGCTCAACTTCAACAACAAAATCAACAAAAAAAAAATTATCAAAATAAAAAAAGATTTTCACTTATTCATTTCATCAAACACTTGATATGCATATTTCTTCACAAAACCCATTTAATGCAAACATTAGTTGAAAACCAACCAAAAGTTGTACCTTGGGTTTAACGTATGCTTGTTAGATGGTTCTTGTAACCTTGAAGAAGATTCAGCAGAATCTGTTGCAAACGGGTTTTCAAGTACTTCTTCTTCTAACACAGCATCGTTTTGGTTCAGTGTTGGTTCTTCTTGAAATGATGTGGTTTGATTTTGCTCATCAACTCTTTGTAGAACAATTTCAATTACTGGAGTTGCTGGAGTAGATGTAGATGATGTTGATGTAGTTGGTGCTTCAGCTTCGATTGTTGTTGATGCATCTTGTGTTAGTGGTGGTGGTTGATGATTTTGAGCAGGTGCAGCGGAATGTTGTTGAGATGTATTTGTCGAAGTTCCACCATAGTATTCATCAAACATTAACTCGAAGAAATTTTCCAGTTCTTGTTTTGAAGGTTTGTCATTGGTTGTTGATTGAGCTCCTTGAGGTACGAGTCTTGAACTAATATATCCATAAATCTGCTGGTTTGGTGCAGGTCCTAATCTGGTTTGATTAGAAGCCATCAGATTAAGCGTGGGTTCTAGAGTAAGTCTCTCAAAAGCCATTTGTGAAATCTCGTCAAACTTTACATTCATCATCTCCATTATCTTTTTTGTTCTTCTATTATGCACCCTGAATGCCCTCGAGTTTTCTGAGTATCCAATGAATACTCCAATATCACCCTTAGCTTTTAACTTTCCTAGATCTTCTCTATCATTCGTCGGATAGCACAAAGTACCAAACACGTGAAGCTAAGAGATATCTCGTTTACGGTTGTTCACTAGCTCATATAGGGTTTTATTGAATCTTGGATGGATTAGGGATCGGTTTTGAGTGAAACAAGCACTGACAACAGCATTAGCCCATAAGAATAGTGGTGCACTAGAGTAAATTAGCATTATGCGAGCAGCTTCCATAAGAGTTCGATTTCTTCTTTCAACTACCCCATTCTGCTGTGGAGTTCTAACAACTGATGTTTGATGTGTGATTCCAGCATCTTCAAAGTAAGTTCTTAACTCCTGATTTGTGAATTCTATGCCATTATCTGTTCTTACAATCCTTACTGGAGCTTCAAGTAAAACTTGAATACATTTCAGAAAGGTGATGATGATGCCTAGTGCTTCGTCTTCTGACCTCAGAAACTTAACCCAAGTGTATCTTGAATAGTCATTGACGATAACAAGAATATACTTCTTTCCATTTATGCTTTCAACTCTCATTGGGCCACATAAGTCCATGTGCAACATATGTAACCTTGCTTCCGAACAAGGTACATTTTTTGGTTTATATGATGCTCGTTTACTTTTTCCTTGTTCGCATGTTGGACATAGGTGTTCCTTGGTGTATTTGAACTTAGGGAGTCCGTTGACGATGTTGTCTTTGGCTAATTTGTTGATGGTGTCGAAATTGAGATGGGATAATCTTCTATGCCACAGCCAAGACTTTTTTTCTGTTGCTCTTGTCATAAGACAAATTGGTGATGAATAAGCCATTTGGTTGATGTCAATAGCATATAAGTTGGTGCCGCGAGTCCCCGTTAAGAGATCAACGCCTTCCAAATTTCTAACAAAAACCGTGTTTCTCCTAAATGCAACCTCTAAATCTGCATCACAAAACTGCCCAACTGAAAACAAATTGTCTCCCAACCCTTCGACGTAGTAAACTCGAGTGATTAAATAATTTACAAACTAAAGATATCCAAAACCCAGAATAGCTGCTACATGATCATTTCCAAAACGCATAGTTCCCATGAATTTCCAGACAAAATTGATCAGCAGCGTATAGTTCCATAGACATATTTTGAAAACCTGCCAAGAACAGAAGAGTTTGTATTTGGAAACCGTTGTGAATTTGGTTCCATGGGGTTAGAGGTAAAATCCGAATCACACTCATAGAAAATGTCTACATATCTATTTTGAACAATTTTCAATTTGCCATCTAGGAGTATGAATTCTCTACCCGTAGGTTTCCATACACAATACTTGAGATAGTTCCTAGGAGTGAGACTATTGGTGGTGTTCCTAATTCTTTTAATTAGTGTACCAATATATCTAGATGTAGCACTAGGTCCTTTTGAAACATTCTTCTGTGCATGCAAAACATTCACATTTGTAGAAACACAATCATCATGAACATCATTAATTACACATTTCTTGCATATTAAACAAACAGAGTCATTAAATGCATTAGAAATAGTACTTTTGACATTACATTCCGATGAAATATTTCTCTTATTACAAAGCAATAAATTCCTATGGCGTTCTTCTTCAACTTTATTCTTGCAATAACTCTTAGAGGCAGGCGAGACTCTATTATTCCTTGTATTGCTCCTAGGCTTTAGTCTTTTGCTCCTAGAGGTGCTTTCTAATCCTGTAGAAGGTAAGGCCCACGCATTAGGATTTATATTGTTGTCCTGAGAAGTTAATTTAGCATTCCTAGACTCTTTAGGATTATTTTTTATGCTCTTGTCGTTTGTTCCATCTGTTTTAGAAGTGGAGGCAGACGTAATAGTGGGACTAATCCTATAAAGGCCAGGTGCTATCACTTTGGGTGTTTCGACAACCACTTTTCCTTTATCAACAATCTTTTCTTTTTCATTTTTCTTGGGCAAGGGTGTTGGAGTGACCGGTTTTGTTAAATCATTTTTCACATCAAATTTTGGAGCAAATTGAGAAATAGACATTTTTGGTTTAACAACCGGTTTTGAAGTATTTGGTTCGTCCGAGGTTGATGGTTTTGCAAACTTAGTATCCACACCCTTCCCTTTTTGACTTTCAGGCTGAGCCCTTAAAAGATCATTTTGCTCTTTCTTGTTCTTGAAGGCACACTCATACGACAGTTTGTCATACTTGCATTCTTCTCTTTTTCGATCAAGTTGTTTAAAATATGACACATTTTCCTTTTGAAGTTTTATAAGATCATTTTCATATTTTGAAACAATTGCGGAGGTCTCGGCTCTTAGTCTTTCATCGTCTTGAACATAATATGTTTGTAAATTGATGGACATAATACCAGTAGACAGAACTGCTTCGAAGAAAGAATCATTTGAATTTTCCAAAACATTGATTTGCTCAAAGGATTCATTAGCCTTCTTTATCAGGGATTGTGGTCCTTGAAAAAGTTAGCTGTTTCAGTTAAAAAGGCATTTTCAAAATGAATTACACAAGCATGAATGTTATTAATTTGAGGAGCAAATTCATTTTCAAGAATCTTTTTTAGCTGTAAATGAACCGTGGAATTCCAATTGATCTCATTAGGTTTCATTTTAGATTCGAAAGTCATTTTAAGTTGCCCAACTCTGGTTTTAGGATCATCAAGGTATCATCTGGCAGCACTTGTGTTAAAAGTGTCGTTTGAAGACATCTGTTTCATGTTTGAAAGTGATTTGGAAGCAACTACTTGTTTAGAAACTAGTTTTGAAAAACCTCAGTTTTTGGAAAACTCATGTGTTTGTTTTTGTGGAACAAAAGTAATTCCAGAGAGTTTGTTCAGTTTGTTGTTATCAATTAGTTTCAAATCTGGATTCTTTTGTTTCATTTTAGTTATGCTCTCTTCGACAAGTTCTATTGTTTCCACATAATCACGAACAATAGGAGGATCATGTTTGGTATTAATAACATTACCATTATACAAAGCATTCTTTTCTTCCTGAGTTTTCTTGAGATTACAAGGAGTTTTGTTACCAAGAGCCATTTTTTGTTTTGTATGGTAAATCAGATCAGTTTGATTAGTAATCATATGAATTGTGTGACTCAAATGACCCGTTTTAACCAACAGGTTTTCTAATTTTTTGATCATATGTTCTGACTCAATGATTCGATACAAAAGTTTTGCAAAGTCCTTTTTCAACTCATCCCATTCTTTTTCAAGATTGGTATAAGCTGATTTTTGTTTTGAAAGTTGGTTTGTTAAATCAGAAATTTCTTGTTTTAAAGAATTAATGGTTTTTGTTGAACTAATTTCAAGAGTGAAAAATTTGTTTTTCCATTCCCTATCTTTAACAAGTAACTTCTTATAACCAATTTCAAATTCTGACTCGCGTTTTTTGTCTATTTGAAAACTTTTTGCATTTTCCTTGTAACTCTTAAGCTCAGTGGTCAATTTCTCATTCGCGGACTTAACTTCGCGATTGACCTTTTTAACATTCTCAATTTCTGTGCTACAATTGTTCAATAATGATTCAAATAAAGCACGTGTTTCCTTATCATTCTCAGCATGCTGTGAAATGAAGCCTCTATTATGATTCACATCTGGAGTTGCTGAAGGAGTATTGCTACTACTTGGCGTATCCAGGTATGTATCATACATGGGTGCTGGAGTCTCAGAATGTTGTTCCTCATGAGGAGACATATCAAATATATCGTTATTGTGGCATGTATTGAAGTTTGATACCTCAGATGGTGCACTGGTGTCATAAACAGGAAGTGTGTCTGAATCTCTGTCATACTTAGCCTCCTGAAGATTTTCCATGAAGATGCAGTTCGCATCGATATCTTCTCTGTCTTCCATGTCATCCATAAGAGCCATAAAGTCATTTTCTTTTGCATTCAACTGAAACCCTGCTTTTTCTTTTTGTGCCAACAGCAATGCCTTCTGCAAATACTCTGGATCTTTCTTTTTCGGCTTAGTGGGACAGTTTCTTGCCATATGACCTACACCCTGACAGTTGAAACACTTTACCCTGATTCACATTTCCATAATTCCCAACAACTAATCTGATTACCCATTGCCTGATTTCCAACATTCTGACCTCTCTGATTTCCAAAAAACTGACCCCTCTGATTCCATGCATACTGATCAAACTGATTCCCTAAATACTAACTTGCATTCTGCATATTCTGATTACCCATGAGAAATCCAGTAGCATATCCTTGCAGATTCCCAATAACTCCAACCATTTGGCCTCCATTGCCCATATTGAAACTCGGCTGAGCAATATACTTGTTGCAAGTGTTCGATGAAATCCTTTGGTTGTTGTTAGTTGGTGTAAAATAGCATCCTTGGAATGCCATTGACAGTAGAGCAAATGCTTGAGTCAAAGCAGCGGTAGATTCATCATTTTGGTGAACTCTGGTTCTTGGAATTGTGGATATTGTTGTTGTTGAATAACATGTTGTTGTTGTGGGTAGAATTGTTGTTGTGGAATCAAAGCAGCTTGTGGAATGTGTTGTTGTTGCAAATAGTTGTGAGAGGAAGATGATTGATGTGGTGTATTCACTGGTAGAGGTGTTGGTGTATTAGCAATTAATGCGAGAGGATCATGCTTTTTAGCTAGTAATTCGGCCCTTACTTCATTTGCCTCAGCTTGATTCTGCTTCAAGAAGTAGTACAATTGATCATAGGTAACTTCATGCAAGTTTTTTGTCTGATAAACAATCGTGACATATCTTCCCCATTCAGGTTGCAATTCATTCAAGAAAATGGTGTTGTTAGCAATGTTTGTCTGAGTAAGGTTGTGTCTAGATAAGTCATTCATGATCTTACAGAACCTTAGATAGTACGACTCTATAGTTTCACCAAGAATTGAAGTGAACTTGCGTAGTTCCTTAAGCAATTGTGTTTCCATTTCTTGTTTCCTGATGTCTGTCCCATACATTAACCTTTTGACTCTTTCCCAGACTGCTTGAGCACTTTCTTCACTATCAACAGTTGCATAAGTCATTTCAAAGAGTCCAAGAACAACGAGATGAAATGCCTGATCATCAGCTGCAATTTGTTGTCGGTCTTCTTCAGTGTATTCAGTCTCATTCTGATCTCTGTAGTATGGTTGTATTGGGGGGGTGGTTCCATTTGGATCTTCAGGGTCCAGTACTTGTCATGGTTTGAAGGGCCCTTCCAGAATGGAATGAATGAGAAGTTTTCCATTTGGTTTGCTCTTAAGATAACACATCATTTGACTAGCTCACTGTGAGTAACCACCATTTGTTAGCATAGGAGGTCGGTTTTTGGCACCAGCTGCATGAATATCTTGTTAAGTTGCCAATTTAAAGATATAAGTGATAAAGTTGATCTTAGGATCTTCGAAGATAACAAGGTTGTTGTAGAAGATTAGATGTTTTGGTGAAAATTTGGTCTAAAAACTTAAAAACGTCGATAACTTCCGTTCGGAGAGGATTTAGGCCTCGAAGGTTAGGTTGAATGATCTTTAGACTATTCAAATTGTGTCGATCTCCTCGGTCTCACAGTCTTTTTGACAGGTATTTCACTGAAAATGGAGTTACGGTTCAAAAGTTATAGCTGTTTAAAGTTTGGTCCTTACTCGGAGGTTCTTACATGAAGAATTGCTTACTCGCAGGTCTTACTCGCTGGAATTAGAAGGCTTACTCGCAGAAAGTTAAATCTTGAGCTTACTCGCAGGAAATTGATCCTTAAGCTTACTCGCAGATAATTGTTACTCGCAGAAATGTGTTACTCGTAAGAAGTCTTACTCGCAGAGAGTCTTACTCTCAGAAAGTCTTACTCGCAGAGAATCTTACTCGCAGAAAGTCTTACTCGTAGAGAACATGTACAGTTTGCTTACTCGCAGAAGAATAGTAAACGAGCTATAGTTTCCCTTAGTTGAAGATATCAAAGAAATCCTTACTAGATAAACTATAAGGATATTTAGCTTACTCGCTAAAAGGCTAACTCGACAAAAATTATCCCTTACTCGCTAAAACAGTTACTTACTCGCTAAATCAGGACCTTACTTGCTAATAAACATTCCTTACTCGCAAAAGTACATTTCTTACTCGCTAATCTTCAACCTTACTCGCCAGAACAATGTAAAAAACAGCGAATTTACCTACTTTTTCAACCAAATCTAACCTAAAACAACCTAAATTATCCCTTGGCGATTGATACCACTTGTAGGAACCTAGATATATCAACTTTAACACTCTAAATGAAGCACGGATTGTTGGTGGCAAGAGTATGGAGTGTATGGACTAGAGAGAGAGATAGAAGGAAGATGGAACATGTATTTCATAAGCAAAACACACAATACACACACTCAAGCATACACCTCAAATGACTCATTTGAGGTGTTTATATAGTTCCTTACATGTTGCCCTAAAAGGTTTGGCTTATGGGCTTTGTTTATGGATTGGACTTTACATTGTTTACATAAATGACTTAATACATAATACTAACTTATTAGATTAGTCCACTCCATAAGCCCATTGACTATTCTATTAAATATATTCTACGACACATTACAAAGTTACACGTATGAGAATGACCATCATTTTTCTATACATATTTTTAATGCTAACAGGGGAAGACCTCAATTTGATTAATGAATCAACTTTGGTGTTATGTGGTATATAATTTTACTATGACTAATGCAATCAATTTATCGATGCATGTGGCTCAGTTGCTTGTAAGTGATAGTCTTAGTTGAATATATACATTAATTTACACATAGAATTGATTATTAATAGGGTTTATTGAATAAAGATTGCATGTGGCTAATTGTTTCAATTATGTTAATTGTTATTATTAATTGTTTAGTTGTTTATTTTTTATTTGTTATTACTACTTGTTTTTTTTAATTATATGAAATGTTGTAAGTAAAGGAAGGGTAATTTTTAAATAAGAATATAAATGGACTAAATAATGGTGAAACTTGATGTAATAAATTATGAATCTTGCAAAGTCTTATGTGCCGATAGTGGTTCGCTTCGCACGGTAATTGGCTCCCAAGCGAGACTAGCAAGTTATAATTTATAACATCTTTTTAAGATGTAAATCATAAACTTTTGATTGCATGATATATTTTGTACCAATAGTGTGAACGGCTCACCCAATTTTGACAAACTGTGAGAGGGGTTCTAGGAGGGTTCGCATAAAATTGTGACCTCAAAGAGACAGGTTTTTAATAAGCTTTGCGTTGGCCTTTGTTTCTCCGCCCATATGTGAGTCAAATTGGAGCTACCAAGTATGGCTATTGAAACTACAAAATAATCTTAAGAGTGAATTGACCTCAATTCCAAGTTCCACTTTGTGGTAATTATCCGAATAACTTGGGTCTTTATGATTCATGCAGAGTACGATATAGTGGACGATAATTGTAGGTAATTCTTTGATTGGTGAACCCAATACCTCAATTAAAACTTTGTTGATTTAATCTTAGCTTAATTGGTAAATAAAAAGGTTTTGCAAAACTTATGATATGAAGATGTGTGCATGCTTCTTCGTACATATTTTGATTGATACATCAAAATTAGTACCCTAAAAATTTAAGTTAATGCCATCTAATTATAAGTAACGCTTGAAGTTATAATCTTGTCAAAGTCAGATGTTGTCTAGTTTACAATAACAAGGTAAATTTCTGTGAATGCGTCAGACCATACATGGAGAATTTACTGTTTCTAAATTAGATAACTTTATTAAGTTGTTAGTCAGATCTAGAAACTTAAAGCATGAGATGGGATGAAACATGCTTACTTTGAAAATTGTTATTTGGCAAATGTAAATCACATATTGATCTAGGAATTGGAAATGGTTTGCCAATTATTGTTTGACAATTACCTTGTTGAATACTTTCATTACTAGCAGATCAACTGATGTAATGAAACTATGTCAATTAGGGTCATAGTTTTCAAGAAAATTCTATGGTTATATGAATATATACTAGAGTATTTTATTTTCTTGAAAAGTTGTATTATTGAAAATACTAATACTTGAACTTTTTCTGTAGAAATGGCTCAACCCGAAAATGATGTACTAAGTTTTGCGTTCAAAGCTTACTTTGAACGGGAAAAATTGATGGGCCCGAATTTGAATGACTGTCATAGGTCACTCAAGATTGTCTTGAGAGTGGTTGATAAGCCGGAATACTTGAATAAGCCTTGCCCTGTTGAACCTGCTGAAACTGAATCCGAGGATGTCAAAGTAACATGGGGAAAGGAGTATAAACGGCACAATGAAGTTACACGGACCAAATACATCAGATCAACTACGTCTATCCTAAAAATGTATGTGTGAACTTAATCAACAGATCCTTGAATAAGGAATTCTCTGGTTTTGTTAGGAACTTTAACATGCATTGCTCGGGGAAGACAGTCACAGAATTGCTCGCATTGCTTGTTGACTATGAGAAAGGTTTACCTAAGAAGGCACCTACTCCTCAGGTATTAGCTATACAAGGAGGTAGGATCCAAAAGCCAAACCTACAGGCGAATAAGAAGGGTAAAGGTAAGGTTAACAAGGGTAAGCAAGTTATGGCTTATCAACCAAATCCTAAAAAGAAGAATAACCCTCAGAAGAACAAGGTGAATCCTAATAAGAAGGATTAGGCTTGCCACCACTGCCATGAGGTAGGACAGTGGAAGAGGAACTGTCCACTCTACCTTGAGGCGTTGTGATCAAAGAAGTAGAAGTTTGAAGCTTGTAGCCCTAGTACTTTAGGTGCGTTCTTTATCATTGAATTATTTTCATTAACTCCTAAATTAGATTCATGTGTATACGATACTGGATGTGGTATTCATATTTGCAATACACTGCAGGGGTTTAGAGTTGAAAGGAGACTGTCCTATGGAGAACAATATATGCACGTGGGTAATGGAGCACATGCAGCTGTTGAAGCTATAGGAGTATATAAATTAGTTTTACCTTCAGACTTAGTACTGTCTTTAAATAATTGTCATTATGCACCTTCAATTGTGAGGGGTGTTGTTTCCTTTTCATGTTTGTTGGATATTGGTTTTGATCATACTATTAATAGCAATGGAATTTCTGTTTCTTTAAATGTTGTATTTTATTTTAATGCTATTGCTGTGAATTGTGTTTTTGAAATTGACATGAATAATGTATCCAATAATTATAATAATACATTGTATAGCATCAGTAATAAGAGAATAAAAAATGGTTTGGATTCATCTTATCTTTGGCACTGTCGACTTGCTCATATAGGCAAGACTTGTATGGAAAAGCTACAACGTGATGGGCTTTTACAAAATATCAATGACGAATCATTTGATAAATACGAATCTTGTATATCTGGGAAGATAACAAAGAAACCATTTCATAATCGTATGGAAAGGGCTTCTGATATACTTGGTTTAATACATATTGATGTATGCGGATCAGTTAGACATGTGTCAAGGAGAGGTGTTAGGTACTTCTTAACCTTTACAGATGATTTCAGCCGTTATGGTTATGTTTATTTACTTAAATATAAACATGAGGTGTTTGAAACATTTAAGGTTTTTAAAGCAGAAGTAGAATTGTAACTTGGAAAGAAGATTAAAGCTCTTCGATCTGACAGAGGTGGTGAATACCTGAGTCAAGATTTTAAAGATTATTTAGCTGATATTGGAATTGTCCAGATTCTCATAGCTCCATATACTCCAAAACAAAATGGTGTATCTGAGAGAAGAAATTGTACATTGTTGGACATACTGCGATCAATGTTTAATCTTACTACTCTTCCTTTATCATTTTGGGATTATGCCTTAGAATCTGCAATTTGCATTTTAAATATGGTTTCAACTAAGAAGGTTGATAAGACACCTTATGAGTTATGGTATGGACAAGTACCTAACTTGTCTTATTTAAAGGTCTGGGGTTGTGAGGCGTTTATTAGACGTGACTCAACATATAAACTCTAACAAAGATATGAAAAGTGTATCTTTGTAGGATACTCAAATGAAACGATGGGTTACTACTTTTACTACCCTCCTGAAAACAAAATAATTGTTGCTAGGTATGGAGAATTTTTTGAAAAGGATCTCATATCTCAAGAATTCAGTGGGAGGATTTATGATCTGGAAGATGATCAAGAAGATGCATTACCTTCTGAAAACACTAGCGAACTTCTTGTGGAACCTAAAAGTCTGGGTTCTCCACCTGAAGTTGTTCCCATTCGCAGATCTATAAGGTCTATGAAAGCTCTTGAACGTCTATGTCTTAACGTAGAAGTTGAGGAAACTATATTAGGGGATCTTGGAGAACCTGCTAATTATAGGGCTGCCATGGCTGATCCTGAAACGGATAAATGGCAAGTTACAATGAATAGGGAAATGCAATCCATGAAAGAAAATGATGACTGGATTGAAGTAGACCTTCCTCCTAATGCTAAAGTAATTGAAAGTAAGTGGTTCTTCAAAAAGAAAACTCACATGGATGGCAATGTACACACCTATAAGTCTCGTTTGGTAGCTAAATACTTTACTCAAACTTTTGGTATTGACTACGAACTGACCTTTTCTCTTGTAGCTGCCATGAGGGCTATTAGGAATCTCATAGCTATAGCAGCGTATTATGACTATGACATTTGGCAGATGGATGTCAAAACCACCTTCTTAAATGGTCGCCTAGATGAAGACATCTATATGGCGCAACCTGAGGGGTTTGTGAATCCACAATTACCAAACTGTGTATGCAAACTTCAAATATCCATTTATGGATTGAAGCAAGCATCAAGGCAATGTAATAAAATATTTGATGAAGAAATCAAAAAGTTTGGTTTTACTCAGAATCTTGATGAGCCATGTGTATATCACAAAGCTAGTGGGAGTGATGTTATTTTCCTTGTCCTATAGGTTGATGACTAGAGGTGGAAATCACAACCCATTTAAAGAAAAATGGGTTGCTATGGGTCAAAAATAGCAACTTATGGGTTGGATTGGGTTACCCTTTTGGCAAAGAAATGAGTCAAATGGGTCAACAATTAGACTTATGTGAATCAGCAAATGGGTCGAATGGGTCAACAAATAGGTCAAATGGGTCACTTAAGGATCAGATGATAACTCAACAACCACTAGGCGTCTTTTTTTTTATCTTTTTATAAGGTTTGGTCCGTTTTTATGTTTTCGTCATGTTTTTTACATTTTCGTTTGTTTTTTACGTTTTCGTCAATTTTTCACGTTTTCGTCTGTTTATTTTCGTTTTCGTCCTTTTTTTACGTTTTCGTCCCATTTTATGTTTTCGTCCGTCTTTTAACATTTTCATTAGGTTTTTTACATTTTTGACTCTCTTTTTACGTTTTCGTATGATTTTTTTCATTTTTCATCTGATTTTTTATGTTATTGTTTGATTTTTTAAGTTTTCGTCTGTTTTTGGACATTTCCGTCTGTTTTTTACGTTTTTGTCAGTTTTTGTACATTTTCATCCGTTTTTTACATTTTCGCCCGTTTTTTTAAATTTTTCGTCCATTTTTTCATGCTTTCGTCAGTTTGGTGGTGGTGGTGTGGTTTTTGGAGTGGCGGTGGTGGTGCTATGGGTGTGGCTGGCGGCGGCGCAAGAGAGAAGAGAAAGAGGTGTGATGTTTTTAGGTTTAGGATGATATGAAGAAGATAGGGTGGGTAGGGTTTTATTATCCATTAGGGACCTTCCATGCAAATTAGTTTTGGGTTAGGGGGCGCTGGTCAAACACGACAAAGACCATTAGTGTATTTTTTTTTGTTAATCTTTTACGTTTTATGATTCGGGGCTCGTAAATGACACCAAACGTGACCGAAATGATCTCTAAGTCGTACCATTATTTTTAGATTTATTTTTCCGTTAATTTTGATTATAAATACGTATATATTAATTTAACGCGTCACGTATTTATTGTTTCTCGTATTATTTAGGTTTTCTAGTGTCGATATCATGTAGTGCCTAAATAAATATCATGAATCATAAAATCAAATACAATACACCACATAATACCTCATTAATTCACATAAATTCTAAAAAAAATGTCTCACGATAATGAAAGGTTCAATTATTAATTGTTACGCGATATTTAAAATAGCTCCCTAAATTACCGGTTGTCACAGTGGCTCGCGCCATAAACCCATAACACACACTATAACTCACTTGTATCGGGTGCTCTAAGTAACTATAGAAACGAAACTAAATTGGGCATATTGGTGTAAGGGGCTAGCATATGTGAGTTAATGGCAGATTTTTAGCTTGTTTTCAAGTTTTTTTTGTTGCTATTTCGGGTCTGCGTTAGAATATTTCAATCTCTGGTTCTTTTGCTTCGGTGTGGGTTCGAGTTCTCCTAAGTTTCCTTGGGGTTCAGTGGACCTTCTTAGTATGTATTGGTTACAGGTATGTTGTTTTGGTTGGTCCTCCTTTTGACCTTTTGAAAAAACAAGTTGATGAGTAATATAACTACAAAACAGCTTGGCAATTTAATAGTGATTTGTACACATATACATTTCTTCAAACGGTTGGTGTATTTTACATGAAAACTCATTTATAAACAAAAGTCATATGGACTACCACGACCACATGGTATTAATATGCCCAACTAGTCTCAAGAAACCACCATGTTGGGTTGGAGTTGGGAGGCCTTGGAGCATACTGGAATCTGCTTCTTGTTCTATATCTTCATCACAGATAAGTTTTACACCACACTCCTTCACCTCAACATCTTCATTATTGTCTTCAAAACAAAATGTGACAAAATTCTTTGCTTCCTTCCATTTCTGTGTATCCGTCGTGTAATGCAACCATATCATATATGACTTGTGGATTCCTATCACCTCATCCTTCAAATAATTATCAAAGAAATATTGAAAGTCATTTTTTGTATTCAAAGAAGCTCCATCAAAGTTCTTTACAGAGTATCCTTTAAATGTTTTGAAAGGCTTTTTGCACTTGAAAACAGCGCAGGTTCCATATCCCCTAAACTTACTATAGCACCAATCTGATGGCAATTCGACCTTTACATGATTTTCCGTACTTCTATTTGTAAACCACTCTGGAATGCTATTCCCATGATATACTATATATAGATATCCAGAGGTACCTCTTGGCGAATGGAAGAATTCACATCTATTATTCTGGAAACCCAAATACCCAAGGAAAGCAGAAAGCTGGTTAATAGAGCCTTTGGAAGTTATAGATGAGTAAAGACACTGAGTCTTGGATATAGACCCCTCGCTATCAATGGTAGCATTCTTAAACAGCTTTGGACAATTTCTAAAACCATTTAACCTATACTTGAATGGGTCATTAGATGATCTTGACACTTCTCTTAAGGATGTGCAATGAGATGCATTAAGATCCCATAAGCTAGATGGAAGTTCGGGCAACACTTCTAGATTCTTGCAACCAGTAACAAAAAGATGTTGAAGATGAGAAAGTTGGCTGAAACTTCCAGGCAAGGAAGTAAAATTGTTCCCTTCCAAGTTTATATATTCCAGAAATGATAAGCCTCCAATGCTCTCAGGCACTTCTGATAAATTGTTCCCCTTCAAGTATAGATATTTTAGACATGATAATCCTCCAATGCTCTCAGGCACTTCTAATAAATCACAGTAGCTGAAATTTAGAGACTTTAACATATGAAAACCTTGCAAAGAAACAGATCTTTGGGGATGTTGTTGTTTACTTAGTAAACCAAAAGGAGCAGTGATTGAAGTCCACCATCTAGGTTGAATCCTCCCTTGGCCACCAAATGACAGCGATTCAAGGTTTATTAGAGAGGATACAAAAGAAGGAAGTTGTGTAATGGCAGTTCTGTCAACATGAAGCTTCGTTAAGCTTTTGATCCGACCCAACGCTTCTGGCAGTTGGTTGACATTTAAGCATCCGGAAAGATTCAAAACCTGAAGAGAATCCATTTCCACTTTGCTAGGAAAACTCCTAGCCCGTCTGCAGTCTCTCATATTTAATACAACAAGTCTCTTGAGCATTCCAATTGATGGGTGAACTGTAACCATATTCACACAACCTTCAAGATCTAGCTCTTCGAGATTTGAGATCTCTGAGAAGTCAGGGGTGGTTGTTAGGTTATAACAGTACCTTAGCTTCATTATTTTCAGCCTTCTTAAACACTGATATCAATAGAAAAAAGATTAGTTCTTATATCATTAGGTGTCGAACAGGAACATATGTATGAAAAAGTAAGTACCTTTGGTGTTGTCCAAAGTTGTTTTATGTTGCTGTAAGAGAGGTCGATGACAACAATGTTTTCTGGATAAAAATCTGATGGTAAAAACTTGAAGGGACATCCGTGCCAATAGAGCAATCTTAACTTATTGGATAAATAGTTCAATCTTCCAGAAAAGCTCACCGCATCGTCCATTGGTAGTTTTAGAATACGCAAGTTTTTCATTGGCACAAATGCTTTACCGTCTATATCAAACTTTTGAGTAGATTTCTTTTGCTGTATGTCAAGAATTTCAACTACTTGTGTTGCCTACATACAAGAATTTCAATTACTAGATTGTATTATGAAGCATATGGAAATGAGTTGCATATTCAGAAGAAGAAAACAAAAAAAAAAAAAAAAAAAAAAAAAAAAAAAAAAAAAAAAAAAAAAAAAAAAAAACTCTTACTTTGTTTTCACTCAAGATATTGTAGATCTCTGACGGATTAACCCACAATCTGCTTCGGTTCCCAGGCGTGCTAGATTCTTCAGATACAATTTCCCTTGACATTGCTTGAATCAAGTCATGCATTTGAAGTGAATTATTGCTCGAGATCATGATTAATGATTTATCAACTAGAACTTGTATATTTGTAACGGCAAAAAAGTTACAACAATCTAGTACGCTCGCTGCAAAATCACTATTTACTCCAATGAATGAACATGCAATATCAAGTAAGATATTTTGCTGATGGAGGTTTAGCCCATCGTAACTTAAACGGAGCACTTGTTGTATCTCTTTATTAGGATGTACTTTGAGCTGATCCAACTCACTAACCCACTGACCCACTGTTTTTCCATATAAAAAACGACCCAAAACTTTGAGGGCCAGAGGGTGACCTTGCACATATTTCACAACTTCCTCAGTAACTTCTTTGAAGCCTGTAGAAGAATCTTTTGTCTTAAAGGCATATGAACCGAAGAGCTGACGAGATTGATCCTCATCTAAAAAGTTCATGTCATGGATTTCATCCACTCTATGAGATCTTAGTAACTGTTTATCCTTAGCTGTGAATATAATCAAACTTCCTGGGCAAAACCAACTAGCTGAACCTGCTAGTGAATCTAACTGCTCATGATTATCTACATCATCCAAAACAACCAGGATTGGCTTACATGCCATCCTTTGCTTTATTACCATAGCTCCTTCAGCAACACTTGCTATCTTCAGATCTTCTGTTTTCAAAACCTTACCAATAATCTGCAGTTGGACGCTAATCAGGCCTTGTCGTTTTGATACTTCTTTGACATCTTCACAAAAGCAACTTCCTTCAAAGTGGACATACATTAAGTTATAAATCGCTTTGGCAAGGGTCGTCTTTCCTATTCCGCTTATACCACATATTCCAATCACGTTAACCTTATTTGACCCAACAAAGCGTGACAAGTCTAATTTGTCAAAATGGAAATCGATGCCAACAAGGTTCTCACCAACATGTAAGGGTCCATCACATAACTTTTTGAGGATTTCTCTCGAAATGGAATCGATGAACTTGGACTCAAACCTGTTAACCACAAAGAAACTACATAATGTTAAGCTTTAGTAGAGCTATAAAATAATTACTCAAAAACAAGAAATTTACCCATTTGTCATGTCCTGGAGATCCCATCCAGATAAGTTAGCAGCCATGGATAAAGCTTCCTTCCATTTATCCACCTCTATTCTATTTGAAACATCATGTTTGGCAAATGCTTCAGCATAGCTCCCAGTTTGTTTCCTCACCACATCAGGTTTAACATCATAAAAGATTATTTGAACCTCATGTTTAGGCTTCCCCATTTGCTTGCACCGGAGTATTCTGACAAGTTCCCTCAAACACCAAGATGAAGAAGCATAACTCTTGGAGAAGATAACTATCAAAAATCTCGATTCTTCAATGGCTTTGTAGAGATGAGGAGATATATCTTCTCCTTTAGGCAACTCTCTGTCATCTCTAAAAGAATGAATTCCTTTTTGCTTGAAATCATTGAACATATGATCCATGAAGTTTTTGCGGATATCTTCACCTCTAAAACTTACAAAAACATCGTATTTCCACCTATGAGGAATGGACGTAGTAGCCATTATCAATAATGAGATCGAGCTGCGCTTACATGTAAAGATGATCAGAAAGAGTAGGTATTATCAATAATTAGTACCAAGAATTCGTGACTAAGAAAATGTAAACAAATATTATAACCTGGTAAGCAACATCACATGATGTGCTGATAAGTCAAACTATTTTCATATAGATGAGTTGAATAGTAAATTTTTTAGACTCTCAAAACAAATATTATAAGTTGGTGTAAAGAAGCTTGTATGATTGCATTTCATCAGAAATTCCTTTTACTAAATATGTGACTCTCGTTTATATTTTGACCTATTATCCCCAAAAAAATCAACCACCAAATATGTGATTGTGTAATTCAATCGTAATCAGATTATTTTACATTCTTCATGGTAAGTTAGAAATATACATACAGTGGGCAGTTTAACATTTTGAAGTTTGAACTATTTTGTTTTGTTATTTAAACCTGATCATTTGGCCAACTGGATCTAATATAATGCCTTAGAATAATAATTAACAACACAAGATATTAAAAGATGATTTACAGTTGGTATACAAACATAAAATCATGGTTTTGAAAACCGGACCATAATGGCCATTTTAACCCGGAACCGAGGGGTTGGCCGGCTTTTAATAGCCGGGTAAACCAGACATAGTTGAACCGGATCGAACCGGTTACCATTACCAGAAAACCGAAAAAACCCATCGGCAAATCTGCATATTGCTGGAAATAACATCAAACACCTTTAATTATTCACCTCAAACCTTAACAACTCATCAAATACTCAAAGATCTCGATGGAATGCATTCAAATGTGCTAAGACATAAAAAACAAAAGAAGAAGAAGAGGGATCCTAGTCTAATTTTTTTAAGAATAATGCTACATCCATAAAGAGTTTACAAAGTTATACTCGTATAATGGCTTGACAAATCTAGTGTTCGTGCATTATAATATCTCTTTCTTCTTTCTTACTCTCCATATTTAGTTGACAAATTGATTAATTTTTTAAAGGCAATATATTTCATACCAAACAAACACTAATTACAAACAAGGACATCCACTATGTTAACAAGATGCCTTATGAGCTTATTTGATTTCGGCTTATATTTCATAAGCCTCAATTTTGTGGCTTATTTTGGGACCTATATGCATGTTACATCATAATAAACTTATATAACCCCACAAGACTCAAAACAAGCCACAAAATTGGGGCTGCTTGTTAAATTTAAATAATTCTCTAATATATTGTGTTCGTTTCAACATCAACTGATCTCGTATGTTAAAAACGTGTATTGGACTTTTGGTACCCAACTGTAACTTATCAAATTGTGTATTGATAATGTCACTCTTATTGACAGTTATGTGATCTGTAACTAAACATGCCAACATGGTACTTTGAGAATCTAAAGTTCAATTCTGAAGACATTGTGTGGAGAAATTAAAGTATACTATTTAAATTTTTATGTTTGTCGTTTGTTCAAAATCATTGGATTATGCAGAAAATTTAGAATGAAGCATTTCCTAGTAGCGGATATCTATCGATATGGTGGAAGTCTAGTGGAAAGTGGATCATGATTGTGCTTTTTCAGAAGAAGCTGTCAAAAATCTAATCTCTAAAAGTAAGAACAAACTCTTTGTTTAAATGTTTCATAAGTGAGAATTAATCTTATCTGAAATCTGCTGATTACTTATAATCCATTTAAATATGGTTTTCAGAATACATGTTTAACTTTGAATACTACAGGTTACCTTGGCTTCTACTGAACTACCGAAACAGATGCTCCTCCTAGTAACATTGTGAAGTCAACAGTCAATGGTTCAGAAGTGAGAATCTCAGTTTTTTAAGCTCTGATGATTGCAGGTTCCCGTATTTCCTATTGAACAAAGCGAAACAAAGTAGGCCATGTCACCTTCAAGGATTCGTAAGAAGCGTAGAGATGGCAACTCTTTAGAAATGACGCAAACTATTTTGATGGTCATCCTACTCTATTCAGAAAACCAGACTCTAATATGGTTTTGAAAACCGGACTCTAATATGGTTTTAAACCCTTATTTACTTGACCGTAAACATACAATTTTCTTCAATATTTTTTCCAGTTGAATTATTGAGCTTAGCGGAGCTGACTGACGAGTTACTTAAACTACAAATTACTTGCAGAAGATGCAGCAGCAGAATTTGCAGCTTGCTCAATCACATGGTCAGATGCTAGTGATTGGTTTGCTTAACAAAATTCTCCAGTTTGCTAAAGTTTTTTAGTCGGAAAATTGGTGATAGTTTCATTTAATTTGCAGGATCACAATTCTGCAAGGAGACGGTAAGTTATTTATAATTATATTCATATAAGACTTTCGTTTCACGTCCATCTGCTATTGTTTCTACTTTGTGATCAGATATATTGCTTGATCAAATTAATATCTCCGGTGAGTAATTTTGACTCTTTTCCTTGCACATCAAAGTTATATTTTGCATACTTTCTTGTGACAAGTTATTATAAACGTATATTGGCTTCTATTCTTATGTCTTTTTGTTGTAGTTTGAACTCAAAGATTAGATCAACAAAAAACGTGGTTTGAGGTATTCAAACAATTCCCATTTTAATTATAGTTATAACTTGCAATTTTTTGAAACATTGAAATACATTGTTTGACTTTTTTTTTAATTTCATTAGTTGTTCTGTAGTGAAGATGCAAGAGGCTGGCTGTTGCTCCATTTGAAATACCTGCACTACACATAGCTGCACTACACGCCCTCTTGCTTAGCCATGGACGTCAAGATTATTTCACAGACTGGGCTTAGAAAATCACATGTTCATGGTCACCTTATGAATTAGTAATATATTGTATCACATTTGAATTTTGGGATATGTATTACTTTTTGGAATGTGAATTACAGTTTCATGTTTACATGTGTTGGTATTTGTATTGCTGATTTTTGTTTTCAATTAGCAAGTATTGGATTTGAAATTGCAATTTTGAATGGTATCTTTTAAAAACAATTATGAGACTTTTACTCACTAAAGTTGTTTAGTCAGTATAAGTTTTTGACCTTTCCTCACTGAAACTATAGTGAGAATAGACATATACCTATCCCTTCAGTACTGACTGTTGTATTTTTAGTGGGAGTAGATTAAATGGCTTTTACTGACGGATTTTTGGATTTTTTGACAAATAATAATAGTCAGGAAAAGTCACATATCTTGTAGTGATATCATAATCAAATATATTATACGGCTGTAAATATGTGAGCCTATGGGTCTATACACCAAGTGTTTACTTTTAATAATGTAATTAATATATTTAATGTAATTATATTAATTATATTATTTTATATTTCACGAAAATGATTAAGTGTAACCGTTAGACCCTTTAATTAACTAATAGGCTTAACAATTAAAAGGTAATGGACTTGTTTAATTGGACATAACCCAAAAACATATGGATAGCCCATATGGGTGTGGGTTGGTCGGATAAGGAGGAATGGGAGGGATATGATAGGGGTGAGCAGAAAAACCGAAATATCCGAATAAACCGAAAACCAAAACCGAACCGAACCGAAAATAACCGAACCGAACTAATAACCGAACCGAATTTGCCAAAACCGAACCAAACCGAACTTTTAATTCGGTTCTCGGTTTGGATATGGTTTTGGTAATCAAAACCGAAAACCAAACCGAAAACCGAATTCATATAAATTTATATATTTTTTATATATTTATATATATAAAAGATCAATAAAACATTATATATATATTTATATTTATATTTATATATATATGAATAACAATACAATTTTATCATAATATTAAAAAATACTTTTTATGTTTGAAATAACTTTTTTGGTTAAATATATTTGTATATTTTTCTTTTTTTTAAATAAAGTGTGTAATTCGGTTAAACCGAAAACCGAACCGAACCAAACCGTACTAGAATTCAACCAAACCGAACCGAAAACCGAATTTGAATTCGGTTTGGTTTGGTTCACGGTTTGACCCTAAAAAAACTTTTAACCGAATTAACCGAACCGAATTAACCGAACAACCGAAAACCGAACCGATCAACACCCCTAGGATATGATACCAAACTTGTTCACTAAGTTTAGTTGCTCTATATAAGGATTATGCTAGGCAGCTCTTGGAAATCCTAAAAACAAAACCTCTCATCTCCTCTCACTTATTCCAACCGATTGGCCACAAACCCTAAACCCTTAGGTTTGGTCAACTTTCTTTATCTAAGCACAAACCGCGTATTTCGTTGCTTAGATCACAAAAGCTTAGAACTAGCATTCGGGTAATCTACAAAGACATGTAGTGTGGACTACCCATAGAGATCACTTATTTTAATGATTCAAGGTTTTCGTGGGTTTCAAGAAGTGATCAAGATCCGATTGTTAGCTCCGTTTGATCTTTCGAGTTAAATACAAGAAGTTGGTACCGTAGCACATCACATGGATCCACTAACAGGACCTTTTCCACTGCATTATTTATATGTTATAAATGCTATAGAGTATATAAAAACCACAGTGGCATCACGAGCCATCGTGTGATGTTTTGGTTATGATGCACGCGTAAAATTGACCAAAAACGCGTTTTTACGTGAGTTTTCTTCTACAATTTTTCAATAGCCCTTGGGGTTATTTTTTTATGAAAAAAATCAAATTTTATAAGACTTAAAAATCTGTACTTGAAACCCTAGGTCGTGGGGTTTTACTTGTGCAAAAACCGGGGGTGGGGGGGGGGGGGGGGTACGTGCTTTAAAATTCTTCGTTATTTTGGCTTTATTTACTTGTTTAAATTGCGTTCCATGGCAAACACATGCATGTTAGACAAGGAATTTTAGCCGAACCTCTTTTTTAGATCATATAATTAATGCGCTAATTGGTAGGATGTGCAAAACCAATGATGACCTAGCCTTTAAATGCTTGTTTGTATTGTCTATTATTTTCTGAAAGTAACATGTACTTGAACTACATAATTTATTTCGGGAGTTTTGGAATGAATTTGTAACAATTCGCATGTTCATGTTAATTTCTATTCCCGAAAATTTTACTATTCATGGTACTATATATTCACTTTACTATTCATCATCACTATTCATCCCCAAAATTTTTATTTCATATTCTCGTAAGTTAAATTATTTTAATGATAATCCAAGAGTTTGACACTCGTCGGATCATTTCTGCAAAAATCACGAAACCGTGTCCGAGAATTACTTTAAGGTTTAAACGTCATTTAGGCATCCCGATATGCCCCACAAAATCACAAACAAGAGAAATGTAAGTTTTTCACCTTCCATAACATTCTCAGGAATTTTGGAATTTTACGTTTTCCAGTTCAGCATTTTACGTGAATTACGCGTTTTCAGCTTACGATTTCCAGTTTTAACAGCGTTTAAGCAACCCGATGGAACTTACCACTCATTTTATATTTTATTATGGAGTATATTGACAAGTTTAATTATTCTTTCAAGTTTCATATTTTTACGATACTCAGTTTTACGTTTCGTGACTTAACAACTTACAGTTAGCGATTAACGGGACCAAAACTCACTCCGTAACTTAGATAATACCATGACTACTCATCTAGTCACCCTAGACCAGCCTTGGCCGACTATAGGGAGGGGATTCATCACCAATGTGGCTTAATCCTAGGTCTTGATCTCCTAGATGCATAACATGTGTATTTAGGAAGCAAAATTGGAAACTACTACCCTACAATCTAAACCTCCTTATTGCACCTTCCTAACACCTTCCTAGCACCTCCTCAAGGCCCTATATAACCCTCCTCACCCTCTCTTGGTCGTTCATAACCTCACACACACAAGCACACTCCTAATTTTCTCTCTACTTCAAGTATTATTCAAGAAACACAAGGTTCTTATCAATTCCAAAACTCTTGTTAAGTTTTGATTGATCCATATTCAAGTTTCTTCCTTCCTTTGGTGAACTCCAAGCTACAACAAGAAGTATTCTAGTAGAAGACTTCAAGAGCTTTCAATCCATCTCAACTTGCTATCAAAAGTGTAGAAGTATTGCCAAAGTGAAGAGAAAATTGTTCAATCAAAGTCCTAATCATTGTTCTTAACTTCCTTTCTTTAGAAAGCCAAAAGTTGTTGCTCGTAGAGACTTTCACGACTCGAATACCATTTTCACTACTCACTACATAACTCACGATGAGTCATAGCCCCATTTTTATACTTGTTTTATAAATACTTTGGGGGAGATACATGCTCAACTACTTTTAATTTTAATCTCGATAATTTGCAAACTATAGGTTGTATCTAAACTAAATGTTTATTTATGCTAAATTGCATTATTGTTATACTTAGAGTTTCTATATACCATTAAGCACTATGCATAGTGAGCACGAATACTATGGTTAGATCTATTGGGATTAATGTATCCATTAAGTTGACTCAGTTAGAGCAAAAAAACGCAACAAACATTTGAGAACACTAAATACAACAACAGATTACCTACTAGGCTATGATTGCAACAACTATTCCAATTTCCATTAGTACGACATTTACATTTTGGTTTTCATAATGATAGTGCAATAACAAACAGAACTCATTGCGGGGCCATGTAGCCATATGCATGGGCAGCCGTACATAACTCATTACGAGGCCATGTAGCCATATGCATGGGCAGCCGTACAAAAGTCATTACGGGACCATGTAGCCATATGCATAGGCAGCCGTACAATTCAAACATGACTTGGTCCAACAACGTATTCAAACAGGACTTGATCCAATTAAGAGTAACAGAAACACTACCTACATGTTATATTGTTTTTAGTACAATAGCCATATACTTGGAATCCTAAAAACCTTCATTTAGTATTTATTTATACTAGTATCGATGATTTGTACAAGGTTTTCACATTATTTCCTACAAACTCTATGAACTCACCAACCTTTGTATTGACACTTTAGAATGTTTATCTTAGGTCCATAATGAACGAGGCTCGCACGGAGGAGCACGGATATTCAAGAGGGCTATAAATTTTATTATCATTCGAATACTCTTTTAATGTAATTTGTAAACCGTGAAACTACTGGGACCTCATTTTTGTAAACTCTGATATTTATATAATTCGAATGATAAATCTTTTAAAACGACTCAATTAGAGTTCGTTTTCTATTGTTATAACTGTTGAGCCATGAAGTAACACCCAGTTTGAATTCCGTTGCGTATCACGAAATTGGGGGTGTTACAGAATTAGACCATGAAATTCGATGGACAGGTACACACTCAAAGGGATACAACTTTGTAGTTTGGTACTTTGAGCGGGGAAGATTCTTTGCTGGAGTTTTTGAGCCCGCAAGTGGGCATTTATGCTCAAACATCATGCTGATTTTTAATTGCTTTCGGGTTCTACTTGCTTTGGAATAGGTCTGAACGCAATTGGGAGCCTTATACATGGTTTTACCAGCTTGTCCCATAGTTGACCTCTCGGGTTTCTTGATGGCTCATGATCCCGAGCATAGGATTTCATCGATTTAGGTTTTGCATCTCTTTATATGTTTCATTTATTTGCGTTATATTTATTCATTGTGACATGTAAATTATGCAAATGATTTTGGAAATTAAATAAAACTAATGATATTGAAATATGATTTAATTAAACAAATGTCTTGCAAAGTTTTAAACGCATTAGGTTTGGTTTACACAGTAATTTGCTCTCGTGAAAAACTTGCAAGTGCATTCGCTTAATAAAACTTTAAATACTGACTTAAAGTTTTTTCACTAATTTTATTAATGTCCGAATTTGCTTAAACAAATGTCTTGCAATGTTTTAAACACACTGGGTTAGGTTTATACCGTAATTTGCTCCCGCGAAAAAAATGAATGTACATTGGTTTTTAACAAATGGTCTAGGGTTTGATTACCCTGTAATCTTTTCCCGCGACAATACATGCTTTTGTTGTCAATGATTGAAATACTTGAGGTTTTTATCCTTTCGAGGGTGTCAATCTAGGGTTTGGGTAATCTTTAATCTTTTCCCGTGATAAAATGTACACCTAATAAGTTAATAAAAATTGTTTTTTAACTTGTGCTACGTAGAATGTATGCATGCTTTTTCTCACACGGTTTTGATTCACATGGTTCATCAAATCTTTTATACCCATTGTAAATTTAAGTCTTTGCCGTCCAATTGTGTGTACACTTTCAATTTCTTTTAGCTCTATGTCGGACATAGGTGATGAAGCAACCCATATTTTTCAGTTCCTTTCTCATCCTTTAACTCAATGTTATTTGCTTGGTATGCTTGATATTTTACTTTTATGTGCAATCGTTAAGTTCAATTGCTTAAAAACAAACACAATGCGTACCAGCGTGATCTTAATAAAGGTTTATATTTAATTAATACATTTTAACATTAATAAAGTTATCTTAAAGTTATTTTATTTATTTTGTGACGTTTTCATAAACCGCATGTTTTCGTACTACGTTTACATTTTACGGACAAAGTATACCCACGTAACCTCAAAATGACAAAATAAAAACACCACCTCATTCTTTTGTCATTTTGTTGAACGTCCCTCCCCCATTTCACTTCCACTCGGCCCCCACTCACCCAACATGTAGCATCAAACATGGATCTAGGTTCTTTTGGCCATTTGTGATTTTGTTTTATATAAATACACATTAATAGACACTTGTTTTCATACAAAAAAAATTGAAACCCTTTTTCCTCTCCTTCTTGACTTTCGGCCGAACACACCATTACACCAAAACATTAGTTTTCTCATTTTCACTTGAAGCTTGGAAGCCTAGAGCGTATTTGGGTGTGTTTTGATAGTAAGTTTGGGTTATAAACTATGTTTGGGTAGTTTGTTTGTCACTAATCTTCACTTAAACTCTTATCTTTGTAAATAAATCCATCTTTAATTTTTCTTTAATTTTTTTATTAAGTTTTACATACATTAACACCAAAAGTACAATCGTTTTTTGTAAAATTTATAAGTTATAGTTTTCGAAATGTGTAAATATATACATACAAGTCGATACATACCAAAATAAAAACGTGAAAGTATCATTGTGTTGTTGTGATTATTTTGGTGTAATAAAATATTTTGCCAAAGTGCTTATTGACTTAATGGATTATTTGTAAGCACTTATAGTGCTTATTTGAGCATATATGTACGTCGGACAAAAAGGAAATAAAAGAAACTTTGTTTTGGGTTTATTAAAACCCTCGGTCTATTTTATCAACTTATTTCATGGCTTATTTTTGAAATTAAAAAGGGTTTAAAGCTTATTAGCTTATTTGTAAGCTTTTCGTAGCTTATTTTGGGCTCAGTAGTTTTTGGTGGATTTGTTTGAACTTATAGGACCGAGAAGCCCATTAAGAGCCCAAGGTTTGCGGCTTATTTTGGCTTATGGATTTTTGACTTATTTTAGTGCTTATTCGAGTTACTTATTTTCGGATTATATTGTGCTTATTGGTGTTGACTTACTGAGTTATGGCTTATCGTGCTCTCGGCTTATTTTAAAGCCAAGGATTTGGCTTATTTAATGAGCTTATGTTTCGACTTATTTATATTGCTTATTTAGTATCTGGTTTATTTTAGTAATCAATTTAATGTATTTCGGCATATTAAACGGTTTATTGAAATGGGTTTACCAGTGAATTAAATTTGGACTATTTAATACGGAGTAAATTGTTAATGGAATACAAATTTGGGCTTATTCATAAACAAGTCACGTGGGTTTTAAATGGGCTATTTGGCCCAATAAGTGAAATTAAGTACTTTCAGACTTATGAAAATGAATTACGGGAGAAATTATCAAAATAGATTAATATTGACTTAAAATGACTAAATTAATCACTGGAACATGTTTGAATAAGACGTGAGCTAAACGTAGTGGTTTGGAAATTTTGTCCGAAAGTGATTATTTGGAAAACGATTGTTTTATAAAACGTCTATGACCTTGGGAAAATTACATAAACGAATGGGCCATGCCCTAATTTTATTAAAATTTCATACTTAGAAATATTTTACAAACATATTTTCTTAAAACGTGACAAAAGGATGAAACTATAATTCTACAAACTATAAACTAGTAACTATACATAAACTCAACAAGGAGACAAATATAAATAATAAAATATTATTATATTAATACTCGACTAAAAGACGAAAAATATACTTTTACATCGTAACTTAAAAACGTGTAAACACTTATAACGTAGACATTTTAATTAATTAACTTGGGGTTACCAGGTAAATTGCCGAAACATATTTATTTACTTGTTTATTTAATTTACTTGCTTATTTTGTTTACTTGTTGATGTCATTATATACATACCTACATACATATATATATATATATATATATATATATATATATATATATATATATATATATATATATATACATACATATATATACATAAACATATACATACATATGTATAAGCATGTACATATGTATATACATGTATATATATATATATATATATATATATATATATATATATATATATATATATATATATATATATATATATATATATATATATATATATATATATATATATATACAATGTTGCAAAAATCGTGAATCGGTAGTCGGGCGGTCGACCACCCTGCAGCCTGTAATCGGTCAAGGCAGTGATTAATCGGTTTGGCATTTCCTGCATGTTTTGAGAATTTCTAGAGAGCAAACTAAAGATCTTAACTGATTCCAAGCCTTCTATGTTTACAAACCTCAATAAAAGGCTTCAACTCTAATTATGAGGCCCATTGTACGTTATAAGTGAAATAAATGATCTCCCAATTAAGTAAAATGCCTAAATTTCTATGTTTTTTAAATTGACCGATTCGGCCGATTTTTTGCCGATTCGACCGATTTTTGGCCGATTCGGCCGATTTTTGACCGATTTTTTCTGATTTTTTTGCCTAGGCCGATTTTTTCACCGATTTTCAAAAATCGACAAGGTGCATCACCGATTAGCGATTAATCGGCGATTAATCGGCCGATTCGGCCGATTTTTGCAACATTGATATATATATATATATATATATATATATATATATATATATATATATATATATATATATATATACATATACATACATATGTATAAGCATCAGGGCCGTCCCATGAATTGACAAAAAATTTGAGGGCCCTGTACGAAATTATATAATGAGGCCCTTCGATAAAGAATGTTATATATAAAGTGTCACTGTTTATAAGATATAATACAATTAGTTATCTAAACATTCTAACATCTTAATCATTTAAGATATTTTCTTATCTAAATACTTTTTTCTCCTTAAAAAATATGTGTACACATGCATATAATTATTAACAGAACAGATTTTGGGGCCCCTAAAAATTTTTGGGCCCTGTGCGGTCGCACACCTTGCACACCCTCAAAGCCGGCCCTGATAAGCATGTACATATGTATATACATGTACACACACACACACACACACACACACACACATATATATATATATATATATATATATATATATATATATATATATATATATATATATATATATATATATATATATATATATATATATAGGGACGCATTCTATGCAGTACCAATATTAGATACAGTACTTTACAGTACCATTTTAGGCCAATCTACACCCTTGGATCATTTGATCAATGGTTAATAATCCAGGATGGCATTTATGTAAATAAATAAAGAAAAAAAATGCTGGAAATCTTTTAGTAAGGGTACATTTGGTATTCAACAAAATTAAATCCTTTCAATTTCGCGTTTTTTTTTTTTTTTTTTTTCACATTTCTTTTTAGCATACATGTTTTTTAAAATAAGGTGCATATGTGCTTTTCTAAGACATGTGTTTATAGCGTACAAACTTTAAACTTCGAATGTATTTTTTTTAAGGGTAATTGCACATATGTTTTAGTGTTATTTTTTATATTTTAGAAACAAAAAACATAAACGTTATACATCTGACTCCTAAATTTAGAACAAGCCAATAACATAAATATGATATACAAAAGCTGATATTGATGAAATACAATTCAAAAACAAAATTATCATGTTGAATACACGTCTACTTCTTCCTGGAACATATGTGTACGCCTTTAAAGAACAAGTATATTTAAAGTTACACACAAATTCATTAAAACATATGTGCACGCCTTCTAAAAACATACGTGCACACTATTCGGAGAACATCTGCCTTGGTCTTGTATCCGTTCATCATCACCCTTGTCATCTCATAGGTCTTAAATGTTTTCATCATCTTCATTAATCTAATACAAGAACATTAAAATATAATTAAACAGCAAACAACCAATATAACACATATGCACAATCTTTATCTATAACAACTAGTATAACACGTATGCACAATTTTATCTATATCAAATAAACGACGCAAACCATTCTTATAATGATAACAACTAGCATAACACAAATGCACAATCTTTCTCTATATCATAATATCAAATGATGCAAATGGATTTCCAATCCAAACAACTAGCGTAACACATATGCACAATCTTTGTGTATATCAAATAAATAATGTAAACTAACTTCATAATCATAACAACTAGCAAAACACATATGCACTTTTTTCCATTATCAAATTATACAGAAATTTTTTTAATCATAACAAATAAAATAACACATATGTAAAAAGAGTTTAAAATAAAAAGAACTAAAACAACATGATTCCACCTAAAAATAAATGACATCACTGTATGATCATCCATAATTTGACCAGCGCACCTTATATCCAACTAGATGCGAAATTGTTTATTTAGTCTAACATTCAAAACAAAAAACAAATAGAAAAGAAAAAGTAAAACCTACCAATAACATTTTGCTATATCAAATGTTTAGATACTACAGCAAATAGAAAAGAAAAACAATTGGCATCACTTTAGGATCAACCACTATAATTAGCGACGCTCAAGAATAAAGCAGATCTTTGTCCAATAACCAAATTAACATGCTATTAAAATCAATTTAGCCTTAAAACACTTTTATCAAATTAAAAAAAAAAAAAAAAAAAAAAAAAGATTAAAACACAATATCCATAAACTATATATTTCACCTACGAACAAAGATCATACTCGGTTTTCGCAGATCAATACCATGTCGAATTTAAACAGAAAAATTAAATAATATTGTCTTCGATCAACATCTAGTTTCTTCGATCAACATAAAACAGATACGAAATCTAAAATCAAACGTACGAAACCATAGAATGGATCAGTCCACCATAAAATTGATGGCGATTGTGTTGATGGTTGTTGGGGTTAGGTTGCGGGTGGAGGCTAGGGTTTGAAGGAGAGATAATTATGTGAAAGAGAATGAGATAACTGATTTGTGAAATCAGTTTAAAAAAGATATAGAGGAACTTCAGGAAAATATATTTAGTAAATACCATATATACCCTTGGATAATAACATGAATTAAATATATGGAAACTAATTTACTAAATTCTTATTGGTCAAGGATGGTACTGTAAAGTACTGTATCTAATATTGGTACTGTATAGAATACAACACTATATATATATATATATATATATAGATATATATATATATATATATATATATATATATATATATATATATATATATATATATATATATATATATATATATATATATATATATGACACGTGTCACCCCCACCCCCCCACCCCCAAAAAAAAAGAAAACATTTTTTCCCGCCAAATTTTTTACTGCATCATAGTTATAAATTTTAGTGTAGTAAGGTTATAAGTTACTGCAGCATAATTGATGCACTGAACTATTAACAATGATGCAGTAACTTATAATAAAGATGCATGAAAACTTATTAGTGTGATGCACTAATGATATATGTGTGTGTGTATATATATATATATATATATATATATATATATATATATATATATATATATATATATATATATATATATGTATATATGTATATATATAACCAGCTGCCTTAGGGCAGTTGGCCACCAACTACCGCAAAAGCGCGCAGTTGACCAAGTCAAAGCTTAAAGGCGGGGGTTCGAATCCGGACTCCAACTTGGTCAGCCAGTGTTGCCTAGGTAATTTACCGGGATATGCCTTCCTTGTTGGGTGGGGGGCTCGGTACCAAAAAGGTACACGGACTTGAGATGGTTCCGCCAAATACCATTTTTTTTTATATATTTTTTTTTATATCTATACTACATATAATGTAAAAATGGTCAATGTGGAATGTTGAGTTTTCAACAATAGTCAAATGAGAGAGAAAGTGGAATGTAATTAATACTTTTGTTAAAACACCCCAATACTTAAAATTACAATTATTTATTCAGATTGTACAACCAAATTAAAGCATATCTATCAAATTAAATACAACCAATTCAAACACAAATCGGGTTGACCCGGGACGCTTCAAACCCGGCGGGTTGACCCAGCTTAATTTGACCCGTTTTCGACCCAACGTTGACCCAGTTTAAATACAACCAATTCAAAGACAAATCGGGTTGACCCGGGACGCTTCAAACCCGGCGGGTTGACCCAGCTTAATTTGACCCGTTTTTTACCCAACCTAGCAAGTTGACCAGGTTTAAATCGACCTACTTTTCGACCGGAACGGTTCAACCGGTTGAACCACCCGGGTCGAACCGGGTTTCAAAACATTATCCATTACTTAAAAGTACAATGATTTATTCACATTGTACAACCAATTAAAAACATATCTATCAAATTAAATACAACCAATTAAAACACAAACCGGGTTGACCCGGGACGCTTCAAACCCGTTTTCCGACCGAAACGGTTCAACCAGTTGAACCACCCGGGTCGAACCAGGTTTCAAAACATTATGTTTAATTCCCAAATCTTCAAACTTTTATTATTTTTCGTATAACCTATAAACTTTTTTTTATCAATAAACTATATGTCGCTATAAAATCTCGTTGCTTGCGGGTTGCCCCCTCATTGCTTACGTTTGAAAATAGGATGCCCGATTATTCTTTTAAGGAATCTCGATCCGGATAATGGATTATGTAATGACACGAGGTTGATATGTAAACGTTTTGACCCTAATGACATCAACGCCGAGATTGCTGTCGGGCAACACGCTGGAGTTAGAGTGCTCTTGCCAAGAATTTCTCTTGCTCCATCTGAAGAAGACATGTTCCCTTTCAAACTAAAGAGAACACAATTCCCTATTCGCCTTAGCTTTGCGATGATTATTAATAAAGCTCAAGGCCAAACAATTCCAAATGTGGGTGTCTATTTGCCTGACTCTGTTTTCTCCCATGGCCAGGTTTATGTGGCATTGTCTAGAGGGATTTCCCGTAGAACAACAAAGGTATTGGTTAATCCAGTCAAAGAGTTCCGTCAAGCAGGAATCTACACCTCGAATGTCATTTATCAAGAAGTTTTACGCGAAGAGTAACATGTGTTGTTAGTTTTTATTTCATAACTGATGTAATGTTTTACTTTCAATTTCATTAAATGTTTTTATATGTTGTTTGATAGATGTTAAGAATTTTTTTTAATATTTTAGTTATCGTGTAGTACAACCGTTTGCAATTACATGCTGATCGGTTCACGTTCTATTTTGAACTCTACACAAAACACTCACTACAATATCACAAATCGTTAATTATCTGCCACTAGAAATTCCGTTGCTATGCACGGGTACTCGCCTAGTATGTATATATATGAAGTACGCAATTAACTTGAAATTATTATTGAGGCCAAGAGTCGGTGCACATAATTAATTATTGTAGGTAAACGTGTTTAGTTCTTTTTGAAAATACACAAACATAAAGTCCTTTAATTGTTGAAAGACTTATAACATAAAGTAAGACGTTAACATGTTATGTCTTCTTGGTAAGACATGTACATGAAGTCTTTGAGTCGATCAATGACTTATAACGAATAGTAAGAATATGTTTATGTCTTCTTGTCAGGACATGCATATGAAGTCCTTAACTTGGTAAGCGACTTATAGTATAAAGGATGCAATAACCTTAAAACACTATTGATGCCGTTTGGTTTGATTTACTTGGCAGATATGTAAGCAAAAGAGTATAAGTACATCTAATGAGTTTTGGGATTATCTCACAACATCAATCCTCATGGAATACCACAACTTTATGGTGTGTCCAACATGAAAATCAAACTCTATTGATATTGTTTGATCATTGATGGCTTTAACAACTTTACCTTCAAAGCTATCAATGTTAGAAAATTGAGTATGTCACGAATATACTCAATATGGTTCCAATCTAGAAGGTATTGAAGAAACCATTGTACTATGAAATGGGATGAATCCCATTAGGTCTTGACTGAAGATTCGAATTTGTTGAATCTCTTGGAGCATGAAATTAACAAACTAGAGTCAGGAACTAACGATGTATTTTAAATATCCCAATTAAGAACAATTTATTATTGCTCAATATGTTGAGTATCTGGAGATTAGTATCTACTTACAAAAGCAAGTGCGAGCATCTGTAAATCTTGAAGATATTCAAGAACAAAATACACAACTTTCTGAATACACATGCTAGTGTCATACTGAGGCCGAACATGTAAATGTTGAACCGAAAAATGATTTAACTCTCATTCATAGATCCAAAAGGATACCTAATGCACCTGAGTATTTTTTATATCAATGTTGAGGAGTATATGTTAGAGGATCATAGTAAACCTGCTAACTACATAGATGTATTATCAGATCTTAAAATTACTCAAAACTATGAATATTAAGATACAGTCCTTGAAAGATAATCACTTTTGGAACTTGATTGATCTTTTAACAATCAGTTAGACTATGAGGTTAAAACGAGTTTCTTAAAGAGAATACTCAAAAGGACAAAATGGTACACACATTTAATGCACGCCTTGTGACAATAGTTTTCACTCACACTCAAGCAATTGGTTATGATTAAAATTTCCTTTCTATCAGCATTAAAAATATAAATATGATTCATTTTCATAATTGTTTTCATGAATATGAAATATGACAATTTGATATCAAAACTCTTTATGGAATGATAACCTTTGCGAGGACAGTGTGTAATCAAAAGGGTTTACGAGGACAGTGTCTAAGTCTTTCTATACAGGGAAGGGATACAGTGCGCATTGGATTTTAAGTATGGATGGTGCGGATTAATATCATAGTAACATTAAAAAAATCAAAAAAATCTGGAAAAAAAAAAAAAAAAAAAAAAAAAAGGACAGCGAGTTATTAAGAAAAATCGTATCCATGGTTAAAAGATATAATGATATTATGGATTTTGTTAATATTACCGTAATTACCATGCTTTTTTAATATCAAAGTTAATTTTTTTTTAATATCTCCGTAACTTTTTTTTTAATATCGTAATAAAAAAAAAACAGTGATATTAAGTTTTTTTCTAATATCAAGGTAACTCTTTAAGTAAATTTGTTAATATCTCAATTACTTTTTACATGTAAAACAACTTTTCTTTATTTTTTTTAATATTACAGTAACTATCATCGTTTTTAACTATCATAGTTCTAATATTACAGAAACAATCATGATTTTTAATATCATACTAACTTTTTTTAATAAAAATAATTCAAAAAAATATGAAAATAATTAAAAAGTAAAGAGGACAACAAATAACTAAGATCGTTGAAACAAAATTAAAAAAAAAAAAAAAAAAAAAATCATTTTGATGGTTAAAACTTATGGTGATATTAAGAGCAGATCTTGACTTTTTTACAAAAAGTCAATTTCAGATTTGGATTGGACCGTGTAGATCTATCCGCACGTCCGCACTTAAAAATTCCATCCGCACAATATATATATATATATATATATATATATATATATATATATATATATATATATATATATATATATATATATATATATATATATATATATATATATATATATAGTTAGAACAATATTTAAACTTGGTTTTTATTTCATGAAAAAATGTCATCTAATAATCATCAAGTTTAATTATTGTTCAACTAAAGTAACTCATGCTTTATTTCAACTATAAAAACCACTCAAGTTTCACTAAAGTCACTCTTCAACTACAAAACATAGATGGCTCGATCAATAACATAAGTTGACTCAACAAAAGTCTCCAAGTCTATAATTCTGTCTGTAGTTATATTTGAGTATTCAACCACTGCTGATCAATTTAAGCTTATGAAATTTAATAATGAACCACTAATCTAATAACAAACCTCATCAAATTAAATAGGATCCAGATAAAAAGAGTAGATGACTTACGGTTTTGGGAACTACTAAACATTCTACTCACGGCACATGTAAAATAAATGCAACTAGGTTAACTTGAAGTCAATTTTATATCAGAAACGTACACTTCTAGTCCCACATTGGGGTGCTCCGTTTTTTAGAAGTGAAAACTAAATTGTTGTTTGATTTAAATAGAGAATGGCAAAATGGTGAGTTACAACAATTTGAACAGATTTATTTACTTTAATGAAATAAACACAAATGCAAATACAATCACCAAATTCATAAATAAAAACAAAGTTGAGGAGAAGACTTACAATTATTATTATTATTTTTAATCGGTTAAGAAGCAAATCACAGGATATGAATGGCTGTGGAAAATGAAATGATAATTATACTATACTCATGTCGTTCAGAAGTTAAATAATGTAAGTAGGTTGACCTCAGTCAACTCTATAATCATAAGTTACACTTTCAAGAAATTACGTGATATCCTTTAAAACAAATTCCACTATCTTCTGTCTCCTGTAAACTTCATCCAAATTACCTTTTTCACATTAACCAATTAATTTTCTCGTATATTATGTGAAACTACCTATTAAAATGAATGAAGCTTTCATTCATTTGACAAAGTTTATCAATCACTAAATGTGCAACTAGGTTCAATATAGTGTGTAGCGTGCTACAATTAGACCATGTTTGATGAATAGGACCTACAGCAAATGGTGTAATTATACACACGGATTGGGGCATATTTCCATGTTTTTTGGTGTGTTAAAACTAAAAGTACACGCATGAGGATAGCGTGGAAATACTTGGTGTCACAAAATGCAGGACATCTTAGAGCGTGGAGAAAGTAAGTTAATTGTCACACTTGGTAGGGTGGAAAATTTGATCAAAAAGTTGATGCTTTTTAAAGTGAATAAGCTTCAAAAGACCCACCCTAAGAACCGTGGCAAATTTTGAAAACTACACGCTTTAATTAGTGCTGCTTTAATCATGAACGCAATGAAAACTTCTACACGCCTTTAAATGTCACTAGTTTGATAATTTTACATTTTAAATTAAAACAAATTTTGCAGCATAATTCTGCACATACAATTTCATAGCAACATCATGCTTCATGAACTTCACATACTCAAATCTGTAGCAATTTCATACAACACTAATTAAACCTCCGATAGTAAAATAACACTTTCAAAGAAATTTCTAAGTATGTTTAGTTGTTTACAAAATATCATTGAAAGCTAGCTTCTCCGATCTTTTGTCTTCAACAAGCTAGCTCCTAAATAATGAGAAAGAAAACCAAAAATTATAGGATTAATGATTTAGGATTTGGTAACATCTCAATGTTGGATTAGAATCAAAATGGGTCACTTTATACAACGGGTCAAACAAGTTGGCTGACTACTGTGTTGGGTTGAGTCGAGCGGCTTTTATAGTGGTGCACTGATACAACTATGTCAGGCATAGTGAGCAACCCGATTTTGAGTGGTCCTTTTCTAAAACCCGCTTTGTTTAACATGTTTTAACATATTGAAGTTTTCAAGATTCTACATACAAAACCAGAATGTACATACATTAAGAAAACCTTTAAAAGTGGAGCAGTAATTCAACAACTTAGATTATGTATGAAAATATATCTTATAAAAACCTTTAAATCATTACAACAATAGCCATGTATTGTAATTTTGGCTTATTTGTGGGGTTCTATAATTGTTATTGCCTTTCTAATCTTTAAATCATTTTTTTAAAAGATTATATCAATGCATAAAAACCATGTCTAGGCTAGGACTGGATCAGTTTTATTGAGGAGTCTTGACTAAAAGACTGATTATGTCTACCAAAAACCAAACTGAGAATTGTTTAAACTTTGTTTAGGAAATATCTTTACTAAAAACCAAAAACCAAACTCAGAGTTTAGCCGACATTCACACTGTTAACATGAAACCAAACTCATATCTTTCAAGATTTTTCTGTTTATTTAAATTTTGTTTAGGTCCAGACGCGATAACACAATTTGTTTATTCAGAACTTTGTAGAGCAGCAGATATAATTTTAACAAAATCTAATAAAACACTACCCCTTTCGCTATATATCAACAATATGAGCTTTGACATAACAACTTTGACCACAAAAGTCAAAGTACATCTAACAAAGGATCAGTTAAAAATTAAGGAATGTCTGGTATTGCTACTGGCTTACCGCTGAAATGAAGTTTAATATGTCCCAAAAGTCACCCAAAGTGTATTTATAATCCATATAGCCTCCTAAAAATTAATGTATGATTCTGTAGAGTCTTATCACGCAAAACTTCACCTAATTTTAATATGACAAACTTGATCACACATTCATACATACTACTAACTAACAGATGAAATGCTATTTATGTGCAGAACAAACATTTAGCAGGGTTCTAATAAAAAGTTAGCTATGCGCCTTTCAGTGACTTGTGAATACATTATATTGTTTAAGAAGATTTAACTGAAATAAATGCTGGAAAATGTACCAACCTGGTTTAAACAGTGTTTTCTAACTTTTACTTATTGAACTTTCTGTCATTAAAAGATTTTTGGGCATCACAGTTCTAACCCTTGCAGACAAAAGTCGGTACTAAATTCTTTTGAACCTTTTCTTATTGGTTAAGAAGCATGTACAGGATATGAATGGGCATCGAAAAAGGAATATTAATACTACTATACTCATGTCGATCAGAAGTTAAATAATGCAAGTAGGTTGACCTCAAGTCAACTTTATATTCATAAGTCACACTTTCAAAACAAAGACCACTATCTTCTGTCTCCTGTAAACTTCCTCGAAATTACCTTTTACGCATTAAACAATCAATTTTCTCGTATAATTATATGAAACTACTTATTAAAATGAATGAAACTCATTCATTTGACAAAGTTTATCAATCACTAAATGTGCAACTAGGTTCAATATATATACGTAGCGTGCTACAATTAGATCATGTTTGATGTAAAGGCCAAAATGCAAAAAATCAGAAGCAAATAAACACCATGGTCTCGGATTCTTAAACCTCTTAACAAAATATGTCTTTAGATACAACATGGTCTGGTTAAATATGATCATACTATGTTATTATTGTTGGAAAATTATGACAACAAACCTGACGCTCGATCGCGGAACGCTAGATCATAAATTTGTATCAAGCACAAGCAACAATTTAGTGAACACGAGATAAACAACGATGTCGCCCAGAATAACATAACACACAAGACAATATATCCTCAAACGTTCCCTTTATTGGGTGAAAGGGTGAACTATATATTACTCATCAAAACAATACACAAACATTCAGCGGACCACCAAAAGTGCTAAGACATACCTTAGCTACTAATATATACATAAACAATATATACACAAACGTTCCCTTTATATATGAAAGCTTACAATGTTGAATTTACAAAGATATATACAATATTAATATAAAGCTATATGTATGTTGTATAGACTAAGGCCTAAGAATATGAATACACATAAACAGAGAGGCATAATATTACCATTGTATTTAGCTTAAGAGAGGCGTTATGTCTTTTATGTTTCCTAAGAATACGAATGTAGATTAAATTGACAACTATGAATGTTAATTATAAGTAACATCAAGCTTACTACGTTTTAGTAACCGTTAAATAAAGCTTTCATAGAATACATGCACAAGCATCAAGAAACCAAAAGGTGAACGTAAAGTTCCTTCGAGTCACTGATCCACACAACACTACAACTCTTGAAAGTTTTCCACACTTCATGTCATTTACACGAAAACACCATTTCTCCTACAGTAGCATTTTCCAATTAGCATTTACTTTCTTTACCATTCAACGCCATGTCAATTGTATCCCAACTAGTTTAAGGGGTGTTTGGTTTAACTTATTAGATGAGCTTATTGAAGTTTTTATAAGCTCAAATTTAAAGATCAAATGAATAATACTGGAAATTACAAATATGACAATCTATTGATTGAATAACCAAAACCCAGCAAATAGGCCAAGACAAACACCCCCTTAATTAACTGCATCACATATAATCGAGTCAGACTGAAAAGTCTCATCATACTATAAATTTGAAATATACAACGATTATTTAAAACTACAAGTATATAATTAATTGGTGACTGAAATTTACTTACAGTTTACGGATGGTTGGAAGATTGTTGTGAATGAATGTAATGAAAATGAAAAGATCAAAATGAAGTTTAGAAAAGAGTAAAGGTCACTTGGTTTGACTTTAAGTCAATTTTAATTTCACTTTCAGTCCCTCAGTTTTAGATACTATGCAATTTCGTCTATTAAGTTACATGTCAATCTTATACGGAGTACTGTATTTATTTGAGTTGGTGCGCTTTGGTATGTGACGTGATGAGGTAGAGAGAAGAAAAAATGAGATTTATGAAGTTCCTGTGATGTTAAGTAATCATATTATACATGAGTATTATTTAACTTTTGAAGTTTGGCAACACTAGACCCTGTTAGTCAAACCATTACAAGGATAGTTCTTAGAACCTTAAAATAGAACATGAGTTGACTTGAAAGCTTTAAAATATATTTAAATCCATTATTGTAAAAATTGGAGTGTTACAATTTTAAAATGTATAAAGTTTTACAAAAAACCACTAACTACATTCACTCTACCAAGAAAATATCATTTTTGACTATTAAAGTTTTTTTTTTTTTTTTTTTTTTTTTTTTTTTTTTTTTAGTTGAATTATAAAAGTGAACACTTACTTTGTGACAACCTAAAATAAAAATATGAACACTTACGCTGGAGATCTTTTAGGTGGGATAAAAATGATGGGTAAATAAGATGATATAAAAGAAATGGAAAGGAAAGAAAGTTGATTTTTTATTTCATTTTATCGAGTTGAAATGAAAGGAAAGGAAAAGAGAAAATGTTGTGTTATCGAGTCAGGAAGAAAATAAAAAGAAAATAGACATAATTACATGTATGCCTTTTTAAACGTATTCATTTTTATCACAAAAGTACAAATAAGTAAGATAAATGAAATGAGGGTTCATTTCTTAATAAAAGTTAAAGCCTTACATTTTTGTTTACTCTCATAATATTATCATTTATCAACATGACCTCTCATGTTCATTTTGAAAATGAGAGTAGCTAAATCCTATGCAAACATATGGATTTTCGTTAAATCGTGAAATGACACCAGTTTTAAATAAGATTTTTGTTAAATCACCGAAAATAATGAAGAATGAAATAAACAATATGAACAAATGGGATTTGAGGCATATCTCGTCTTAGAAAGATTTATGGACCTCCACCATTAACCCACTTTTGTACAAATTGAAGTCAAAATTCACCCATCCTAACCTGTCATGGTCATTATCATGCCTGAACTTGTCAAAATTATAGACGACTTGGCTAAAATCTTACCTGGACCAGGTTAAAATCATGCCTGGGCCTGGTCCTCGTCATTATCATGCCTGAACCTGGTCGAAATATGCTCTGAACCTGGTTGTATATCTTGCCTTGACCTGGTCAAAAAATATCCTGAACCTGGTTCCTCTAATCTTGACTGGACCTGGTCGAAATATATCTTGAACCTGCTTGCTCTAACCCTGTCTGGACCTGACGAAATATATCCTGAACCTGGTCGAAATATATTCTGAACCCTGAGTTGGTCTCTATGGTTTTGTTTTGGTATATGGCTGCCCTTCTAACTCATCATGGTGCTTGGATGAACTTGTCAAAATTATGGAATGCCATAAATTGATGGAACAGAGGGTGGTGCCAGTGTTCTACCATGTGGACCCATCCGACGTGCGAGGGCAGAAAAGAAAATTTGGTTCAGCATTCCAACAACAAGTGAAGTTTAGGGGAGAACCAAATAAAATGAATAAGTGGAGAGAAGCTTTAGTCGCAGCTTCAAACTTAGCTGGCTTCAGTTTCTCACAATCAGATGGGTTAGTTTTCCTTGTTCATACGATCTTGTCTGATAATTTCATTAGTTTTTATTTATTTATTTATTTATTTATTTATTTATTTATTTATTATTATTATTATTATTATTTTGTAAGGAGTTTCACATTATGAACAACAACACGGGGAATGCAAAACAATAGGACCTGAAGTCAATGGAATCATAGCAAATGATTTCTACTCATGCATTTCATCAAACACCTAGTGGGTGTCTCCTACATGGATTTATCAAAGATTATTGTGGCTAATAAAAAGACCAAATAAAAATTACAAAATCTACAGGGGATACATAAATAATTTATCCTACCATGTCCAGTTGATTCTTCCATACTCCCCAAACTTGCACAAGGCCCCACCATGTCAAGTTGGGAGGTCTTGGAACATAATCAAGTCTGCTTCTTGATCTAAACCTTCATCCCAAACAAGTCTTACACCACACTCCTTCACTTCAACTCCTTCACTCTCATCAAAACAAAATGTCACAAATTTCTTTGCTTTCTTCCATCTCCATATTTCACTTGTCATATAATGCAACCATATCATATCTGACTCATCGATTCTTATTGGCTTATCCTCAAAATATTTATCATAGTAGTATGGATCGCATCCTCCCAAATAAGCTCCATCAAAGTTCTTTACAGAGTATCCCAAATGTACTTTTCTCTTAAAAACAACACAAACTCCATATCCCCTTAACTTACTGAAGCTCCAATCTGATGGCAATTCAACCTTTACATGATTTCCCAAACTTTTATTTGTAAACCAATTTGGAATGCTATTTCCATCATAAAACATATCCAATTCCTTAATGGAACTTCCTGGCAAACGGAACAATCCACATCCATTATTCTAGATACCCACATAATGAAGGAAAGAAGAAAATTGAGAGCCTAGGGAAGTTACAGATGAGTCGAGACATTGAGTCTCCGATGTCGACACCTTAAACAATTTTGGACAATCGGTGAGATAAGTGTGCCTTTCTCTCATGATTTGGTTCGATCCCGTAATTGAACATAAGGAGGTGCAATGAGATGCATTAATTATCCATACGCTAGGTGGAAGTTCGGGTAACACTTCCAGCTTCTTGCAACCATTAACATCAAGCCAATTAAGATTAGAAAGTTGACTCAAACTTCCAGGCAAACTAGTAAAATTGTTCCCTTTTAACTTTAGAACCTCTAGACATGATAAACCTCCAATGCTATCAAGCTATAATGAAGCTCGAAAATAACCAAATGACCCTAAAGATTACAGCTTCTTGCTTATATATTTAGAACATCTTTAAATTTTTGGTTTCAATCAACCAAAATTAACAAACTTCAATATTATCAAGCTATAATGAAGCTCGAAAATAACCAAATGACCCTAAAGATTACAGCGAAACAACAATAATAATTTAAAACTACTGAACAAGTAATTGGTAACTGGAATTAACTTACATGTTTAAAATTAGCGGATGGATGGAATGAATGCAATGAAAATGAAAAGAGATGAAATGAAGTTCACGAGAAAAGAGTAAAGGCAACTTTAATTTCACTTTCAGTCCCTCCGTTTTAGATACTATGAAAATTCGAGTATTAAGTTACATGTCATATGACATCAGACTATCTTATTATATCTATTCAGTTCAATCAAAGCAATGTATTCCTTTTTTCAAAATTCAATATTAAAAGTCTTTGATTATTCCTTTTTTTTATTTCAATGGGGAAAAAAAATCAAACTCATTTTTATTACTTTTTAGTTCTTACTATTCTCAACATAAATCTAACAACTTATTTTTATTTCTAAAGTTAACTTGATGTGTAACAAACTAAAAAGAGTAAACTTACAATTTTTATTAGTTAAAAAAAAACCTAGGTTGTTTGAAAACTTTATAAAGTATAATAAATTAAGTGATAAAGATCAACTAGGTTGTTTGAGAATTTAAAACAGATGATTATTGATTAATGAAGCTTTTATTGAAATTTTCAACTTCAAAACATAGATGGCTGGATCAATATCATAATTAACTTGACTTGACAAAAGTCTCCAAGTCTATATAATTCTATCTGTAGTTATATTTGAGTATTTAACAACTACTGATCAATTTAAGCTTATGAAATTTAATAACGAACCATTAATCTAATAACGAACGTCATCAAATCAAAAAGGATCCTGATTAAAACTGAAATCATTTAGAAATATGATTTATAAAAAGCACCTAAGTTAGAGTAAGGGAATAAACAAATAAAAAGTACAAAAAAAGTTGATGACTTACGGTTTTCAGAACTACAATAAACAATGGAGCACATTAAAATAATGCAACTTACTTTTAAACAATCGTATTAGGTCCAAGCTATAAATAAACAAATTCATAAATAAAAACAAAGTTGAGGAGAGGACTTACAATTTTTAGGATCGGTTAAGAATCAAGCACAGGATATGAATGGCTATCGAAAATGAAATGATAATTCTCCTATACTCATGTCAATCACAAGTTAAATAATGCAAGTAGGTGGACGTAGACCTCAAGTCAACTTTATATGAATGGCTCTGGAAATTACGTACATGATTTCTTTCAAAACAAACACCACTATCTTTTGTCTCCTGTAAACTTCCTCCAAATTACCTTTTACATATTAAACAATCAATTTTCTCATATAATTATATGAAACTACCTATTAAAATGAATGAAACTTTCATTCATTTGACAAAGTTTATCGATCAATAAATGTGCAACTAGGTTCAATATATGTGTGTTTAGCTAGTGCTGCTTTAATCATGAACACAATGCAATCTTTTACACGCCTTTACTTGTCACTATTTTGATAATTTTACATTTTAAAACAAATTTTGCAGCATAATTCTGCACATACAATTTCATAGCAACATCATGCTTCATGTACTTTAGATACTCAAATCTGTAGCAATTTCATACTACACTAATTAAACCTCCGATACTCAAATAACACTTTCAAAGAAATTTCTAAGTATGTTTAGTTGTTTACAAAATATCATTGAAAGCTAGCTTCTCCGATCTTTTGTCTTCAACAAGCTCCTAAATAATGAAAAAGAAACCAAAAATTATAGGATTAATGATTTAGGATTTGGTAACATCTCAAAACAGATTAGAATCAAAATGGGTCACTTTATACAACGGGTCAAACAAGTTGGCTGACTATGGGGTTGGGTTGAGTCGAGCGGCTTTTATAGTGGTGCAATGATACAACTATGTCAGGCATAGTGAGCAACCCGATTTTGAGTGGTCCTTTTTTAAAACCCGCTTTGTTTAACATGTTTTAACATATTGAAGTTTTCAAGATTCTACATACAAAACCAGAATGTGCATACATTAAGAAAACCTTTAAAAGTGGAGCAGTAATTCAACAACTTAGATTATGTATGAAAATATATCTTATAAAAACCTTTAAATCATTACAACAATAGCCATGTATTGTAATTTTGGCTTATTTGTGGGGTTCTTTATAAATGTTAGCTTGTTTAAGTGAGGAGGGATGCCATGTATTGTAATTTTGGCTTATTTGTGGGGTTCTATAATTGTTATTGCCTTTCTAAAAAAAATCTTTAAATCATTTTTTTAAAAGATTATATCAATGCATAAAAACCATGTCTAAGCTAGGACTGGATCAGTCTTATTGAGGAGTTTTGACTAAAAGACTGATTATGTCTACCAAAAACCAAACTGAGAATTGTTTAAACTTTGTTTGGGAAATATCTTTACCAAAAACCAAACTCAGAGTATAGCCAACATTCACACTGTTAACATTAAACCAAACTCATATCCTTCAAGATTTTTTTGTTTATTTAAATTTTGTTTAGGTCCAGATGCGATAACACAATTTGTTTATTAGTTGACGCTTTTGTGATTATTCACAACTTTGTAGTAGATATAATTTTAACAAAATCTAATAAAACACTACCCCTTTCGCTATATGTCAACAAATTGATCTTTGACATAGTAACAACTTTGACCACAAAAGTCAAAGTACATCTAACAAAGGATCAGTTAAAATTTAAGGAATGTTTGGTATTGCTACTGGCTTACCGCTGAAATGAAGTTTAATATGTCCCAAAAGTCACCCAAAGTGTATTTATAATCTATATAGCCTCCTAAAAATTAATGTGATTCTGTAGAGTACTTATCACGCAAAACTTCACCTAATTTTAATATGACAAACTTGATCACACATTCATACATACTACTAACTAACAGATGATGAATTATGCACTAAACTTGATGAAATGCCATTCACGTGCAGAACAAACATTCAGCAGGGTTCAAATACAAAGTTAGCAGATGTGCCTTTTAGTGACTTGTGAATACATTGTATTGTTTAAGATACAGGTTTAAGTGAAATAAATGCTGGAAAATGTACCAACATGGTTTAAAGTCTTTTTCTGACTTTTGCTGATTGAACTTTCTGTCATTAAAAGATTTTTGGGCATCACCAGTTCTAACCCTTGCTGATAAAATTAAGTCAGTACTAAATTCTTTTGAACCTTTTCTTATTGGTTAAGAAGCATGTACAGGATATGAATGGGCATCGAAAAAGGAATATTAATTCTACTATACTCATGTCGATCAGAAGTTAAATAATGCGAGTAGGTTGACCTCAAGTCAACTTTATATTCATAAGTCACACTTTCAAAACAAAGACCACTATCTTCTGTCTCCTGTAAACTTCCTCGAAATTACCTTTTACGCATTAAACAATCAATTTTCTCGTATAATTATATGAAACTACTTATTAAAATGAATGAAACTCATTCATTTGACAAAGTTTATCAATCACTAAATGTGCAACTAGGTTCAATATATATGCGTACCGTGCTACAATTAGATCATGTTTGATGTAAAGGCCAAAATGCAAAAAATCAGAAGCAAATAAACACCATGGTCTCGGATTCTTAAACCTCTTAACAAAATATGTCTTTAGATACAACATGATCTGGTTAAATATTATGACAACAAACCTGACGCTCGATCGCGGAACGCTAGATCATAAATTTGTATCAAGCACAAGCAACAATTTAGTGAACAAGAGATAAACAACGATGTCGCACAGAATAACATAACACACAAGACAATATATCCTCAAACGTTCCCTTTATAGGGTGAAAGGGTGAACTATATATTACTCATCAAAACAATACACAAACATTCAGCGGACCACCAAAAGTGCTAAGACATACCTTAGCTACTAATATATACATAAACAATATATACACAAACGTTCCCTTTATATATGAAAGCTTACAATGTTGAATTTACAAAGATATATACAATATTAATATAAAGCTATATGTATGTTGTATAGACTAAGGCCTAAGAATATGAATACACATAAACAGAGAGGCATAATATTACCATTGCATTTAGCTTAAGAGAGGCGTTCAGTCTTCCATGTTTCCTAAGAATATGAATGTAGAATTGTAGATTAATTTGACCACTATGAATATTAATTATAAGTGACACCAAGCTTACCACGTTTTAGTAACCGTTAAAGCTTTCATAGAATACATGCACAAGCATCAAGAAACCAAAAGGTGAACGTAAAGTTCCTTCGAGTCACTGATCCACACAACACTACAACTTTTGAACGTTTTCCACACTTCATGTCATTTACACGAAAACATTAGCACTTACTTTCTTTACCAAAAGCGTAAAGTAAAAGTTTCTCCTACAGTGGCATTTTCCAATTAGCACTTACTTTCTTTACCAAATAAAAAAACATCTCTCACAGGCTCAAATCAGTCAATCATGTCAATTGTATCCCAACTAGTTTAAGGGGTGTTTGTTTTAACTTATTTGATGAGCTTATTGAACTTTTTATAAGCTCAATTTTAAAGATTACAACGAAACACCAATAATACTGGAAATTACAAATATGAAAATCTATTGATTGAATAACCAAAACCCAGCAAGTATGAAACAAATTACAAATATGAAAAATAATTGGCAACTGGAATTAACTTACAGCGGATGGATGGAATGAAATGAAAATGAAAAGAGATGAAATGAAGTTGAGGAGAAAAGAGTAAAGGCAAGTTGGTTGACTTTAAGTTAACTTTAATTTCACTTTCAGTCCCTCCGTTTTAGATACTATGCAATTTCGTGTATTAAGTTACATGTCAATCTAAAGTGAACCATGAAAGGCATCATTGTATTTTTTAGGTATAATTGTTATAATCACATAATTTTCGCCGTGACATGATATTTTATACATCAATTTCGTGTATTACGTTACAAGTCAATCTTAAATGTATTTGAGTTTGCTTTGTCATATCACATCACGCCATCTTATTTTGTGAAAATCATGTGATTGTAGCATTTCTTTTTTGTAAGTGTTTAACGGTGACTTCAACTATGTAAAAAAAAAATCTATAACTAGGCTATCGCAAAAAAGGACTAACAAACTCACCTCAGTTCAATCAAAGCAATGTCTTCTTTTTTCAAAATTCAATTATTCAAAAGAAGTGATGAAAAATAGCGCATTTGTTTTCTCCCAATAATATAGCAAAACTTATCATTAATTTAATAGTGCTGTCAAATTTTAGTATTATTCCAATTGTATCATTTATAACTGTCTTCATAAGTTTTTGCCTTCCTTTAACTTCTTTATGGGTAATTTTTATAAGTGAACCTTTCGCTTACTTTTTCACTACACAAACAGGTACTACATATCTCAATATAATATCTCATACAAAAGATGAAAATATTAAAATAGACTTTACTCACAATTGAATTTATTTGAAACCTCCACTTCTGGAAGATTGTATACATGATTTTTTAAATTACACACTAGACTTTACTCACTATTGAAAGATCATTGAAGTCCAATGTATTCAAATTTTCTAGGACTTTAATCATGTTCGTAGTCTCTGATATTGTTAAAAGGAAGGCATGTGTAGCTACAATTATGATCTTCAAAATAAGGGTCATAAAATAAGATGCTAAAAAAAAGCACAAGAATTTTCGACAATTTCGTTCATGATACTGACGGTTCTGATATTGGTGGAGACTTTGGAGAAGAATAGAAGATAGAAAACAACATACAGTAAATCAAAATTATTTAATTACTATTTACTAATGAACCCCCCTTTGTACAAATTGAAGTCAAAATTCATCTATAACACCTAAACCTGTCAAAATTATCGACGACCTGGCTAAAATCTTACCTGGACCTGGTTAAAATCATGCCTGGGCCTGGCTAAAATCTACCTCGACCTGGTTAAAATCATGCCTGGTCGGGTCCTCGTCATTTTCATGCCTGGACCTGGTCGAAATATATCCTGTGAACCTGGTTTATATACAAAAATAAACATTAGATCTAATCTTGTGAAGAGTTGCGATCCAATAGAAAGGATCAAAAATTAAAAAGGCTAAAAAGGGTTTCTAGCCACTAAACTAGTGCCATGTGTCCTCCACCCACTCCCTCCCTTTTTTCTTTAATATTTTCGGTTAGAGGGTGTAACAATTCGCAATTTCAGGTTAATTACTATTCCCGAAAAATTTACTATTCACTTTTACTATTCATTTTACTATTCATTTTTCCCGAAATTTTCCCGAAAGTTGATTTATATTTCATATTCTCGAGTGATAAATCATTTCCATGGCAAATTAAATGTTTGACATTCGTCAGATCATTTTCGTGAAAGTTATTAAGGAATTACACGTTTTAGGGTAAAACGTCATTCAGAAATTCTACGCACAACGAAATTCGACCCCGTTAAGTGACCCCGCATCAGAAAAATGTTTGACACACTCATGATTTATTTGAGAATAAATCATGACTGAGAAAAATATGACCAAAATAAACCTCGGCCGTGAAAAACTGGAATTTTCAGTTTTAAGCATTTTTACTCAGCCGTAACCTTAGCCTATACCTGCACCGCATTTCTAAGATGATTAGAGTTTTCAACTTATTAGAATAAGTCAACATATTTTTCCCTCCTCCTTTGACCAAAAATCATTCCTTGATTTTATAAGTCATTCCTTGATTTTTAGGCTTACGGTTTGATGTCTAAAAGACATTTAATACCAACTGACACTGGACTGAGCCCAGTCTAGACATTATAAGTCATTTTAAATCATTTATAACCTATTAGAAAAGTAACATTTTACTTTTCTCAATTTTACGCAATATTCGTACATTTTACGTATTACGCGTTTTAGACCCGTGTTTCCAGTTTTAGCAGGGTTTTACCACCCAAATGGAACCTACCACTCATTTTATATTTTATTATGGAACATATGGACATGTTTAACAATACTTTCAAATTCCATAATTTTACGACACCCGGTTTTACGTTTTGAGGCCTAATCATTTACGGTTGGCATTTCCCGGAGTCAAATCTCATCCTAATACTTAGGATAATATCTAACCAAGCACACCTCACCCCCTAGCCCTTGTGAACCGCCATTAAGGGGGGAGTCACACCTTAAGGTGGCTTGATCTTGTATCATGTGATCTTGGATGGTTACATGTGTTATTTTGCTAAAATATCTTAAGTAAACTAACCTCCTCATGGACCTATAAAAGCCCCCTCCCCTCCCATGCTTGCCGTCCATCAACACACACCAAACCACTCCACACTTAGCTTTATTTCTTCCAAATTCTAGCAAGGTTCAAGTGCAAGTTCAAGGTAGAAACCCTAGTTTGATCTTAGGTTACCAAAACACTTCCATAAACCTCATATTTTGGTGATTTCTCTTAAGTTTGAATCCACTCAAGTCACCTCAACCTTCATCATCCATCTTTCAAGATTACAAGAGTAGAAAGATTGCATGAAGTGAAGTGGGTTGAAGCAAGTCTATCAAAGTCCTTTTCCTTACTTGTTACTTTCCTTTCTTTGTTGAAAGCCAAAAGTTGTAAGCCAAACCCTAACATGCTTCTTGTTAAATAATCATGCTAATGTTATTTATATGTTATTCATGCTATATTATGTCTTGTATTCATGTCCATGATGTATAAAAATGAGTAAAACATGTTGTTGTAATTGATTGTTAAGATAAGTTACTAAAACAAGTAAACTAGTGACTTTCTTGGTAAGACCTGATCAAAATGGTAAAAATATGATATTGGATTATTACATATTGTAGTAGAGGACCTAAAAAGGAAACCGTAGCAATTTGAACCACCTAAAAAGAGTATACGAGTCAAAAGTTATGGCGATTTGAAGTTACCAAAACTTTCCGGCAAAACTGCCAAAATAGTTTCCTAAAACACGCAAAAAGAGGCCTTTCTGGTCCGTTTCATGAAAAAGTTAAAGCACGAAAGTTGTCCGGAATCACGTTTTCTTCAAAAACTCAGGAGCACGTCTCCAGAAAATCAATAACGAGTGAGATATTTCTCAGTTTCTTAACAGCTATTTACATATTTATAAGTCACTATATTATGGTTATACTTTAAAAGGAACAAGAGGTCTTATGACCTATAATCAAGACCACAACCATGGCTAGAGCCAAGGTTGAGTCTCATGACCTTGGAACAAGGACCAAAGGTCATGGCTAGGCCATGACGAAATGACCATGTAAGCTTACTTAGGCGAAAACATGAAACAAGGAATTGGCGATAATTTGAACAAGCAATTTGGATCTACTTCACTTAAAAGGAACCATGAGATATTACAAAGAAAAATGGTCATACAAGACTTATGAAACTTCCCCTAATAACAATCTTCATGTAATAATAAACTTTCCTAAGTTTATTCAAATATCGGACATGTAACTTTTCGGATCAAAACTTATATCTATATATTTTATCAACTACTACAATAGTAGGGAGCCTCATGTGAGGAGTTCATTATGTAAGCCGTCGAGATAAGTTGTGGATTTACGAATTAAAGTGTCCTGGCTCCTCGAACGCTTACTAACATGACTTCTGAATTATGTCGGCCCGAACGGTAGTAAACGATATATAAAACATACATGTTTCATGAATCTTTTCTTTCAAAGACTTACATTATACATCATACGACATCATGGACTAAATGCAAGATATTTATATAGGCACTTATTCTTCACTCCGATCCTAAGTCGCAACATTCTATTATAGGTTGCTCGTAGAAACCTACACGATCCAACCATCACCTTCATTACTTGCTATCCTACTTAAGGTGAGTTCATAGCCCCACTTTACATTACTTCAATGTTTTACAAACCCTTGGGGGGAATACATGCTACTTTTAAACCGAACACAATGCTTTGAAACTTTATGCTGCCTGATTGTTTTATTATTACTAAGTACCTTCCTTGCCAATCCTAGGCCCCTATCATGAACCATTTAATCACTAGTATTAGTGAGCGCGAGTATTGTGAATAGGCCTATTGGGATTGACGAATCCCATTTGTTTGAGCAGATTAGTTCAAACGAATGCACTATATTTGAACATTAAGTATGACGGCAAAGTACTTATCGGGGCAACAAAACCGCCGATTGATATTGGTACCCGTTAACGTATTGGTTGCATGAGCTTAGTATATAATAATAACTGTTTTGTTTTCCAACATAAGTATGAGTCTAATTAACTCATTACTACCAACATATTGTGTTCAACCGTTAAACAAACTCTATGAATTTCACTCAACCTTTGTGTTGACCTCTTAAGCATGTATTTCAGGTCCATGATAATCAAGAATGGAGCGGAAGGGCACGTACTAAAGGAAGAAGGCTATAAACTACTATGTCATTCGATAAAAACATCAAAGACTTTATATTGATGTATTTTGAAACATGGAACCTTGTTGGGACCTTACTATGTAAACTCTGATATATTTGAATAAATATGAATGACAACTCTTTTTAATACGACTCGGTTAGAGATCATTTTCTATTATTATGATTGTTGTGCCGTCGAGTAACACCCAAGTTGAATTCCGCTGCATCATGAATTGGGGGTGTTACAGATTGGTACCAGAGCCATGGTTATAGAGAAACGGGTCTAAGTGAGACCTAAACTATAACTACAATCACAAGCAAAAACATTTTTTATAGCCTTCTGCTCTTCGTGCCTTCCATCCTCCAGAAGATTATGGACTTATTACACATGTTATGGTACATGAACATATTTGTATATTGTTATATACACATTGCCATAGTTTAAGCATTTTCCATAAACATTTGATTCATTTTTGACGTCATAATACTAATTGTAGACATCATGTCCGCACCTCCATCTCCCGATCATCTTCCTGCTATGCCTGAGTATTTACCAATTCTTCCCGGACCCGATGATCCTTACTTTGAAGCAATTGACTACGACGATGAGGAAGAACCTTATGAGGATCTAGACAATGAAGTAGATTCGGACGAAGATCCTGAAATGGATATGGACATAAACATCGATGATTACGAAGAAGATCCTGAAATGGATATTGACATCGAAGGCATCGATGACATTGAGGAAGCAGAGGAACAAATAGTGGTGCCATATCTATCACCATTAACATCCCCACCTCCTGTTTCACCAAATTCATCTGAATCTAACCGTACCACTCCAGCTCAAGTTCCGAAGTCTACTTACCAAGTCGGCGGAACATCTACATCTACACATATGTTCGTGAACTCGGCTCAATACGAAATTTACTCTTTGAAACAAGCCCTCAACCTAACCCAACTCAAAGTTCAAAGTATGGCAAGTCAAATGAACGACTATATATCCAAGGTAAATTCTGCTAAAATGGATGCCATGAATGCTCGAGACGACCTATATTTGTTTAAGCTTGACATGAGCTACGTGAAGAGTGATTCGACTCATGTTGGGGAAATAGTCTTAAATCCTTTGACTGGCTTGGATAACGTCAAGGATAGACTCACATTGGTTGAGAGGGCCCAAGAACAAGATGCGGTACAAATTCACAAACTACTTAACCGCCTAAATACCGTAGAAATCCGGTTAGATGTTGCAAACTTTGACAGGTATCAACTTAAGAATGATTTGTGTGGAATGCAAACTCAAATGAGTGCCATACAACAATGGCTATACCAAAAGGATGTCAAAGAATACCGTCCAAATGAAAGTGTAGATGTGTTAGCAACACACGGAAATAATAATCCGTCCGGACTACAACAACCTCCCAACCGATGTTAGACTAGTGTTATAGTACTAGTTATCTTTTGTACAACGTTGTAATTACTAACTGAAAGTATCAGTTAGTAAGTTTTGAAGAAGCTTGTAATAGGTTTCGATTTTGTAAATCAATCAACGTTATATGAATAAAACTCTTGTTTTTATATACTATCATGTGTTATGCTTTTAAGCTTCAAACATTATTACCCTATCATTCTTATCAAATTGTGCTCACTTCACAACTCTCTAATTACAACGTATCTTTTGAACAATAGAATTATGACGCCAAAGAAGAAGACACCACCAGCAATGACTCAGGCTGCCATTCGCAAGCTAGTTAAGGACAGTGTCAACGCAGCACTCACCACGGAACGAGCAGCCGTAGCTGCAGCAGCTGCTGGTGCTGCAGATGCTACAGCTGCTGATGCTGCAGCAGCCGCTGAAGCCGCCACTGCTGCGGAAGCTGCTATTGCTGCAGAAGCTGCCCGAATTGCCAGCCTTAACATTGGAGGACCAAACCCAACTATCCCTCCGGTGACAAATGTTGCTGCAATACCAAAGGGTTGCTCATTCATTTCCTACTTGAAATGCGAACCCATAAAATTTAAGGGTACTGAAGGAGCTGTAGGTTTGACCCGCTGGTTTGAAAAAGCGGAGTCGGTATTTTTGGTCAGCAAATGTACTGAGAGTGATAAAGTTCAGTATGCCACGAGTACTCTGTTGAATGAGGCATTATCATGGTGGAATTCAATTGCTCAACCCATGGGCATTGAAAATGCTTATAAGATTTCGTGGGATAATCTGAAGAAGATGATGATCAAGGAGTACTGCCCTCGCAGTGAAATGCAGAAGTTAGAGGTTGAATTCTGGGATCATACGGTTAAGGGAAATGACATCATAACCTACAACCGTCGATTCCAAGAATTGAGGATACTTTGTCCAACAATGGTTTCTACCAAAGAGAAATTGTTGGAAAGGTATATCTGGGGACTTCCATCAAGTATACAAGGGAATGTGACTTCAGCAAATCCCAAGGAACTTGATGAAGCTATGCGGATGTCTCGCAGCCTCATGGATCAAGTGGTACGAATGACAGAAACCCGAAAGCAAAACAACACCAACAACACCAACAACACCAACAACGCCAGCAATACCAATAACCCCAACAACTCCAACTACCGTAACAACAACAAAAACAACAACAACAAGCGACCATGGGATGGTAACCGTGGAAGTAACAACAACAATAACAACCAAACCCGAAACAACAACCATCACAATCAGCAGAACAAGAGACAAGAAGCCGCGACGGCTTATGTTGCTGCACCAGCTGGTGGTAAATACGTTGGTACTCTACCACAGTGTACCAAGTGCAACTACCATCATGAAGGTCCCTGCCCGGCCAAATGCAACAAGTGCCAAAAGCCCGGACATCTTGCCAAGGATTGTAGAGGCAAGGGTGTAACTACTGGGGCGAACACTCAGCCAATAGTTACATGTTTTGGGTGTGGTGAAAGGGGACACTTCAAGAACAATTGTCCTCGAAACCAAGGACCACAAGGCGGAGGTGCTCGCGGTAGAGCCTATGTCATGGGAAATGGAGAACCACACCAAGACCCGAACGTGGTTACCGGTACGTTCTTACTCAATAACATTCCTGTTAAAGTCTTATTCGATTCTGGTGCTGATATGAGCTTTATATCTACTAGAATTGCGCCTTTACTTGATATTCCATCAATCACTTTAACCACTAGTTATAGTATTGAACTAGCTACCGGTGACTTAGTAAATACCAATACCGTAATCCCAAACTGTACCCTTAATCTCTTAGACCACCCCTTTAACATCAATCTTATGCCAATCGAACTCGGAAGTTTTGATGTAGTTATTGGCATGGATTGGTTGTCTAAACATCAAGCTAACATCATTTGTCGTGAAAGAGTTGTGCACATTCCATGTGACAATGAAACTTTGATCATTCGTGGTGATCAAAGTGGAACTCGAATTAACATCATCTCATGTATCAAAACCATGAAGTACATTGAGAAAGGATGTTATGCTTTCCTAGCCCACGTAACCGAAAAGAAATCCGATGAAAAACGTCTCGAAGATGTTCCTATTGCCCGTGAGTTTCCTGAAGTCTTTCCAGAAGATTTACCCGGACTACCACCAAATCGACAAATAGAATTCAGAATTGATTTAATACCAGGAGCGGCGCCAGTTGCCCGCGCACCATACCGGCTAGCACCTTCAGAGATGCAAGAGCTATCAAATCAATTACAAGAACTTTCGGACAAGGGATTTATTCGACCCAGTTCCTCACCTTGGGGAGCTCCAGTTTTATTCGTGAAAAAGAAAGATGGGTCATTACGAATGTGTATTGACTATCGTGAGCTAAACAAATTAACCATAAAGAACCGTTACCCACTACCAAGAATTGATGATTTATTCGATCAATTACAAGGTTCAACCTATTACTCAAAAATTGACTTACGGTCAGGTTACCATCAAGTTAGAGTTCGTGATGAAGACATTCCGAAAACAGCCTTTAGGACACGATACGGTCACCATGAATTCCAAGTGATGCCATTTGGGTTAACTAATGCACCGGCAGTATTCATGGATCTCATGAATCGAGTGTGTAAGCCATATTTGGACAAATTCGTGATTGTATTCATAGACGACATTCTCATATATTCCAAAAACGAAGAGGAACACAAAGAACACCTGAGAACAATTTTAGGACTACTCAAAGAAGAGAAATTGTATGCAAAGTTTTCCAAATGCGAATTTTGGATTCAATCCGTACAATTCCTTGGGCATGTGATTGACAAGACCGGTTTACATGTCGATCCCGCTAAAATTGAAGCTATCAAAAATTGGCCAACACCTACCACACCTACAGAAATTCGTCAATTTCTGGGTCTAGCCGGGTATTACCGAAGGTTTATTGAAGGATTTTCTTCAATAGCAAAATCTTTGACCAAGCTAACTCAGAAAAACAAGAAATACGTGTGGGATGAAGACGAAGAAAAAGCTTTCCAAACCCTCAAACAGAAACTTTGTAGTGCTCCTATCCTAGCATTGCCAGATGGGATCGAAGATTTTGTAGTCTATTGTGATGCATCGCACCAAGGTTTAGGTGCCGTGTTGATGCAACGTGATAAGGTCATGGCTTATGCTTCAAGACAACTCAAGGTTCATGAAGAAAATTACACTACTCATGACTTAGAGTTAGGAGCTGTAGTCTTTGCACTAAAAATCTGGAGGCACTATCTATACGGTACTAGATGTACTGTGTACACCGATCATAAAAGTCTACAACACATTTTGAACCAAAAAGAACTAAACATGAGACAACGTCGTTGGTTGGAATTACTAAGTGATTATGACTGCGACATTCGTTACCACCCAGGAAAGGCAAATGTAGTAGCCGACGCCCTGAGCCGAAAGGAACGGGTTAAACCACTACGAGTTCGAGCCTTAGTTTTAACCATAAATTCAAACTTTCCTACTCAAATCCTTCAAGCTCAAGCTGAGGCGGTGAAACAAGAAGATATCCAAAAGGAAAAGTTGGATGGCATGATACAGAAGAAATTCGAAACCCGTTCAGATGGAACTCTATGCTTCCAAGGTCGAAGTTGGTTACCACTTTATGGTGGCCTACGAGACTTGATCATGCATGAATCACACAAGTCTAAATACTCCATACATCCAGGATCTGATAAGATGTATCATGATCTTAAGTTACTCTATTGGTGGCCAAACATGAAGGCCGACATTGCAACATACGTTAGCAAATGTCTTACCTGCTCCAAAGTAAAAGCCGAACATCAAAAACCATCCGGTCCATTGCAACAACCAGAGATTCCTATGTGGAAATGGGAAAGAATTACTATGGACTTCATTACCAAGCTCCCAAAGACATCAAGCGGTTATGACTCCATCTGGGTCATAGTTGATCGTCTCACAAAATCCGCACACTTTATACCAATCAAAGAGACTTACAAAATGGAACAACTAACCCGACTGTACGTCAAAGAAATAGTCTCAAGACATGGTGCACCAATATCCATCATATCCGACAGAGATGGTAGATTTACTTCCAATTTCTGGCAGTCACTCCAAGACGCCTTTGGAACAAATCTAGACATGAGTACAGCGTATCATCCTCAGACCGATGGCCAGAGTGAACGAACCATTCAAACACTTGAAGACATGCTTCGAGCTTGTATAATAGATTTTGGAAAAGGATGGGATACTCATCTACCATTAGTCGAATTTTCCTACAACAACAGCTATCATACAAGTATTAAAGTAGCTCCATTTGAAGCACTTTACGGTCGAAAGTGTCGTTCACCTGCTTGTTGGGCTGAAGTGGGAGAAGTTCAACTTACTGGACCAGAACTCATTCGAGAAACAACGGATAAGATTGTGCAAATCAGAAGTCGACTACAAACCGCAAGAGATCGACAGAAAAGTTATGCCGACACACGACGCAGACCCCTAGAATTCCAAGTCGGGGATAGGGTTATGCTAAAAGTATCGCCTTGGAAAGGCTTGATACGATTCGGTAAACGAGGAAAACTAAACCCAAGATACATCGGACCATTCAAAATCCTAGCCAGGGTTGGCCCTGTGGCGTACAGACTTGAGCTTCCATCAGAACTCAGTAGTGTACACCCCACTTTCCATGTATCTAACCTAAAGAAATGCTTGTCAGATGAATCCCTCGTGATTCCACTCGATGAAATTCAACTCAATGACGATCTTCAATTTATTGAGGAACCCGTAGAAATCATGGACCGAGAGGTCAAACAACTCAAGCAAAGCCGTATTCCAATTGTCAAAGTTCGTTGGAACTCACGACGTGGTCCTGAATATACATGGGAACGAGAGGACCAGATACGTAAGAAATACCCACATCTTTTTACCAATGAAGCTTCTACTCCCAACGCAAATTGATCTCCGGGACGGAGCTCTCATATGGGGTGGAGACTGTAACAATTAGCAATTTCAGGTTAATTACTATTCCCGGAAAATTTACTATTCACTTTTACTATTCATTTTACTATTCATTTTTCCCGAAATTTTCCCGAAAGTTGATTTTTATTTCATATTCTCGAGTGATAAATCATTTCCATGGCAAATTAAATGTTTGACATTCGTCAGATCATTTTCGTGAAAGTTATTAAGGAATTACACGTTTTAGGGTAAAACGTCATTCAGAAATTCTACGCACAACGAAATTCGACCCCGTTAAGTGACCCCACATCAGAAAAATGTTTGACACACTCATGATTTATTTGAGAATAAATCATGACTGAGAAAAATATGACCAAAATAAACCTCGGCCGTGAAAAACTGGAATTTTCAGTTTTAAGCGTTTTTACTCAGCCGTAACCTTAGCCTATACCTGCACCGCATTTCTAAGATGATTTGAGTTTTCAACTTATTAGAATAAGTCAACATATTTTTTCCTCCTCCTTTGACCAAAAATCATTCCTTGATTTTATAAGTCATTCCTTGATTTTTTAGGCTTATGGTTTGATATTTAAAAGACATTTAATACCAACTGACACTGGACTGAGCCCAGTCTAGACATTATAAGTCATTTTAAATCATTTATAACCTATTAGAAAAGTAACATTTTACTTTTCTCAATTTTACGCAATATTCGTACATTTTACGTATTACGCGTTTTAGACCCGTGTTTCCAGTTTTAGCAGGGTTTTACCACCCAAATGGAACCTACCACTCATTTTATATTTTATTATGGAACATATGGACATGTTTAACAATACTTTCAAATTCCATAATTTTACGACACCCGGTTTTACGTTTTGAGGCCTAATCATTTACGGTTGGCATTTCCCGGAGTCAAATCTCATCCTAATACTTAGGATAATATCTAACCAAGCACACCTCACCCCCTAGCCCTTGTGAACCGCCATTAGGGGGGGGGGAGTCACACCTTAAGGTGGCTTGATCTTGTATCATGTGATCTTGGATGGTTACATGTGTTATTTTGCTAAAATATCTTAAGTAAACTAACCTCCTCATGGACCTATAAAAGCCCCCTCCCCTCCCATGCTTGCCGTCCATCAACACACACCAAACCACTCCACACTTAGCTTTATTTCTTCCAAATTCTAGCAAGATTTAAGTGCAAGTTCAAGGTAGAAACCCTAGTTTGATCTTAGGTTACCAAAACACTTCCATAAACCTCATACTTTGGTGATTTCTCTTGAGTTTGAATCCACTCAAGTCACCTCAACCTTCATCATCCATCTTTCAAGATTACAAGAGTAGAAAGATTGCATGAAGTAAAGTGGGTTGAAGCAAGTCTATCAAAGTCCTTTTCCTTACTTGTTACTTTCTTTTCTTTGTTGAAAGCAAAAAGTTGTAAGCCAAACCCTAACATGCTTCTTGTTAAATAATCATGCTCATGTTATTTATATGTTATTCATGCTATATTATGTCTTGTATTCATGTCCATGATGTATAAAAATGAGTAAAACATGTTGTTGTAATTGATTGTTAAGATAAGTTACTAAAACAAGTAAACTAGTGACTTTCTTGGTAAGACCTGATCAAAATGGTAAAAATATGATATTTGATTATTACATATTGTAGTAGAGGACCTAACAAGGAAACCGTAGCAATTTGAACCACCTAAAAAGAGTATACGAGTCAAAAGTTATGGCGATTTGAAGTTACCAAAACTTTCCGGCAAAACTGCCAAAATAGTTTCTGTGACAGAACCTAAAACACGCAAAAAGAGGCCTTTCTGGTCCGTTTCATGAAAAAGTTAAAGCACAAAAGTTGTCCGGAATCACGTTTTCTTCAAAAACTCAGGCGCACGTCTCCAGAAAATCAATAACGAGTGAGATATTTCTCAGTTTCTTAACAGCTATTTACATATTTATAAGTCACTATATTATGGTTATACTTTAAAAGGAACAAGAGGTCTTATGACCTATAATCAAGACCACAACCATGGCTAGAGCCAAGGTTGAGTCTCATGACCTTGGAACAAGGACCAAAGGTCATGGCTAGGCCATGACGAAATGACCATGTAAGCTTACTTAGGCGAAAACATGAAACAAGGAATTGGCGATAATTTGAACAAGCAATTTGGATCTACTTCACTTAAAAGGAACCATGAGATATTACAAAGAAAAATGGTCATACAAGACTTATGAAACTTCCCCTAATAACAATCTTCATGTAATAATAAACTTTCCTAAGTTTATTCAAATATCGGACATGTAACTTTTCGGATCAAAACTTATATCTATATATTTTATCAACTACTACAATAGTAGGGAGCCTCATGTGAGGAGTTCATTATGTAAGCCGTCGAGATAAGTTGTGGATTTACGAATTAAAGTGTCCTGGCTCCTCGAATGCTTACTAACATGACTTCTGAATTATGTCGGCCCGAACGGTAGTAAACGATATATAAAACATACATGTTTCATGAATCTTTTCTTTCAAAGACTTACATTATACATCATACGACATCATGGACTAAATGCAAGATATTTATATAGGCACTTATTCTTCACTCCGATCCTAAGTCACAACATTCTATTATAGGTTGCTCGTAGAAACCTACACGATCCAACCATCACCTTCATTACTTGCTATCCTACTTAAGGTGAGTTCATAGCCCCACTTTACATTACTTCAATGTTTTACAAACCCTTGGGGGGAATACATGCTACTTTTAAACCGAACACAATGCTTTGAAACTGTATGCTGCCTGATTGTTTTATTATTACTAAGTACCTTCCTTGCCAATCCTAGGCCCCTATCATGAACCATTTAATCACTAGTATTAGTGAGCGCGAGTATTGTGAATAGGCCTATTGGGATTGACGAATCCCATTTGTTTGAGCTGATTAGTTCAAACGAATGCATTATATTTGAACATTAAGTATGACGGCGAAGTACTAACCGGGGCAACAAAACCGCCGATTGATATTGGTACCCGTTAACGTATTGGTTGCATGAGCATAGTATATAATAATAACTGTTTTGTTTTCCAACATAAGTATGAGTCTAATTAACTCATTACTACCAACATATTGTGTTCAACCGTTAAACAAACTCTATGAATTTCACTCAACCTTTGTGTTGACCTCTTAAGCATGTATTTCAGGTCCATGATAATCAAGAATGGAGCGGAAGGGCACGTACTAAAGGAAGAAGGCTATAAACTACTATGTCATTCGATAAAAACATCAAAGACTTTATATTGATGTATTTTGAAACATGGAACCTTGTTGGGACCTTACTATGTGAACTCTGATATATTTGAATAAATATGAATGACAACTCTTTTTAATACGACTCAGTTAGAGATCGTTTTCTATTATTATGACTGTTGTGCCGTCGAGTAACACCCAAGTTGAATTCCGCTGCATCATGAATTGGGGGTGTTACAGAGTGCATTTTGGACATTTGACCCATTTTTTTAATTCCACTTTAAATTTCAAATGCAAATAACTTTCAAATGACAAACTTTTACAAAAAATCGATTTCACCATAATTTTTAAAATTTAATCCTCTTTAATTTGGTATAAATATTTTTAATTTTTTCGAAACTTTTTTTTTGACATATTCATTGGGTCATGATTTTATTGAAAATTTTAGCATTTTTGGCTCTAATTTTGTCTAGTTTAAAAGCCGAATTTTGCAAAACTTAAAACACGAAAGTTGTAGCTTCTTGGCCATTCTTTACCCAGAAATTTGAATCACTCAAATCCAATATGATATGAGTGAGATATCGTATGTTAAAGATGACGTTTTACTCATACGATATCTCACTCATATCATATTGGATTTGATTGATTCAAATTTCTAGGTAAAGAATGGCCAAGAAGCTACGATTTTCATGTTTTAAATTTTTCACGATTCGGCATTTATGATGATACAAAATAAGGTCGAAAATGCCCAAAAAATAAAGAAAATTAACACCCATTTCGTATGTAAAAAAAAAAAAGTTTCGAAATTTTTAACAAAATTTATACCAAATTAAAGAGGATTAAATTTTAAAAATTATGGTGAAATATGTTTTTTCTAAAAGTTTGTCGTTTAAGAGATATGTGCGTTTGAAATTTGAGGTGGAAAAAGAAAAAACAAGTAATTTTACTATTTTGCCCATATCCAGATTTTTTAAATAAAATAAATGAGGGACACGTGACAGCACCAAATTTCTTTTTAAGCTTTGCAAAGTTTGGGTACTTTGCAAGGGATCCGGCATCATCTTGTGAAACACACACAAAAATAAACACTTTTTACACACAGACAGTTTTATATACAAATTAATAAACTTGAGAATTAATTATTAGTGAGAATACACATATTGCGAGCATTATTATTATTATTATTATTATTATTATTATTATTATTATTATTATTGAAAAGCATCAGACTTTTACTATATGTAAAAATGACTTTTGATCATGTGGTACAAAATTATTTATTTAACACCAAGAAAGCGGATTTGTTATTATGCAGTTCGTTTCTTATCATATCATATTATAAGATTTATAAACCTCTATTGTGAGTCTCTTTTGTACATTGCGAAGTTCAAAAAATACCCATTGTTTATGGTTTAATACGCAACTCAACGCTATACGATAAATATGTTAGTCGTATCTTTTGGATATGTGCAATGAGTAACTGGACATGTGTAGATAAGTATAAATCATTAGTTGTATCCTAGAAATCATTAGTTGTCTCTTGACTTATCCCTATATGTATCTCATATTCAAATCATTATGAATTACTATTTCGTATATCTCATATCATACTCATAACACATCAAGTGTTCGATCTACCCACGGGTAAAATTTGACGGGGTTACCCACTCATCACGGACAGATACCCACGGGTTATAGGTTTTATCACGCCCATTGCCGTCCCTAACTCTTACCTCAATTTTTCAAATAATATAAAACACACACACAAATAATTCACACCACCTGATGGCCACAACTGCTTAAGCTAACCATTTAAGTTGTAAAGATTTTCCACGCGTGACCAATGACCACCCCTTGGCCCTTAATCTCGTCAACACGCACCCTTTCACACAAGCACCACACCCTATCTTGGCATTAGTAGTTCTTCAAATACTTTTGATCAATTTCTATGCAGTACCATTGAATTTAAAATATAGCAATAATAAATCCAATTTTGCATCTGTGGCGACGCGCTGCAAAAAAGAAAAAAAAGAAGTGTATTTGGTATATAAATACAAGTGTTACAAAGAGTATTTGTAATGTAGTGTCATGTACAACTTTATATTACAAAGCTTCATACATCTTGGCCTTCTGGGAAAACAAATAGTAAAAAATTGCTCTTCATACCAAAACTACCCTTGCAGACTTAATCAAGTCGACAAAAATACTAGCAGTCATCGGAACAAGCTACTTTCCTTCAGGTCGAGTTACTTGCAATAGCTCAAGGTTAAACTCAAATGTTGTATTCGGCTGCAAAACCAGCATGTTGGAAAAAACATGAGACAATGGGAATTGAAAGTTGGTTTTTCATCAACTCAACAAAAAGGTCTACTTTCTACGACAACCGAAGCTCACGAATGCGAATTTAATTCACTAGAAGAAAGGTTAACATAAGGGTAAAAACTAAGAAAGCCATTGAAAAACTTTTCACAACCTTTTTTTATCGTAACATAAGCAAAGAAAGATGACTAGCAAGAACGCTTACCGGAATTTCATTTTGTCCCTGTTTACCATACCCTGCCTCCGGAGGAACTATCACCCTCCTCTGTGCAACAAAATAATATGAATATACGAGTTTTTCTTATATAGAAAAAGAGATAATTATTTTGATAATTAAAATAACTGAAGATCACCTTTCCACCAACTTTCATCCCCTCAACAGCGGAATACATGGCTGCAGGAGGTTTTGGTGCAGCTTGAGCTGAAAATAAACCATTTGGGTTGTCTACATAATCACGTTTTCGTTCCCTTCCAGGGGTAGCTCCAACCTTAAACTCGTAAGGCTACTTAAGGTCATAAAAAGGAACATGTCAGGATAACAAACCATCAATGTCACAATGTCAACAGTATATATAAAGTTAAATCATCATTTTTATGATTATTTGAAGTAGAGAAGCGTTTACAAACTTGTGCAGAAAAATAATGATACGCCCATCATCACAACCCAAAAGAATCTTCACATTTGACTTTAAGTGTCAACTGTCAAGTGAGAACTCTAACATTGGGGGTGTTTGGATGTGCGTTTAAGCTGATTATTGCAGCTCAAAATTGCCATATTGGTTTTGGTGTGTTTGGATGTGCGTTTAAGCTTATATTTTTGACAGAAAAGTCAAAATGTATTGTCTGCATTAGGAGTATGAATAAAGAAATTAGAAAGAAACCTGTGCAATGGTACGGTTTCCAGCTAAAATTTTAGACTCCCTGCTTGAAACTGCTGTAATTTTGTTATAAACACAATCAAAGTGCACCTGCACAAAGCCAATATACTTGTAATCAGACCCCAACCCAAAACAAGCTATTAATCATCATTTTGTTTAAAAAAAAATGTGAGTCAAACTAGCCTGGCCTGTTTTTGATTGGAGCTAAATAAATTGTGTGTTTCAACCCGAACCGAGTACCCAAGAAAAACACAATCACAATCAAATTTCACATGAAAAATGAATGTTCGACACAAACCTGAACCGTTGATCCCTTTTCAGCAGTTGGACCTTTTCCTTCAATGAGATCATAATATTTCATCCCATCAGCTGTTTCAAACATCATTAAATTATTAGAAACAAAAATCTCCTTCCTTTCTTATAAATAATTTTTCATTTAACTTTTAATCACAGACAGGTAAACAACTCAAGTAATCTCTCGTTTTAAAACGTGAGGTCACTGCTATCCATATAATAAGTACGATAGAATTCTATGTTCACATATGATTATCCATTCTTCTTTCACAGTAAACAGCTTTAGAACGCGTATCCAAACACACACCTAAAGTTGCATTGGACTTACCTCTTCAACTGTCCACTTTAGAATCCTAAATCCATCGGTTTATATAATTTTAGAGGGATGAAACAACATCATTTGACGTTACAGATAAAGCATTAGTCAAAACAAGATTCGCAATACATGTAACATCAAAATATAATGTCGCTTGACTAGCTTCTGAATTATAAAGAAGACTACAAAAGTCAACATCATTCACATATTGATTTCTAATATATGATGATAAGGGGGTGTTTGGACATGCGTTTTGAAAGTGATTTTGTAATCATCTAGTGTAAGAATCAGATGATTGGCCTTAAAAAATCATCAGTATCATTCGCTTAACGGGATTACTAAAACTTCAATCTATAAAACTGGACTACAAAACACATTGTTCTTAAGTGCAAGTACACATCGGAAGGTAGCAAATTCGAACAAGTTGACGAGTAATAGCAACCAAACAGTTTGCCAATATAATAGTCAATTATTTATAATGATATACTCCATTCTAACAAACACCTGGTGTACGCTCCATGAAAAGTTCATGTTGCAAAAACCATCGTTGTGGTTTGGCCAAATTGCATGCGCGGTCCTAGTGGTTTTGAAAGTGCAGGCGGCCATGAGAAAGTTTCGAGTTTATTTTTCTCTATGGGTGAAGTGAAATGACTAAAATGCCCATTCTTCCCCTTTGAATTTTATTTATTTTTAAATAGAGAATAGTATTATTTATGTTATAAGAATTGAATTTACATAGTGGTGGAAGGCAAGCGATTAATTAAACAGTTTTCTATCAACCAATAGAATCAGCAAGATCAAAGTGGAACAAAAAAACAACCAATAATTCGAATTATAATACTGAAACATACACAAACTGATCTTCAACAACTATAACCGAACTAAATTTCATAATCACATTACTACATCATATTTGGTAGCAGAACATGCGAATGAGAGGCGCATAAAACAAAAACAATACTAATCCGAACAGCAAGAACTTTCAATTTGTATGAAACAAAATCAAATAAATTACACATTACACATGGGCATATGCTAATGACCAATGTTACACAAATGAAAATTGCTTAAACACCTCTAATAAAGTCCAAAAGCATCGGTACCAAATTAACAAAAAAGTACACGAAATGATTTGATGTCATAGGGTTAGCACATGAAACACACATTAGTTTTGAGAGCCTAAACAAAACTCGAAAAAAGAAACGTAAAGTCGTAACCTGTTAGAATGGAGTGGAGTATCTATAGTGAGAAGTAAGAGAAAACATCACAATCGATATGAAACACTTGCATAAACCATAAAATCAAGAGAAATGATACATGAACCTAAAAGTGAACCTAATTGTGGACCTAAAAACATGTGGCATGATCCTGACGGGTTGTAAAATAAGTGGGTCCCTGTCTGTAACTACAACTATCAGGATGATGCCACGTGTTTTTAGGTCTATTTTTAGGTTCATGTATCATTTCTCTAAAATCAAAACATAATCGGTATAAGTTATAACAATATATAGTACTTGTTATTAGAAAAGTGAAATTTTAACTCTTTAAAAAAGCCAATCATTGACAGGTGAATAAGAAACCAATCTCAAATGGATGAGCTGCCGCAAAATTAACCAATAATAAGACACTTTACAATTTCTCCAAGAAGCTGAAAATGATGCACTATATGATTCATTCATATCCTAAACTTAAAACTGAAGATGATTCGTGATATTAAAATCAACTAAAACAATTACCTTATTGTTGATGGCTTGAATCCAATCTTGTTCTCACATTGTCACGTTAAGGATCCTGATTTTGAGATATGGTTCGTGAGTTAGGATGGGTGAGGAAGAGATTTTAATCAATTGAATATTGTTACAGATCCCTAACTTGTAAGTTAGGGTTTGCAAAGGGGGTTGTGTTTGAGAGAACACATCTGAGATTCGATTTTTTAATAAGTTATAGAAGGGTTTGTGTTATTTTGATTTATGTTTCATGGATCTAAAAGTTTCCGGTGAGGGAGAGGATTAGAGAGAGATTAACTGTGTGTGTTTTTGGATTCACACAAATGACATAAATACACAATTTCAACATTTTTTATTTGTTACCACATTTTTATGAAAAATTACAAAAATAGACTAGTCATCGCTTTGGTGATCGGCACTTTTTGGACTTAAAATAATTTTATCTCAAAATAAATGTTCATTGAATTTTTAGAAAATATCTGATTACATCGAACTTTTCTCCCAATAATATAGCAATACTTATCATTAATTTAATAGTACTGTCAAATTTATAGTCTTCCTAAATTTTTGCTTTCCTTTAACTTCTTTCTGGGTAATTTTTATAAGTGAACCTTTCGCTTACTTTTTAACTACACAAACAGGTACTACATATCTCAATATAACATCTCTCATACAAAAGATGAAAATATTAAATTAGACTTTACTCACAATTGAATTTATTTGAAACCTCCACTTCTGGAAGATTATATACATGATTGTTTAAATTACATAATTGACTTTACTCACTATTGAAAGATCATTGAAGCCCCATGTATTCAAATTTTCTAGGACTTTAATCATGTTCGTAGTATCTCATATTGTTAAAAGGAAGGCATGTGTAGCTACAAATTTGATCTTCAAAATAAGGATCATAAAATAAGATGCAGTAAATCAAAATTAAAATGATTTAATTACTAATGAAAACCCACCTTTGTACAAATTGAAGTCAAAATTCATCTATAACACTTACCTAAACCTGTCAAAATTATAGACGACCTGGCTAAAATCTTACCTGGACCTGGTTAAAATCATGCCTGGGCCTGGCTAAAATCTTACCTGGACCTTGCTAAAATCTTACCTCAACCTGGTTAAAATCATGCCTGGTCTGGTCCTCGTCATTATCATGCCTGGACCTGGTCGAATATAAACCCTGTCTCGGTCATAATCTTATCTGATCTTTCATAAAACTTGGACCTACCAGGAGCGCTTTTGCAAAATACTTATTTGTTATTTTTTTTACCTTCATTTATGAAGATATATTAAAATTAGATCTAATCTTGTGAGACAAACACTTTTTATACATAGACAGTTTTATATACAAATCAATAAACTTGAGAATTAATTCTTGGTGAGAATACACATATTGCGAGCATATTATTTTTATTTTTCTTACTATTGAAAAACATCATACGTTTACTACATGTAACAATGATTTTTGATCATGTAAAAAATTATTTAACACCAAGAAAGCGGATTTGTTATTATGCAATTCCTTTATGAGTAGTGCTACAACCATAAAAAATTTACAAAAAGAAATCCACAAAAATGATTTGTCATATATTGATTGGTGTGTTTAAATATATTTTCTCTCTTTTCTCTTTACTATACCAATCAACACATGACAAATCTCTTTTGCGGATTTCATTTTGTAAATTTTTTGTGGTTGTAGTAGTACACTTCCTTTCTTGTCATATCATATTATAATAAGATTTATAAACTTCTATCGTGAGTCTTTTTTGTACAATGCGAAGTCAAAAATACTCATTGTTTATGGTTGAATATGCATCTCAACGCTATTCTAAAAATATTGCATAGCACATCCAAGTGTTCGATCCACCCGCGTGTAAAAATTTGACGGGGTTACCCACTCATCACGAACGGATACCCACGGGGTTAAAAATTTTGCGAGTACAAAGTTAACACAATGAAATTAAACATGTTTGATATTTAAAAATTTTGCTTTTAGTTATATATAAGTTTTAAGTTATAAAGTGCATCATTATTCTTGTGATACAAATTTTGCCAAGACTCGTGGTCGAGTGGGATGAAACGGGTCGGGAACGCGTCGTGGAAAAAGTCGAGTATGGAGTACGTCGTCACATGATGCGTAGGGATTGCACCAGGCTTTACCTCTCGATGGATCTCGAGAAGCTTACAACCCCCACCAGGCAGTGTACCTAATCGATGTAGTATAGTATAATGACAAGTACCGGGGGATTGATCGTTCAGCTAGGAATAGTGTCGATAGGATTAGAAAACCTAAAGACTAGGTCTAGAGATGAGGGATGATTCTTTTTATATTTTTATATTTTTATAAAAGCAATTAAAAATCTCGGTTTTAAAGGAGTTGGGCGGAATTAGTTGCTAGTCAACTAACCCAATACTAAGATGCAATCAAAATAAAATACTAGAAATGAAAATAAACTAAATTAACTAAAGGTGTGAGCAATATATGGGAGAATTGTGTTTACTTAGATTTCACTACTCCCTAGATATCTTTTACAGGTTAATTACTTGTTACAGTTGCGTGGATGAAGGATTGTATTCCTTAATACCATTCATGGGGTGGCGTACTTACTTCCCCAATCCTATAAGCGCCTACTTCACTCCTATGTCGAGCCGGCTAAGAAGCTCCTAACATGGGATCACTAGAATTTGCTCATGCATTAAATACAACCAATAAAACCTAGTACACATCGGTTCATGTTTCTTAAGACGTTCAAGCATGTTACACAATGGAGATCTGCCAGTTTTTTTAAGCCTAACATTGAAATCATTCATCCATTACAACTATAAACAAGCAATCAACCTATAATTAACATCTAGGTTTCATTACATCTAAGCAAACACAAGATAGATCTAGCCTAGCATGTTTAAATCAAGACAAGCATAAGATATATTCAAACAACACATAGACATATTGAATGAATTGAAAGAAGACTTATCTCAATTGAACATGAAAGGTTTCAAGGGGTGAAAACCCTTGAAAATACAGTAAAAAACGACCTAGGGTTTATTAGGTTCGACCCTATTATTCTCCACACACGTTCCTCCTTTTATGAATGAAAAATAGAAAAGTTTATATAGATTCTGATAGGTGACGGCGTCAAGAACAAATTTTTGACGCCGTCATCTCGCCGCCAAATAATTTCTCGGACTGCCTAGATCTGGATCTGACGCCGTCATGTGTACTCCTTATGCAGGCCGTCACCAAAAATACTCTTGACGCCCTTCTCTTGACGCCTTCAGGTTTTCACTGGGTCGTCATGGATTTTACTCCTGACGCCGTCACATTTTTCTTCTTGACGCCGGCAGGTACTGTTCTCAGCATGGAAAATTAAGTCTTTGCCGTTTTCTTCACTTTTATGCTCTAAAAACGTCCAAAATGCTTCCTTTTCCAGAATTCACTCCCAAAGTACCTAAAATCACAAAAGGAACGATTTAGGGCAATATTTGATCAAATAAATTCAATTTCAGGCTTAAATGACCCCCTAAAAGTGGTTCATTTTTCGCCTCATCATCACACACCGATTTCCCAAACACGTCTAGCTTGTAGTAAAGTTTTTATTACAGAAACAAATGGATTTGTTTAGACGAATTGGTTTTAGGCCCGAAGTACAATTTAATCCATAACTTATTTTTATCTTTGGTTTGGGCTTGGCCTATTTAACGGAAAGGTTAAAACAAATATGTGGGCTGAGGACTTGTCTCGATTTGGATTTCTCAAGTAGGAAATAAACAGCAGGCTTATTTTCTTTTGTGTTACTCGACTGATAACAAAATGCAGACCTGAGTGTTTTAAATTTTCACAAGTAAAAATAGGCGCAGGCTTGTTTTGAGTTCACCTTGACTCTTTGTATAACAAAGCAAATAACCAATGAGAGGGACAAAATAGGCTACGACTCGTAACAGATCCAATGAGCAGGACGAACAAAAGGAACACGAAACAACACCTCCACATATGAGCCTCATTAAACTGGTTTTGACCTGTTTAAAGTTGCTACCACACTAAGTTTTTAACAATTTGATTTTCATAAGACACCACTTAACGATTTGTTCTTGGCATATCTATTACCAATTCACCATCATTAGTTTAAAGTTGATTCGAATTATAAAAACCAATTTGGTTAACATCCAACATAACGCAACTAATTTAGCCAACTTTTAACAAAGTCGATTATTAACAAATTTAATCGAACAAAACAATTAACACCATACATTCACAGCTTCGAATTAAGGAAGGAAGAGAAATAAAATTAAGGTTCTTACACAAATGGAGTTGGTTACAATGGAATCAAGCAATCACGAAAACAAAAGCCCCAAGTCCGATTCAGCAAGCAATTCCACACACCCTTGAATTTCTGAACTCGTCCCCCTTTAGCACCGATTATCACCTTTCAGTTTTTGAGTGATATTTGTTTGGAGGTGTGGAAATCCTTGTGTGAATCAGTTGGGTTTTTAAAAAGAATAAATAAGATGGGTTTGATTCCATCTCCCCTCGATGTCAGTTATCTTGAAACCATTTAAGGTAGTCGTCCCCTCCAAGCCTCAACCTTATTCGCTGACTCCCAAAGAGACAAGAGGGCTGGTGTTGTTGTGACCACCTCGTGGTTATACTGAGATCAAAGAAAACGGATGAAGCGTAGCAGATGGATCCAGATATGGTTTTGGTGTTTTGTCTTTCTTGTTAGTATCAGAGAGAGAGAGAGAGAGAGAGAGAGAGAAGCAGCGTGGGGTGAGGGAGAGAGACAGTTGTGCGGATAAGAGAGAGATAGGTAGGTTTTGATGTTATCACAAGGACGATTTGTAACTTACTCTCTTTATTTATTTTGTTTTTGTATTAAATATATTTTGTAGGTTTAACTTTTGTTTTGTAAATTAATTTAAGGTAAAGGTATATAAAGCAATGTGAGGTAAGGTAGGGTTTTGAGTTCTGCAACATTTGCGTGTATTCAAACGTGTTTCAAGATTTTGTTGGGTTCCGGTTTGTTATAAATGAAGTCTCGGGTAGTCGTGAATACTTCCTCATTGTTCCCAAGTATGTTTTATAATAAAAATTATAAAATCATCGTTTTTCAGCTTTGATTTCAACGAATGTGAGTTTTGCCTTACTAACTTAGTGTTGGTACGCTTGTGGTGTTTGGCACGCGAGATAACCTCTCGTTAATACCCAGTAATAGTCAGGGAATGCAATAAATCACATACTTCTAATGAAATGGTCAGTGGGGTTTGTTCTCCCGAAAAAGTTATGCAAGCTTATGAATGCTTGATAAAATAGTTATGAAATAATAAATTAACATTTATTATTTAAAATTAGTTTGGAAAATTTCAGTTTGTTACACAATGAGTTCAGGATATGATGAATGATGACCAATTTTTGCACTATAAGTTAGTACGGAGTATATCATTAACCAAATACACAAGTCTTCCTAATCTTTTAATTATAACTGGATACAAGTGGGCCCAACAAGCTGACATGGAACACAAAACGGTCATATAGCCTAACATTGAACAAATGCAATAAGTTTGATTACCTAAGATAGTATTTTAGAAAGCCAACATTGGAAATTTTTGAAAGTTCGTTACCTATGTATGAAATTAACCCTATTTTTTATATGAACTAAGATCTTCTAAAGTTCAATTAAACATAATAGATCACGGTAAATACTATAAATATTCTATGTACTTATATTTTTGACTCATGCCCCTGATCTTTTTCACCCATCATCACCACCACCATCAGCCAAAACCACAACCACCTTCGGCCACTAAAACCACCACCACTAACGACTGTCAACACCACTACCACCACATGGAAGCCTAATCTATTTGAAACTTAATTTTCATTAAGCACCTCAATAGTTTTTCACCTACTAACCCGTTACCTCTTACACACCTAAATGATTTTAACATATGCCCAATTTATTTCCCCATCTTCTCTTCACGCGAAACTCAAATCTCAATAGTTAAATGGTGGCGTCTGCCAATGGCGGTGACTGTGGAGGCAAGATGAAATGTAGGAGTGCAAGATGGTCTTCGTCACTAGCGGTCAGCGTTGCTGATGGTGCAACATCATCGTAAACCCACCGTTCACCAAAAATTTTGATAAAAGTTGTCACTCCGAATTTCCAACAACTAACTTAATCATTTAAGATGTGAAATTTGAGAGGAAAAATTTTTGGATTTTGATTTGGTATATTGTTTGTTAGTTTTGGATTTGAGAGGTTTTAGTTGGCCGGAATCTGAGTTTTTTAACCGGAATTTATGGTGGCTGGCTAGAGTTATATAATGTAGAATATAAAGACGGATTAAATGACCAAATTACCTATAACGGTGATGTATAATGAGTGTTTTACGAATTCAGAAAAAAAGAATAAGTCTATATTGTTATTACATAGAGCATTTATATCTATTACCATAATTGATCATGTTCACCAATCATAAACAAGTTAAACATATACAACTTTTCTTTTGCTACTTATGTTTCTTTTTTTAAGGGAAAATACCACCAAAATGCACTGAACTTGACACCTTTTGTAATTCTATGTAGTGATTTTTTTTAAGTAAAAAACTGTCTAAATCCGACTATTTTGTGCACTCGTTAGCTGCTCAGTCCAACTCAGCTTGCCCGTACCACGTGGTATATACACGCCGGTTTTTTTATTTTTTCTAAATGCCACCAACAATTCCACATAGACTTTCTACTTAGAAGAGATAATATAAGTTATAGTATGTCTTTCACCCGTTTTCTCTTCTCTCTCAAACAAAATAACAAAATCAACCAACACACTTTCATCTTCATCTTACTCATCTTTTTCATCTTCATTTTTATCATTCTCTTATATCCATTATCTTTTTTTTATCTTTATTTTCATTTTCATCAAACTGTTATCTCTTTTCATAAAATTTCTAAGTAACCTCAAGACAGAATATATTCATGTGTTTCAAGCTACAAAACATTCAATTGACTCACAATTGCATTACTGGACATTTACATAACTCCTAACACAAGCACATTTGATTCTCAAAATTATCAAGAACACAACACAAATCGAATTGATCACAAATCTTAGTATAATTTCAATTAACTTTGGTCGAATGCATAATGAAAGATTCTAAACAAAAGCCCTAAACACAATTAGACTCAAACATCACCAATCAAAATTAACAAATTGTTCATAAACCCTAATCAACCAAACGTGTTTCTGAATACAATTAATTGATTGAAGCATGTTAAGAACCTAAGTTGGAATATATCCCATCAATAAAATTAAACACAAACACACTCAATTGACTTCCCCCAATTCGACCATAAACCCTAACCCTCGAAATCAAGAATCCGACAACTTAAGCCGTTGGATTGATGTAAAATTAAAAACCATTTCTTGGTGTTCGTGGGTGTTGATTTAAGGGTTTGTGTAGGTGGCAGAAGGTGCTGGGAGTGGTTAATGTGATGAATCAAAACATGGGAAGGCAATTCAATCAGTAAGAAAAAAGGGTACCCTAGAAGCTGTAAGAAAAAAGGGTAGGCCTTTCTTGAGTGCAAATACTGGTAGGTTTGGTGTAGGTAGTGGTTTGGGAGTTAGTAATAAACCACCATTGTTGCCTTTACCTGCTCTAAACAATGAGTGGAAGAATAAGCCAAACACTACTACAAGAACACCAATGAGGAAGCAATTGACACAAAGGGAGTATGAGGAGAAGAAAGCCAAGAATTTGTGCTTCTACTGTGATCAAAAGTTTGTAACTGGACATAAATGTGAAGGGGATTTGTTCTCTATATATTGTGGTGTTGGGTGTTGATGAAGAGCCTGAAGAGGAGTTTGTGGATGCAGAAGAATATTTAATGGTAGCAGTTCAGGATTTGCAGCCTCACATATCACTAAATGCTTTCATTGGTGTAAGTTTCTATCAAACCATGAGAGTGATTGGAATTGTGGCTAATAAGTACAAGTTGCATATTTGGGTGGACTCAGGCTCCACTCATAACTTCCTTGATATTAATATGGCAAAAAGAATGGGTTGTAACATTAGGCAGACAAGACCATTAAGTGTGTCCGTAGCTGGTGGTAAACAACTCATAAGTGTTAGGTGGTGTTTGTTTTTTTAAGAGGCTCTGAATCTGAATCTGAACCGCACTTCTAAATCTGAATCTGAGGCGTAAATGTCTGAATCTGACCACATCTGAACGGGAAAAAAAACTCATGTTTGAACCGCACATTTGCTTGCTCGTACTAAATTTTTTTTTGGTTATTGGTGTGTATTATTTTACACACTTTTATTTGACCAAAATCAGACCAAGAATGACCAAAAACTAACCAATTATGCCAAATATGTTGTGTTTTTATGTTGTGATTGTGCAGGTACGGATATTTCACAAATGGACATAAAATCAAGAAAAACCATCAAAAACAAGCACGAGAGTGGAATGAGTGTCAAAAGTCAAAGATGGGGATACAAAAGTCAAATCAGAGCTCAAAATGTCAAAGAAAGTCCATGGGAATTCCTAAAGTTTGAAGAATAGTCCCTGGATAAAGTTTGAAGAAATTGTCATTTTCAGTCCCTCAAGTTTCAGCAAAATACAAATTTAGTCCTTTGAAGAAATATTTTGAAGATGTGACAATATTGGTCCTCAAGAAATCAAAGATGAACAAGAATGGCCCTTGGATAAAAGTTTGTAAGAATGGCAGAATCTACCCTTGTAATTTCAAAAATTACATAAGAGGTCCTTGTTATTTTCTACTCTAAATCCATAATACAAACCTGGTCCAATACTTATTATCCATAAACCATAAATCTCAAGCCCATTCCCTTTTATATTAAACCCAGACCCGAGCCCACTAACCACTTAGCTAAAATACCCGGTCAACCCACACCACCCATCGGTCAAACATAAATAAAAAATTATTAACCTTTCCCGCCCCCCAAATTCCCCTTTTACCCAGATTACATGAACCCTAAATAATTACTCCGTTCAAATTACGGCAATTAAGGGTAATATAGTCCAATCAAAGGCTTCTAGAAGGTTGTCAGAGAATGTCAGAACTCAAGAAGCACACAGATGGGGACGTGGCAGCATATGATTGGTAGTGACACCTCAGTAATCATTGATCTAAGGGCTTAGAATGAATGCAATCATTGGGATAGGATTGGATTAGCTCTGAGAAAGCACATTTCACTCGGATTGCCAGCGCGGCTTATCACCCCTAGCTCTCTCCTCTCGGCTTATAAATAGAGCTCCATTTTACTCATTTTGTATGTAGATTTTAGGTAGAGAAACTCTGTCAATTTTAATTCTCAAATAAATTCAGTTTAAATATAGTGTAATTCAGTTTTTAATTAATGAATTTTTAGTTTTCATTTTTATACTTAGCTATTATAATTCGTCTCATTTACTTGTCATCTGTTGAATAAGCTTGTTTTTTTTATCACATTTAGCTTTTATAACTTTTACTCAGCTTTTATAAACATTCCTTTTACATCATTAATCATTTCATAATAAAAACATAAAAAAACAGAAAAATCAATAAAAAAAATAATTTCATTAGCTTTTATAAGATCTTATAAGCTGTTTTATAGTTTAATCAAGTTCAATACAGTGAAATATAGCTTTAGGATTCATAAAAAGTACTGAATCAGTTAAAAAATCTCAAAAATATTCCTATGCATAGACTGTGGAAAGCAATTGGAAGTTGCCTGCAATGGATGTCGCAAGATGGACTGTACCTAGCTTATCTCTGATAAGCTAGGAGCTTGTAGCTGCCATTAAATTGGTGCCTTTGTTTAGCTAAGGCCAAAAGAAAGAAAAATCCTTCTATTTTTGCTTTAAAATTGCATTTTATGAGTTTTTTTTTAGTGTAGATATGTGATATTTGGTTGTTTACTGTTCCATTAGTTTGATCTATGCGTATTTGAGCTTATTAGATTAGTTTTAGCCATATTGTAGTTAATTTCATCATTTTTCATTGATTGCTCATTTGAATCTGTCAATTTTTTTGAATTTCTGTGATTCATTGTTATTTGCTGTTAGATTTGTGTCTCTGTGTTACTTTCAGCTTATATGATCATAACATGAGATTGTATGGTGGATTCATGGACTAAAACACATATTTGCTTCATAAAAGTTCTAAAAAATTAGTTAAGAGGATGTTTGGATCAGAGGTTAATTGTTAGTTCTAGTTGTTTTCTTGCTGAATATTTGGTCTAGACATGATACATCAGGAGTATTAAGATCAGTTAAAGCTTAATATTGTAATGTCATAGTGAAAAAAAAGTCAAAATCTCTTTAACTCTTTCATATTTGTTTACTGTTAGGAATAATCATTTGCATAAGTCATTTTTCAGTTGCATAAGTGTTAGTTTTAGCATAATCCACTTTTATTTTAGCATTTAACTGCATTTACATTCATTTTAGATCATTTGAAAATCATTAAAGTCAAAGTTTCATAAAAGCTCAAAAAGTCAAAAATATAACTGCAGTTTCAAAATCCATTTTGTCTTTGAATTTTATTTCACTCAATTTTCATGAAAATGTTCTGAACTTTTTGGAAATCAAATTTTGGTTGCTAAACTCATTGTTCTACATTTTTTCAAATTTTATTGAATTTTGCTCACAAGCTTTAGACAGGTCTCTTTTGGCCTGTTTGAACTCAATCTCCCCTGCACCAGGGGGGACATTTTTCTAAAACTTCATTAATAAGCCCAAATTTAGCTTGTAATTGTCTGTTTTCTGTGTATTAGAGTTTAATTAGATTGTTCTTAGATTAGTATAGCTTAATTAGTCAACTGATTAGCTTTTCAATTAGCTTATAGTGAACAACTTAACATTCAGTGAGTTTCATTAAAACTTCATCAGTTGCATCGGCCATATTTCTTAGTCTTTTTCTACTTCATTATTTGAGTTCTTTGTGAAATTTTAGATTCTTTAGATAGCCAGTAGTTTAAACTTGTAGGATTAGTGCTTATTTTGGCCTGAATAGCCTACCTGCTCAGCTTAATTTGCTCTTAGAGATGACTATTTGGCCTGCTTAAGTGTGTGACTGTCTTCATAAGCCTATCTTCATTAGTTGTTTATTTGTTTGTTCATATTACTTGTTTTTACTTGTATTTTCATATTATTAGTGTTAAATCTCAAAAATTTCACTTTTTCACTTTTTCACGAATATAACAATATCTGGAACAGTTCAACCAGTGTAAACACAAAATTTTGCGTAAGGTATATATGTTTCAAGAGTCCTCTACAGATTTTTTCCTATTTTCAATAAAAGAACCAAGTTTACAGCTTCTTGAACTTGTTAGTGCAAGAAAATGGGTCACTAGGTAAAAAGTTGTTACAAGTTAACTAACAGATCAAATAGTACAGAACAGGTTCATATTTGCTTTTAAACACAAGCAGAATCAATTAAAGAAACGACCTAGAAAACATACAAATTTATTGAAGATTAACCTAGAAGTTCATTCAAATGTATTACATTTAAAGGTAGATAACTTACAAGTTCATTCGCTCATATGAAACTAGCTATTTACATAGATCCTTGTTGGCATTTCTTTTGAATGAAGTGAAGGGGAAGTTTGCAGGTGAAGTGATGCATAAGGTAAGAACCTGGGTGTATATGTCTTTGGGTGTTTGCCTCAGGACCCAGGTACAAAGAAGGTGTAGACCAAGGATAAGGGAAAGGCAATCTTGGAACATAAGCGGTGGTTAATACTGGCGATGAGTAATCTTTTGAACCAAAGTCAATATCGCTTATGTGCCTCTTTTGAATGTGAAAAGATGTATATCTGGAAACAGGTTGAAATCTGACCCGTATGTAAATGGGTCGAAACACATGTAACATGTCCGGGCAGCTAACTCAAGGAACTGATCTTAAGCTATTAGTGCAACAAAGAACAGATGCAGAAGGCTGGTATCAAAGAAGAGCGTTTTCAGCAATCAAAACAAATGTCAAGTTTTTCCAGAAAAAAATTTACATGTCTCAATTGTTGGTTGAGCTGGCACTGGAAAGAATACACTTTCCAAAGATGGTGCATGTTTTAACATGATACCATACCAGTCACGTAATTGCTACGATATTAATTTCCAAAGACAAACTACAGTGAGGTTTATTATCTTACGGTACAAATCGCAACTTCAAAACACAACATCAATTCTTAATACATAGTAAAATCCAAAAAAATCTACAAACAGGCTGTAGAGTAAATAGCAAATGATTTCTACTCATACATTTCACAAAACACCTAGTGGGTGTCTCATACATGGGTTTATCAAAGATTATTGTGGCTAATAAAAAGACCAAATAAAAATTACAAAATCTACAGGGGACATATAAATAATTTATCCTACCATGTCCACTTGATATATCCATACTCCCAAAAACGGCAAAAGACCCCACCATGCTGTGATAGAGTTGGGAGGTCTTGGAACAAACTCAACTCTGCTTCTTGATCTAAATCTTCATCAAAAACAAGTCTTACACCACACTCCTTCACTTCAATTCTTTCACTCTCCCAAAAACAAAATGTTACAAAATTCTTTGCTTCCTTCCACTTCTGTATTTCCGTTGTATAATGCAACCATGTCATATCTGACTCATCGATTCTTATTGGCTTACCCTCAAAATATTTTTCATAGTAGTATGGCCAGCATCCTCCTAAAGAAGCTCCATGAAAGTTCTTTACAGAGTATCCAAAATATCTGGAAGGTCCTTTTCTCTTAAAAACAACACAAACTCCATATCCCCTTAACTTACTGAAGCTCCAATGTGCTGGTAATTCAACCTTTACATGATTTCCCAAACTTTTATTTGTAAACCAATTTGGAATGCTATTTCGGTATTTCCATCATAAAACATATGCATATACTTGATGGAACTTCCTGGAAAACGAAACAATCCGCATCTGTTATCCACATACTGAAGTAAAGAAGAAAATCGAGAGCCTTGGGAAGTTACAGATGAGTCGAGACATTGAGTCTCCGATATCGACACCTTAAACAATTTTGGACAATTGTAGAGATAAGTGGACCTTTCGATCATGATTGGGTTTGATCCCTTAATTGAACATAAGGAGGTGCAATTAGATGCATAAAGAGAGCGTAGGCTATGTGGAAGTTCGGGCAACACTTCCAGCTTCTTGCAACCATTAATGTTAAACCAACCAAGATTAGAAAGTTGACTCAAACTTCCAGGCAAGCTAGTAAAATTGTTCCCTACTAAGTATAGCTCTTCTAGACATGATAAGCCTCCAATGCTCTCAGGCAGTTGTTCTAAATTGCAGAAGCTTAAATTCAGATACTTTAACATATGTAAACCTTCCAATGAAACTGATCTTTGGGGATGTTGTTGGTTCCATATGAAACCAGAGATTGAAGTCCAGCATCTAGACCAAAAGGCTTCAGGAAAACTCCCAACCCGTGTGCAGTCTTTCAGATTTAAGACAGCAAGCTTATTAAGCATTCCAATAGATGGGTGAACGGTAGCCAAATTCACACAACCTTCAAGATCTAGCTCCTCAAGATTTGTAATCTCTGAGAAGTCAGGGGTGGTTGTTAGGTTACAACAGTGCCGTAGCTTCATTATTTTCAACCTTCTTAAACACTGGTATCAATAGAAAAAAGATTAGTTCTTATTCCTCAAGGTGTCAAATATGAACACATGTATGAGCAAGTAAATACCTTTGGTGTTGTCCAAAGCTGTTTTATGTGGCTGTAAGACAAGTCGATGGCAACAATGTTTTCCGGATAAAAATCAGAAGGTAAGGACTGTAAAGGCAATCCATGCCAATAAAGCAACCTTAATTTATTGGACAACAAATCCAGTCTTCCAGAAAAGTTTACTGCAAATGGCTGCCAACATCCTTTGACTTTTGGAAAGCATATTTTTAGTATCCGCAAGTTTTTCATACATGTAAGAGCTTGTCCATCTATGGGAATATTTTGACAGTTTTTCTTTAGCAAAAGGGCAAGAACTTCAACTTCTTCCGCTACCTAGATACAAATAACAGATCATCGGATTGTACTTGCTTTTATTAAAAAAAAAAAAATGCAATTGCTTATACTCAAATAGTCAAATGAAATGTTTATGTTGAAAAAGGAATCATATGCCACTTAATACCTTGTTTTCATTCAGCATATCGTCCTTATCGTCCTCTGATGAAATCCACAATCTTCTGCTGTGATTCCCAGGCATCCTAGGCATCCTGAATTCTTCACGAACAATTTCCCTTGCCATGCTTTGAATCAATTCATGCATTTGAAGATGCATATCATATGAAGATACTGTTATTAGGAACTTATCAGCTAGAACTTCAATAATAGCATTTGCAAAACAATGACTGCTGTGTAGTACACTTGCAGCAATATCTTTATTTTCCCCAATGAAGGCACATGCAATGTCAAGAAACATTCTTTTCTGACAAGATTCCAAGCTATCAAAACTTGGTCGCAGTTTTTGTACTATCTCTGAGTTAGGATATGTTTGGAGTCTTTCCAATTCGCTTTTCCAAAAATATATAGATTTTTCATACAGTGATCGACCAATAACTTTGAGAGCCAAAGGGTGACCATGCAAATATTTCACAATTTGGGAAGCAAATTTTGCAAAATCATATGTAGGATGCCTTTTCCCAAATGCATATAAACTAAAGAGCTCAAGAGCTTCACACTTACCTAAATTCAACATTTCATGGATTTCATCCACTCTATGTGATCTTAGCAACTGTTTATCTTTACCGGTGAAAATAATCAAACTTCCTGGGCAAAACCATGTAGCTGAACCCGCTAGTGCTTCTAACTGCTCATGATCATCTACATCATCCAAAACAAGCAGGATTGGCCTTGATGACATCATCTTCTTTATTACCATAATTCCTTCACCAACACTTGGTATCTTCAAATCTTCAATTTTCATGATCTTTCCAATCATATGCAGTTGGACTTGAATCAAGCCTTGTCGTTTTGTGACTTCTTTGACATCTTCACAAAAGCAACTTCCTTCAAAGTGGACATACATTAAGTTATAAATAGCTTTGGCAAGGGTCGTCTTTCCTATCCCGCTTATACCGCATAATCCAATCATGTTAACCTTATCTGACCCAATGAAGCGTGACAAGTCTAATTTGTCGAGATGGATATCTATGCCTACAAGGTTCTCACCAACATCTAAGGGTCCGTCAGATAATTTTTTGAGGATTTCTCTGGAAATGGAATCGATGAACTTGGACTCAAACCTGTTCATCACAAAGACACAATAAGTAAGATAAACTACAAAGTGTTAAGCTTTAGTAGAGCTACAAGATAGTTACAGAAAAAACAAGAAATTTACCCATTTGTCATGTCTTGGAGATCCCATCCAGATAAGTTAGCCGCCATGAATAGAGCTTCTCTCCATTTATCCACCTCTGTTCTATTTGAAACATCATGTTTGGCAAATGCTTAAGCATAGCTCCCAGCTTGCTTCCTCACCACATCAGGTTTAACATCATAAAAGATTATTTGAACCTCGTGTTTAGGCTCTCCCATTTGCTTGCACTCAAGTATTTTGACAAGTTCCCTCAGACACCATGATGAAGAAGCATAGTTTTTGGAGAAGATAACTATCAGAAACCTAGATTCTTCAATGGCTTTGTAGAGATGAGGAGAAATCTCTTCTCCTTTAGGCAATTTGGTATCATCTCTAAAAGCATAAATTCCCTTTTGCTTGAAATCATTGAACATATGATCCATGAAGCTTTTGCGGATATCTTCACCTCTGAAACTTACAAACACATCATATTTCCACCAATGAGGAATGGACGTAGTAGCCATCGTCAACAATGAGATTGTGCTGCATTTACAAGTACAGTAAACGTTTTCAGAAAAAAATGAAAATAAAATTGAAACAATTACTAGTAATTAGCACCATAGAATCCATGACTATGTAGCATAAACAATCAAACATGTGAGTGCTTTTGTTTTATAGCATGTAACATGTAGACAGGACAAACATGCTAATTGCTTATATATAAGTTAACGGTTAAAAAACACAAAAAACAAAACATAGATAGTGGAAACAGCATCACATAAATAGACAGTCATCTCTATTGAAAACAAACTATTATACACATCTTCAGTAGATGGACAAAAACTGTGGCAAGTTATATTACCATTGCATTTAGCTTAAGAGAAGCGTTCTGTCTTCTATGTTTCCTAAGAATATGAATGTAGATTAAATTGACAACGTTTTATGCTACATAGAATAGATTAAATTTTCCACACTTCATGTCATTTACACGAAAACACCATTTCTCCTACAGTGGCATTTTCCGATTAGTATTTACTTTCTTTACCAAAATCTAATTATTTATTCCATTCAACGCCATGCATCTTATGCTACATAACCTAATAAAAAAACATCTCTCACAGGCTCAAATCAGTCATTCATGTCAATTGTATCCCAACTAGTTTAAGGGGTGTTTGGTTTAACTTATTTGATGAGCTTACTGAACTTTTTATAAGCTCATTTTTAATGGCTTATGTGAGGTTATTAACTTGAGGATATAGCTTATATAAGCTCATAACCCAGCAAATAGGCCAAGACAAACACCCCCTTAATTAACTGCATCTATCATCAGAACATCTTTAAATTTCGGTCAACCAAAACTAACAAACTTCAATAATATCACATACAATTATTCATTCCATTCAATGCCATTTATCGTATGCTACATAACCTAATTTAAAAAAATAATAAAAAAATAATAACCCATCTCTCGCAGACTCAAATCACTCGATCATGTCAATTGTATCCCAACTAGTTTAAGGGGTGTTTGTTTTAACTTATTAGATGAGCTTATTGAACTTTTTATAAGCTCAATTTTTAATGGCTTATGAGCTTATTAACTTGAGGATATAGCTCATTTTTAAAGATTACAGCGAAACAACAATAAGTCTGGAAATTAGAAATATGACAATCTAATGATCGAATAAACAAAACCCAGCAAGTATTGAACAAATAATTTTACCTTTTTTATAAGTAATTGGTTGACGGATGATGGAAGATTGTGGTGAATGAAAATGCAATGAAAATGAAAGAGATCAAATGAAGTTAGAAAAGAGTAAAGGCAAGTTGGTTGACTATAAGTCAACTTTAATTTCACTTTCAGTCCCTCAGATTTAGATACTATGCAATTTCGTGTATAAGTTACATGTCAATCTAAAGTGGTGCCATGGAAGGTGTCACTGTATTTTTTTAGGCATAACGAGTGTTGGTACCCGCGCGTTGCTGCGGAATTCTTTTGTTACCGTTAGCTACTTAACGTGAAGTTAGTTACCTGACTTTGCAATTGATGTATAACATGAAGGACCATTTATGTAAATTATGTGAGGATTAAATTTGCAATGAACCGCTAAGATGAAGGACAAAGTGCGTATAATTTTTTTTAAATGTTAAAGTAACAGTCGTTAGTTAACAGCCGTTAAATAACTAACGGCTGTTAGTACTGTACAAATAGGACTGAATTTGCAATTAATGTATAACATGAAGGACTATTTATGTAAATTACTTGAAGACTAAATTTGCAGTAAACCGCTGAGATAAAGGACAAAGTGCGTACAAATTTTTTTCAAAATGTTAAAGATAACGGTCGTTAGTTAACAGCCGTTAAATAGCTAACAACCGTTAGTACTGTAAAAATTGCTTCAAATTTTTTTTCAAAATGACTTGATCAACCAACTTCTTGTACATTAACATACTTTCTTTCTTTGAAGATTTTGATGTTTCACAAAAAAAAAAAAAAAAAAAAAAAAAAAAAAAAAAAAGAAAAAAAGAAAAAGAAAAAAAAGAAAAAAAAAATCCGTTTAATATATTCTTTGAAGCATTTTGTTTGTTGATAAAGTTGTTGTTGAGGATGTTATTGAAGTATTGATCTTGAAAGGCTTGAGACCTTTTAATCTTGATCGGTTTGTCATTGGTGACAAGATTTGACTTAATTTGTTGAGGAGTGATCATTTGATATTTGGAGTAATGAAGTTAATTGGATTTATGCTTCATGAGATACTACCACTTACTTCAAAACTTTGTTGTCGTATCCCCTTTTAATCATTTTCGGACATTTCATCAATCTTTACCGTTCTTCATCAAACATATGAGAAACCAAAACCTTAAAGACAAATCTTATCTTCTTTATCAAACTACTTTAGATGTTTAAACTTTGTTACCTTTTAGATTCAACATCATTGATGACTTTAACCTTTAACTAAATCATTCTTCAACTTGATCTCAATACCCCAAACATTACTTCCCACTATTGCAAGTTTCTATTCACAGTTGTTAGCCAATATAAATATGTTTTTTTTTATGATCGTGAGTAAAATACATAACCTTGGCGTACAAGCTATGAACGAAATTGTCCACAAGTCCACCCTGCTAAGAACGAGCTACAATCTGCATTGATTGTAAGTCAACAAGTATAATATGAAGTTTTGCAATAAATTGTACAAAAATCAAATCATTTCAATTAAGCTCAAGTACAAAAACAAATATCACCACAAGCAATTAACATTGATTATGATTAATTTTAATTTCGATGCTAATCCTTCTTGATTAATTGTCATTTTTTTTTAATTTCTTAATTTTTTTTGAAACAACAAAGAAAATTTGTCAAAAATTAAAACATTTAAATTTATTACGAAATCTCATTGTACTCTTTTTATCCAAACATCCTTGAATAAATTTCAAAGATCAACACTTAGAAAACTTTTGCACTCTTAAAAAAGTGTTTTTCTCAATTACATACCAATTTATCAAGGTACATCAAATTTCACATTCGAGCATCAAAGATGTTAAAATGATCACATAAGAGAGGTACTCATCCAATTAAGATTAAAATGAATGCACAAGAAGGTTTATCAAACGAAATAGGAGCATAGTTGAACTTAAGAGCACACAAGATAAAAAAATACTTGAACTTAAGAGCACACAAGATAAAAAAAATAGTTGAACTTAAGAGCAAAAACACAACAATATGAGCACAGTAAGCAAAAAGTGACGCATTACCGTAAAAAATAAGCCCATCCCCTTTGTTTTGTCTCAAAATAAATCTTCCATCTTTATAAAAATACGGGTAACATAAAAAAATGTCCCCGTGGTTTACATTTTTGCGAAAAATACCCTTCAAAACTTAAAATTGCAAAAAACATCCATGTAGTTTCTACTTTGTTGCGAATAATCTCTTTTGACTAATGCTCGTTAAAAATCCCCGTTAGTCATAGTCCAAAGGTATGTAAAATGACTAATTTACTCTCGTTTACTACAAAGACATTTTTTTGCAGTTTACACTTCACAAACAAAACCTAATTGATAATTTTCACCCAACTTTCATCACCTAACATCCATAATTCACCCATCCACAATTAACCTAATTGATAATTTTATCAACTAATATCCATAATTTGGGCTTCATGAATCACCATGACTGCTCAAAATTAGGTGAATTTAGGTGGAGATAGGTTGACATTTTGTTCACAAGGATTCTATTTTTGTTTGTATTGACCGTACAGACTCATACTCTTAGAAATTAAAAATTATACCTTTAGGCAACTAAAAGAGTTATTTTCTTCCATGAATAAATTATCTTCGAAATCACTGCAACAACTAAATTGCAACATATTTTCTTCAGTTTATTTTCAAAACGGCCAAATTTTAATTTACGGTTCCAACTAGAATAGTGGTTTGAAACTTGCAACCGTGGATCCATAGTCAAATTGTAGATTTTTAGTGTGGTTATTCTTAAATTTTTGTTTTTACCCCTAAGGTTTTGTAAATCAGCCCGCTTTTGTTATGTTTTATTGTTTACACTTTTGACACATATAATTACTCAATATTTCTAAAAACGAATTTATAATTTTTTTTCCACAACTGGAAACATTTATGATCTTTTAATTAAACATCTCCTTAAATTAAAAATAATAATAAAATTATTACTTAATAAAGAATAATTTAGTTAAAATTATCTGCAAACTTAACAAACTGAGGTCATTTTATAAGAAACTTAAACTTCAAGGACCAAACAGTCAGTTTGTAAACCTTTTGAAATACTGCAAAGAAAATAAAATAAACACGAATGCAAGGATTGAATGCTGGTGCATGAATGCAAGGATTGAATGCTGGCTCGTCACCCTTGCAATCAAACATTTGCCACTATGCTAGTAAATATATACTGTAATACAATATGTGGCAGACCTCTACAGTAACAATTAAGGAATTGTTATTATTTAAAATTAAAATTAAAATTAAATTTACCCAGAGCTATAATATCAAAATAGTAGGAGTAATCTAATAAAGAAACAGCTTAAGTATTTGGATGGAGTAATATAACCAATATAGCCAGATAAACCAGTAGAACAAACAACCAGGTTATCATATTGTTCAGACATAAAGAAATATTCACGTATAAACCAACGAAAATTAAAATGTTCAGGTGAAGGGAAGAAAAGCTAGAGCACATGATATAACAAGTCGAATAGGTCTAACAGTAAATTATTAATGCTAATTATTTCAGCAGATTATACCTGTGCATTCAAGATGAATTCATTACGGGTTGTTTTATGATACAGGCTACAGAAATTCATTCACCGCAGTTAGCAAATGCTGGAACTCATTGAATTCATTATGTCCACAAGTCAATTCATTCACATAAAGTTGAGAAACAAGTTTCGGCTTATTGAAAACGGAACAAATGAAAACTACAAGCAAGGTTGAGGCATGGAGCCTGTAAACAGGGGCAATATTACTAATTCAATATTCTTGACGTCAAATTACATACCAAAATAATGCATCACTAAATTTCAGGTATAAACTCGTTTCCTCAGAACTGCAATCCCTGTAGGAGGATAGAAGTATTAATTAATAGAGTGATACAAACCCCTGATTATGATAAACATGTAAATATCTCATAGAGATCACGTACCTCTTGTTGTTTGGCCTTTATAAAAGAGGTTGGGTCTTCTGTTGCGTAACACAATCCAAAAGATGTGTCTATTACCTTTAGCTGTGGAGTAGTTGATTGTCCACACGTGAAAACTGTTATCTGTGGGCAGTCTTTGATTTCCAAAGTATCTAATGATTGCCATAGAAAATCCTCCATCCCCAAGCAAAATCCCTTGAGATTTGGAAGGCCACAAAGTTTTATGGATTTCAGAGAGCGAAACACAACAATATCAGTAGCTCTGGTGTCAGAATCTTCTGCTTTCTTGACAATTACCTCTATATTATAGCACTCACTAATTTCAAGCTCATGTAGCTGTAATAGACTGCGAACCATGCCACATGTGAAAACATGTTCAAGAAGCGCACAATCATTAATTAACACTTTTGTAAGGTTTGGAAAGTTCAATGTCATCCACCTACTGCTCTTCCATATATACCTCATACTAAAATGCCCTTCCAGAGTCACTTCTTTTAGCTTTGGAAATACCACAACAGATTGCTTTTCATTCACATCATGACTCCCAGCGCTGACTCAAATATCTCCTGTACCTCAGATGACTCCCAGCGCTGACTTCCGATATGAAGCTTTTCTAGATTCTGCAGATTTATCAATTCATTGCATGGAAAAATAATGCTGCTCTTCAACAAGTTTGTATGCAATTCTCCATTTACTTCAACTAGATTTGAAAAAGACCAAGGGAACTGAATTTCCTAATGAAGAAACACAAATGTAATTCATCATCAGGTAGACACACGACCAGAAAGTAAATTAATTGCCAAATGATAAAGGAAACAGAGATTAATTTATTTGTTGATGCAATTATACCTCATGTGATGCATTGGACAATGGAAAGTTGAGACCACATTCAAAACTATGCTTGCCAATGCCTGTATGTATGTAGAGGAGCTTTGGAGTAATCGAGAGACCAGATGTGAAAGTCTTCATTTTTGGGCAACCATAGATCTTAACCTCATCCAATATTGACCATAGGAACTCATTCATCCCCAAGAAGAAACCTTCGACATTTGGTAAACCGGCTAGTGTAAGAGACTTTAGACGAGGAAAGAGAACAGTTTTAGATGTGTGCTGTCCATCTTCCTTCACAATCACTTGCATTGCATTACACTGTTCTATGGTCAACTCTACAAGCTGGTTGAGGCTATCAAGTGTGGAACATGTAAATACATGTTCCAAAAGGTCACATTTGATAATCCGCAATATCTTTAAGTTGGGCAATTCAAGCAAAGTCATATTTGCGGACCTTGGAATCGTCACTCCGGGAAGTATATCACCAATTCCATCACCAACATTAGAACTATCACTACCATTCTTGTTGACCCTTTCAATCTCAAATATCTCTCTTAGCGACCGGCAAGAGGATACACTCAGCTCTTCAAGCTTTTGTAGTTTTCCCACTGCACTGAATGGAATCAGAGTTGCTAACGTCTCACATGCGATGATCTCTATCTTTCTGGAATATTGGCATAATGATGGAGAAGCAAAATCCACCTGAGAACATTATGTGATATGAAAAATTAGTGTACACATAATAATTAATGGAATTGACTGCTTCGTGGCAATAATAGTAAATAATAGAACTCAAAACACCTTTTTACATAAATGTACTATTGCTTTGATAATTTTGGAAGTTTAGTTGAACATGTCAACAATACCAAGATGATAAGCCCCGCAAAGAATTAATTTGTCTAAGCTGTAAAAAGTTTTAAGAAATATTGACTATTGTATAGTATCACTTGCCAATTTTAATAAACTAACCTATCTATGTTTTTTCATTAAAAACAATTCACAGCCTTGCTTCCTTTAACTGCTCATCGTTACATCCTTCAACTAAAATTCTTTTTTTATTAGTGTCTATTAGATGATAAACAGAATTCATGGTTAATTAAATTTCTAGAATTTGTGTTTGGTTGATGCTATTTGCCACATATTGTATTTCTGGAACCATAGTAGCGATCTTTATTATATAATTGTATAGTTGATTAACGTAACTTTTTGCTCTAAGTTGTTTTTGTTTGTTAGTTAAGATTAAGAAACTAATTATCCAAACTAGCGCTATTGATGTTTTTTTGTGTTCTACTTATTTAGTTGATTAACGCGCGATGTCTATGTTTATCCTTCTGTTTACAATTCATGTTATATTTATCATTTATGATCTACTTTAACAAAAAGATTAGCTATTCGATCACTAACTGTTGTTGTGTTTATCTATTATTATATTTTGAACGGTCTTGTCCATGCATACTTATTGGTTTGCTAGAAGAAGAGGGGTCGAGTCATATGAGTGCCGTTGCAGGTATGATATGAAATAATGACTTTGGCACGAATTTCTCAGTTCTTTAGTAGTGCAATTATTTTATTTTCAAATTGTTTTTATTATATAATAAATATTACTAACTTAATAATTAGGTAATATATTAAACTGGTTTTGTTTGAACAACTTTTAATGATATACGAGAATTAAAAATAAAAAATAAAATTAATGAAACATGCAGGATGGGCGATTATATATGTACATTAAGAAAATTCATAATTCACTTTCACCCATTGTTCTATTAATACGAGATTCATTTAATTAAAAGAAATGGAATAAATTAAAGTAAAAGGAAATACAAAATGAAAATACTATACAAGACAATCCACACATTGGTAAGTAAGTTTTTCAAAGACAATGAGTTGGTAAAAAACTCCGTGAGGAAGCCTATTTTTATATGTTTAAAGGTTATTATATCGTAATCCCAAATTAGCAATTTGAAATAAACATATTCATAACATGCGTATTAAAGAACTGCATATATTGACTTGTTATAAGTAGATAAGCATAAGCATATAATTTATTCATTTTATTTTTTCCAAACACCACAGTTTATCAACATTAAAAAGAGCCCAATAGTTAAATAGTTAAGCAATCCTAAACACGCTCATATATTTTTACAATCATACAAGTGATATTATATGAGTTGAGTTCAATAAACAAATCATTCACTCATAAAAAAAAAAAAAAAAAAAAAAGAAAACACTATTTTCCACATTTTTGTTGAAAATAAAATATCTTGCAGACGGTAAATCGTTAAGTGACAAAAAATATACTATCACGATGAGAATTCTTTTATCTTTCCATTGACGGACACTTTGATATAATTTTGACGGACCCTTTTTTTCGAGTTTTGTTTTAGTGTTAAAATTTGTGTCTGAAAAATCACATGTGATTTGCATGTTAGAAAATATGTGTGATTTCACAAATCACATTATATGATTATAAAATAACAAATAATATGTTATTATTTCAGATGTAAATTTCAACATAAAAAAAGTCATAAAATAGTTTGTCGAAAGTATATAGAGAAATGTTTCTCTGTATCAAGATGATTTAATGCTGGCCGTAATGGTATGATTCGTTTCGTATAACGAATAACGGTTTGTGAGATATTTAACTTTTTTTTAAAAATGATGATTTTGTTTTTATTAAAAAATTGAATAGCCAGAATTGGTTCATCGGGCCTTTAGAGAATTTGAGGTATACATTGAACTTATTTTACATTACATACAATTAGAAATAACACACAAAAAAAAAATAGCATATATCATTTTTATCAAATCATTGTCCCACTTTCAATCTTTTCAATAGACCACTTAGTTCAGAAGGGAAAAAAAATAAAAAATAAAAAAATAAAATTAGCATATTAGATGTCATATAATATCTGGAAAAGGTTGTACATAATGAAGAATGGATATTAAAAGAAATTAAAGGTCCGTTTAGTTTGTTAAGGGAATTGGATATGGATATAAATTTGGATTTTGATTTTGATTTGATGTAAGTTTTAAAAAAAGAAAAAAAAAATAGAAGAGAGAAAATATATAAATGGTACAATATTTTTATTTATATATATATTAAAGAAAAATAATTAAATTTAATTATAAAAGAAATTAAATTGAAATAAGTAGTAAAAATAACTTATGGCCACTTTTTAGGAAAAGACAAGAAATGCCACCGAAAGAAGTTGTAAAGCTTTTTTTGCATTCAATTCAACCCAATCCGTGGGACCCACATTTCTATATCAAAACTGTTGACCAAACTCACCAAAAAAATAGTTGACTATGCATAGGATTAGGATATATTAAAAGAAAAACATACCTTAAAGTGATCATGAATAGAATTCGTACTTGAAGTAGTATTGGAGTTACCACCATCAATAAGCTTTAGGTGTGGTAGATATGCAAGACCGAGATAGTCGAAACGGGGTAAGAAAGTAGTGTTTGTTTGGGAAGATGTAGCTATTTCTTCATATTCGTCATCTCTATTTGAAACTACTTCTTCAATAGCATCACAACTATATATTTTAATTTGCTCTATGCTGGAAAGAAGTTTAATCATGCAAGGTGAGAGCAAATACTTTATGTTTTTGCACCGAATAAGAGTTATGGTTTTCAGGTTCTGGAAAGAGGATTTCTGTTGTGTGGTAGAACATAAAAATTTATTCCAATTACACTTCCACACATAATTCATATTCTCCATGTCCCATAACCTCAAGAACTCCAAGTAGGGAAGGAGCGGTGATTGTTGATTATCTCTTTGACTTGTTGCTAAATCTTTACTGGTTCCACTCTCTATCTCAAACGCCACCTCAACATTAGCACACTTGCTTATACGAAGGTCTCTGAGGTGATGAAACGTAGATAAGACATGAAATGGAATTGCAACATTAACATCCGGAATAATATCATCAACTTGCAATATCTCTCCCTTGTTTACGTCATTCATCTGCACCTATCATTACATAAAACAAATGTGAGATGTGGAATTCCTTCTATAAGCAGAAACTGAAAGTAGGAATAAGAATGGCATTACATACCCGTGGCTCCTTTCAACTGATTTATTGAAACCATCAATGTGAAGGTACTCAAGTGCGCCGAAATCAAACCTAGCGGAGGTAAACAAATTTCTAAAACTTTTACAGTCAAGAGCCTTTATTATTTCAACTGCTTGGAAGCCACGTATGATGACATCAGGATTAATTACACCTTTCAACCTCCACACCTCTCTAATCTCCCCTGAGCAAATTATTTCAATGTTTCTCAAGCTGCTACAACCCTCCTCAATCTCACCAACACATCCCACGTCAATATTGAATAAAAATTCAATGGAACCACAATATTCAACACGGAGATCAATAAGATGATGCAACAATGGCATCGGATTGCTCGGAAAAATATTCACAAGATTATTACATTCTCTCACTACAATTTCTCTCAGTATGCAACTGTTAACTTCCCCGCTGCTGCAAAATTGATAAGGCCTAGCGTGTTAATTCACAACCTGCACAACGTATAGGCCTAGCGTGTTAATTCATCAATACATCTGTAAAACTAAGATATACATATTGACACACTTATATGTGTGACTGGTAATTAATATTTCGACATACACATATTACCTCTTTGCTTAAGAAAGGTTGAATTGCAGAACTACACGAAGATGTTGATGACTTATTCTCGGGATAAATGCTCGTGAAATTTGGAAGGCCGTCAAGTATCAACTCTACTAATTGCGGTAGCTCAATTAAACTAATAGTGTCGCAGAAACCTTCCAACGTTGGTAGATCAGACAACTTCAAAAACTTTAGCTCTTGAAACTTGATTACCCCTTCTGCACCATTTTCACTATATGCCACTACTTCCATAACAGGGCACTCCATAATTGTGAGTCGCTCAAGCTTCACCAAACCATTAGCTACTGGGACTGTCAAAAGGTATTTCATGTCGGCACACTTGGAAATTTGAAGCTCTCTTAAATTACCAAACGTTTCTTCAGTAGGACACACAGATGCCACCAAAAGTTCGACAAGATCATTCATTCCATTCACTTCTAAACAAAGCACCTCTGTTTTTGGAAACAACTCATTCAATCTAGATTCCATCAGTTCATCTTTAGTAGTGATCAAATTCAACGTGTTTTCGAATGAGTGCATACTTTAACTGTTTTCTTCTGAATCCTCAATCTCATCAGCACATCCTACGGAGATCCTGAATCTTTCGAGTCTCTTAAACGACATATTCTTCGGCTGAGCCTTGTTTTCAAAGAATTCAATCTCTAATGCAGAAAGATTCCTTGAGCACTGTGCCAATTCATTAAAGTTGGCATCCGTGAACCTAATGCGCATTCCATAGGAAACCCTCATGTACAGCTCCTCAAGCTTCACCAAACCTTTAAAAACACCTTCATCAATATGAAGATCAACACAACCTATCAAATGCAATTGCTTTAGCTTCTTCAAATTCCCAATTGCGGATGGTAATTTTCGAATGCCACAATTTGCAAAGCACAAAACTTCCAAATTCAAAAGATCTCCGATAGAAGAGAAATCAAACATCAACAGGCATTGATGGAGAATGAGCGTTCGAAGATTGGTGGAGCATTGAAGTGATCTTGGAAACTTAAGCAAGGGGTACTCCATCTTCTCATACACTATAACTTCAAGATTTTCCATTTCTTCATAGAAATCTTCAGGAAACTTAAGTGTTCTATCTCCACCCATAAGTCTCAGAAGTGTTAGGTTTGGGTACTTAAATTCTTTTGGAAACTCGGTCATACCCATGCAGGTCAAGGAAATCTTTTGGCAAGACCTGCTCATCTCAGCCCTACTCCACCTCGAAATATCACCATGGTTAATGATCCACGGATGGTCACGTTTAGAAACTTCTCCTACCACAAAAGCAAGAACAAGATCGTGCATTTTGACACACTCGAGGTAATCACTATCAATCAATAAATTTGCATCTTTGAGTGTGCGTACACATGTTTTTGTCCTGTCTCTAGCATCACCCAAAGTAGGAACACCCTTCAACAATTTAAGCCCCCATGCATATCTTGTCAGATGCTCAATCGGAATATTAAAGTCATCTGGAAACAAGCCACATAGCAGAAAAATCTCTTTAACATCATCTTCTTGTATAAAATCGTAGCTAATTGCAATAATTTCTTGCACATTTTTTTCAAGAGCATTATTCTTCAAACGGTTAAGTGTACTTCGCCATACAAAATTTTCTTTAGATTTAAGGCTTCTTGCAATGAGTTTGATGGCTAGGGGCAAAAATCCACATCTTTTCACAATTTGATTCCCTATCTCATTGAGCACCGGATCAGACTCTTCTGAAACTCCTGTGATTTGACAAAAGAAATTATTTGCTTCGGACTCCTCCATGACATCCACTCTAACTACTTTAACATCCGAATTAGCTTCTTCTGCAATTTGTTTGCAAACAGTTTCATTTCGTGACGTTAGCAACAATTTGAAGCCGGTTGGCAAAGGGCTTAATCCAATATCATTGAGTTCGACCACCTCCCACACATCATCCAAAATTACTAGAACCTTTTCACCATTCTGGGACATTTTTTCAAATGCTTTACGAAGACGTACTGCCCTTGCTGTTATCTGCGTTTCAGTTAAATTAAAACGTATACATTCTGCTACGAATTGTTGGATGTTAGACGTGTTAATCTTCTGCCCAATAACCACCTTTACAATCCAATTAAACACATTCTTATCCACGACAGTCTTTTCCAGTTGTTCCATCATTGTGGTTTTTCCAACACCACCCATTCCGCATAGCGCTATAACTTGCAGCTTGATATCTTGTTGAAGAAACCCGATTGCATCCTCAAAAATCTTCTCTCGCGATTTGAAGTAATTTTTGGCATCACCATTTGACGTTACAGAAGTGGGTCCTTTTTTAAAACTCACTTTTCCAAGAGGTTTTGGGGTATTGCTCCATTTTATTCGAGTATTTTCCTCAATTAGACGTTCAATCTCTTCAGTTGTCTTGAATGCATTTCTTCCAGCTTGGTACCTTCTCTTCACATTAAAACAGCCATTGTAGTTACTTGAAATTCTTTCAGCATCTTCCTTAATCTTTTCGACTTCTTCCAACCAACCTGGTACCCGAGTAGGTATCTCCAGTTGACTTGTATTGGGTGCTTCCATGAGCTTTCTGACATCAGCGCTTTTACCATCCAATTCCTTCAATCTAGTATGCATGTTCCTAACGTTGTTTGTGGAGGAAAAGATATAGCCCAAATGTTTCTTGACAGGCTTCATCAATGATTCAACAACAGGACCAATGATTGCGGTTACAAATTCCATTACTCGGAATTTTAGCTTTTAGTGAGACCTACAAACAACACACACACAAAAATACTGTAACTAGTATTCATCCAAGCTTTCATAATTTCAGTATTAGCTGATAGAAACTGACCTATCTTTTCTTTCAAATTATCAATTTTAACTATCACGTAACTTTATTTTTTCAAACTGACCTAGTGATGCCTTTCCTCTGTCCTACTTTGATCACTGTGGTGGCAGGTTGAGTGGTCTTGGTGGGAAGGGGGAGGGAAATGTAGCTAGATGGTATGGTGCAAAGTTAAGTGGTGTTTGTTGTATGGAAGCTGATTTGAATTGGCAGAATGCTTTACTGAAACTGCTATGGATTGAATGTATTGTTCTGTATAGTACCTGATTTGGGGACTGTCCAAATCAGTTTCTTCTATTCTTATGTTTTTAACATCAATATAAGGTTGGTAGCTATAGGAGTCCAAATGTTTTTAATATTCTCAAACTCAACAATATTATAATTTATAAAGCAAAACAAAGCAAATATAAATACCGCTATAGGGTTCTACTAAAAACACCAAAAAGATTTTGAATATTGATAATCGTGCTGTCTTTTGTTCTTTTGTTCTGGTAATATGCAAACTTATAAAAAGTGATGATGAACAATGTTTTGAAAACCGGGTTCGAAATCGACCCGGTCGAGTCACCGGGCACCGGGTCAACCGGTTCGACCGCCGGGTCAACCCGGTTTTTAATTTATTATTTTTTTATTTTTTTGACCGGGTCAACCGGTTCGACCGCCGGGTCAACCGGGTCGACCACCGGGTCAACCCGGGTTTTTATTAAAATTTTTTGAAAAAATGAAACCCGGCCGAGTTTCGAGAACCGGGTTGACCCGGGTCACTCAAAACCCGACGTGTCAAACCGGTTAACCCAGTTTTAGAAACCCGGGTTGTTTTGACCCGTTTTTTCGGCCGGAACCGGTCGAACCGGTTAACCCAGCCGGGTCGACCCGGGTTTCAAAACCTTGATGATGAAGATATTTCGTTTACTTTTCTCAATGCCATTAATTTCCTTATCTACGTTTTATTATTTATCAACTTCCAACTAAAATATAAATAAATCAATCATACAATAACAATTCCTTCAAAATGTATTTAAACTTGAAGTAAAGAAGATACGATATGACAACTAATTTAAACTTGAGGGATGTATGATGGCCACATGAATGTATTTTGTACTTTACTCTTACATCAATATCCTTTAAAATTTTAAAAATACTCAAAAATATCCAAACTACCAATTTAATTGATTTTGATATTTTTTTACTGTTATACAAAATACTCATGGAGGAAACGTCGGAGGCTGCATTACGAGTTTTTCGCTTTGGTCGAGTCCACCACAATCAGAACCACATGAGACAATTGTGACTGCTCATGTGAATGGTAGCTATTATATTAAAGCGACACTACACGAAGATTGCCCATTACCGTTAACTCATCTACTTTGGATTACATATAAAAGTGAAAATGCATCTGGATGCGAGGACATATATATTAGTCGTCAAAATGTATTTCGCGAATATAAGTATCATATTTTAAAAAATATTGACTTAACAATGTAATTATGTAACGTTCTTTATATTTTGTTTCTAATTATTTATTATCAATAAAAATTGCAGTATTTGTTCACTTTTATATAAGTGGTTATATGTATATATGACATATGTATATGACAAAAGTAAATAAGAACTATAAAAATAAATAAGTAAGAAAAGAGAAAAAGAAAATTATAAAAATAAACAATGATTAACTAATAATAACTAAAAGATAAAAGTAGAAAAAAAAAACAAGTCAATTATTTGATTTTGGTGAAACAAGTGAATGATTAGTCATTAGTATAATCATTTGGTGCATTAAATAAGTTAATAGTTTTATTTCAGTGTATCAAGTTAAAGATTAGTTAATTATTTTGGTATATTTAGACTCACCCCGCTATATACTACGTATAGACATATTCATCAATCATTTACTTATCATTCAATGACATTAATTTCACCCAACTATCGGCAAACTAATTGGGTATTGGTCAAAGGGAACACGAGGACCAAAGGAAGAACAAATTGATGAAAATAACGTTAACGTTCACATTTGAACTTGCTCCACACTCTTAACAGTGATATTTCTTTTTTCTTTCTTTGGGGTAAAAGATCAGTACCCAGAAAATTTTATATATAAACAGATAACCAAGAAACCTTACATGATTACAACTCCCATCATATCCTAAGTGAAACTAGATTCAAGGTAAGCCTTAAAATCACAAGCTTAATGATCCTAAACAAAAACGTAAAACCAGTAGAGTTAACCCTAACATCATAGACCTGATAAATTAGCAAAATTTTGGCTTCTTTATTTTCCAAATGTTTATGACATCCATATTATCTTTTAATGGCTTCAACTATATATAGTGTTCATCTAATATGACATTTCTGAACGTATGTAGTTCAATTATAGCTTTTACCACTAAACATACGTATAGTTGATCGACAAGAGAGTTCTAGGGGGCATATAAACAGGAGTTGAATATATTATGAAAAAAGGTTAATCCTCCAAAAATCATAATCCACTACTTGTTTGGTAGCAAAACAAATATGATCATCACATACATGCTTTGATCAGAATACAGATTTAAGTAATAGATAGTTTTGTATAAAACTTAAACGAAATGGTACCTTGCTCTACTCTCTGAGTGTGCAGCTGTTTTGTAAAAGATGTTTATGTGAATAACACGTAGTAATCTTTTATATAATACAACAAAACCCTTATTGGGAATTTTCCATTTCAAAAAAATGCATTCATACTTTATTTAGTAATAATTTTATTTTTTAAAAGAAAGTTATTTTCTTATTAGGTAATATTTTATATTTATCCATAACACAAGTAAAAGATAAATACAAAAAATATAGATAATATGCAATTAATAATAGGATTAAAATTTTTAAATAATTATCTTTAATAATAAAAAAAACTATAATTAAACATCATAAATCAAACAAAATAAAGATTAAATTATTTGTTTTTTAATAAATAAAAATATATTATTCAAAAATTTTAAAAAAAACCCGCGCGTGCACGGGCATTATAACTAGTATACTAATATGATTTAAATTGTGAAAAAAGAAAGGAATATTTGTGAAAGCAATCATTGCTTTTTGTGTGTGGTTATGAATATTGCCATTAAAATATCTATATGATATTTCATTTTCTTTTAAAGTAATTGTTGCTGCGTTTTGAAAATGGCTCGTGCTTTTAAAGATAAATATGATTTCATATTTCTATAACATCTTTTAACGGTTTGCCGGTTTTTAATAACTCTTTTATATAAAAAATTTATCAATTTTTTTTATCAATCTAAAAAGAAAATTCTTTGCTTTAAATGTGAATTAGAATATAACTATTTTAATTTTCATGATAACAACTAAAAGATCAGGCGCGTTGCATCGTGATAAAATTAGATTACGATAGTTATATATCACATGAACCACTGGGGCATTGGCTTTCTTTCTTTAGTCGAATTTAATCCCTAGCACTTTGCTCTCGGATAAGCACTCACCTCCGCAAAACCTATGGGCTCGTTGAAGAGACTTTGTGGATAAGAGCTCAAGAGTTCGAGTGTCTGGCTCACTCCAGTTGGTGCCCCACTAGGACAGAAGAGTTGCCCGGAGCTATTCCTTGTAGGGTGGACAATGACTGGTGCCAAAAAATATCCGGGGGTAAGGGTGTCTGTGCCAATCTACACCTTTTGTGTGGTTATATATCACATGAAGGTAAATATCATGAAAAGGTAATCTATTCTTTATTGAGAGAATTGCAAAAATCGTCCTTAAAGTTTGGCCAAATTGCACGTGTCGTCCTTGAAGTTTGGAAAGTGCAAGGATCGTCCCTGTGGAGAAAACTTTGGTGCAAATATCGTCCCTACAGGGACGATACTTGCATCAAAGGTTTCCCCCAAAAGGACGATACTTGCATCAAAGGTTTCCCCACAGGGACGATCCTTGCACTTTCCAAACTTTAAGGACGAAACGTGCAATTTGGTCAAACTGTAAGGACGATTTTTGCAATTCTCTCTTCTTTATTGGTTATACCTATTTAGGCGATGAGGGGTAGAATACAGAAAATAGTAGAAGATGAAAATCACATGATCCGAATAAGAGAAGAGATGGTAATGCATAATTCGTTTATCTAATTATGTGCCTAATAAGAAATATACAAGGTTTTTATCAGGAAAAAAAAAAAAAAAAAAAAAAAAAAAAAAAAAAAAAAAAGCTAAACTCATATGGAAAATTTTGAATAAATAGACATATAAATTGTGTATACAAAGATACTATGCTTGCAGACATAACTTAGTGGAAACTTTATCTATCAATTCAATTATTGTTGCTTTCTTATCTCATTTTCAGCTTTATTCTTTTCCCTCGAATCTTATATTATTTCATGCTTAAAAGATAACGTAGGAATAATTTTTTCCTTTAATAAGGAAAAGAAAATTCTCACAGCAATGCTATAAAATGTAACTCTTAAGGTTTATATAAGTTCAGATTTCATACCAAACATTTCATAGAAACTGTGAATATGTTGCTCTAACCCAATAACCCTTAAAATTAATTGTTTTCAAATTTAAAACATTACAAAAAATAGTGTTATTTTCCACACTTATTTTGCCACGGTATGTTCAACCGTGGACTTTTTTTATATGGATAATAATTTTTTACATTTATAGGTGTTACAAATATTTTGTGACAACTGGCAATCTAGGGAGATATTTTAAAACCCGCATTACTTTAAGTTTAATGATTTTTGTAATATTTGAAAGTTTATTCGCGATGAATTTGTAAAATTTGAACCGTGGTTTTGAATTTTAAAGTTATGTGGAATCGAATTTGAATTATTAACTTGATATGGAATATATGTGGTGATTTAATGTTGAGACATTTATTAGGCACTACGTTAACTCCGGCACTAGGATAACCTAACCAATTTGAAAATTTTGAGTAACGGTTGTGTTATATTTTTAATGAACGTATTTATGATCAAAATTCGCGGAAAGGCGGTTTTGAAAATAATGGTGCGTGAGTTAACGCGCAATGAGAAAATTTTGAGATATGAAAACGAGCTCGGTTTGAGAGTGTCGGGTTACTTTGAAAGTGTTACATAAATGGTCCTTGTGTTTACATTTAGCGCCCCCTTCCTATCTTATTATTACTATTACGAGTTAAGATCAAATAAGAAGATTACTTAAAATAAGAAGGAATAAGAAGAACTATAACTACAAATCTGAGATGCACCGACCTAAATTAGATGCATCCCTACAATCTTAGATGCATTATAACGTACCATAGTGTGTTTTCTAGCTTTTAATCAGATGCATATACGTATATTAGATGAATTTATTGATTTCTCGTATTTTTGTTCCTCTGCACTTGCTAAAATCATGAAAATCAATTTGCACCATCTATACATCAAATTAACTTTCGAAACTCAAGATGTTGCATCTATATGAATATAAATGCATCTAATGCAAGTTGTTGCATCTTAAATGCGTAGTTTTGGTCACTTCTTACCACTTCTTATTTTAATTCAGTTCTTACTAGATCCCTACCCTTACTATTATTATTGTTTTTATAAAAATAGTATAACTACATTTGGTTCTTGTGGTTTCCTGGCATAAACAAAACAAACACACCCTCACTATCCTCTCTCTCTCCCATCTCATCTTCATCTTCATCTATCCCATATTTATCACCAAAACCCTAGCCACCACACCTTTGGCCGGCCACCACCACGACACCGTCGCCTACCACCACCCAAAACCACCCCAAAAATAATCTCTATCACTAGATCTTTTAAACCCACTAATTCACGCGCTAGTTTATTGATCTTTGAAGATTTTACATGACCTTTTCTTGTTGATTTCGAAGGTAAGACGAGTCACAAGTGTTGGTGACTCGTATTTTCGTTAAAAGCGTGACATATGAGTCACGGGGTTGTATTCTTGGGCGAGTTTTTGAATAAAAACAAAAGATAAATATGGGTTTATGAATAAAACATGATTTTTAACAAGTTTGGTATCCGGGTTTTCATGTTTTTGTGAGGGGTCGAGACCTAACCGAGAGCAATTGCTCTCGGCTTATATATTTTCTGGGCTTATGTGATTTTCTTGTTACTATTAGTCTTGAGATGATGATTTTATGAATGTTTGGTTGTATATTTTGGCGATTTTGATTCATTTTGAGTTAAGGAGAAGGTATCTTATTGTGGTTTGTTGATGCCGAGACCCTTTGAGGGCCTTGTGGTTCACGGTATGGAGTGGGTTGCTACTCTTGTTGATGTTGTGTGGTTCTTTTCTTTTTAAAGTTGATGTACCTTGTTGACAGTTGTGGTTTATTTCTGTTGTTGTTGATTGTTATTGTTATGGCTCTTGTTGTTGTAGTTTGTGTTGCCGCGACCAAAGGGTCCGTCTGGCAGATTTGGGAGCGCTCGAGTGAGCTCTAGCCGAGACCAAAGTAGTATTTGGTTTGAGTCCTTGTGACTCGTGGTCTAGCCGAGACCCAAGTGGGTCTCTCGGCACGGGTTTGGCTTGGTAAACCAACCCGGAAATGTGTAACTTGATACTTTCATGTTTTGTTCCATGTTGTGTTATTGATGTTGTTGTGGTATTCTTTTTGGCCGAATACATTGGATGGGTCGAGACCCTTTATGGTCTCGACAATGGTTTACTTTTGGATGATTGTGGAGTTGTTGCCGAGATGATATTGGGGACCGATTGTGAAACGGTCAACTTAGAACGAAGGAGATAGGTTAGTCGGGAGCCGTAGTCGGACCCTATTGTTGTAGTTTGTGATATGGGACTTGTTGACGGAGATGTGATATTGGTTATTATTACTTTGGACACTTTTGGTTGTGCGAGTCGAAGTCACGTTGACTTTCTAGTCAACGGTTGATTTCGGCAAAACGCCTTAGCACTTGGATTTGGACAATGAGCCGAGAGTGATGACTCGGACATGTGACTCATCTTATATAACTCGACGATAAAAATAACCAAACTTAATAATAACAACTCGTAATAATTATATTAATAATATAAACATTTATATAAATATATAATTGTGAAAACATATATATATATATATTTATACAAATGCGTATATTAAGAATAAATTGATCACGAGTAATAAAAATAATAACGTTAACGATATATATTAGACTATGTAAATAGTATAATAAATGTCGGAAACTTTATTATAACTAAACTATTATAAATAAAAATATAAATATAACATGAAATGTCTTACGAAATAAAGTGAGCTTTTGGAAAATAAAACAAGAACTTGCGAGTTATACGAGATCGAGGCCACTTGAGTCCAAGTGGGCCATATCATGCATTTAATGACTTTTGTGTTTGTCACGAATATGTGACGTTAATATATTCATTTTCTATAATTATGTAACTTATTTGATCGACGGATTAAATAGGACCTACTTGGTTATATAAAAAGGGTATATTAATGGGTATTGTATCCTACGACGCCCTTAGGTTGTGGTAGGAGTGCGGAATAATAAGCTATTAAATATATGGTAAAGTTTACCGAATTGACGAATTCGATAAGTTTGACGATATATTTAGGAAACTTATTAGACTTCAAAACTTACCATATAGTAATCTACGTGCTATGTGATTTAGGACTTGGTATGGTTTTGGAATAATATATTGGGTAAATAAGTTGTGGAGGATTAGCGAGTTGACGAACTTGATAAACTTCGACGATTTATTTAAATAATATATTGGGCTAACACTAGACCTGTAGACCGTTATTATTATTTCTGTTGCTGTGTTCTATGGATTGTGTTGAGTCGACCCTCCGCCCACATGGATACCAAACGTCAAAACTAATACGAGAAATGGATTTTTGGAAAATAAAAAGGAGTACGTTCGGGATTGGGAATATTTGATTTTTGAGAGAATGTTTCTGAGAATAACTTATGTTGTTAGGAAGTGCCGAGTCCGTAGTTGCTGTCTTTTGAGTTGCAATACTTCTTGATTCTACTGCTTTTTTTGTGGTGATATCTGGACTTGAGGTGAGTCATATCCCCACTTTTACTTTTAAACTTTGTTTTCAATACTTGGGGCGAGAAACGTGCAAATTGTTTTATGTGGACTATTATCGCTTTTGTTTATTTAAAACTTGCTATGCTTATAGAACTAGGTAAGTTATGGAGCGAGGCCTACTCAAGAACTAGGTAAGCTATTGATTTGATTGTGGAACGAGGCCTAGTCAAGAACTAGGTAAGTTATGGAGCGAGGCCTAGTCAAGAACTAGGTAAGCTATTGATTTGATTGATTTTGGACTATAGTGTGCACCTATAGGTTTGGTTTAGCGATTTGAGGCCTAGTCTAGCTAGCAAGCATTTTGCGTATAGTTCCACTTGATTGAATTAAGAATCTAAACCTATGATCTCATCAGCGAAAGCTGACTTTTAGCGCGTTTTCTCAAGTAATTAAGTAATGGCTTTGGATGCTTGGGTTGGAAGGCTTTGCTTTGGCACCTGGTTTAAGGATCTACTTTCTCAAACTCTGATATGTATTTGTGGACCTACATTTATTTCTTTTAGGTCTTACTTTGGATAATTTGGGATGAATGTAAACTCTAAAAACTCCGTATGGTTTTGTTTTACTTATGTTTACTTTATCTCGTTCTTTTATGACTTGTGATGGATACCAAACCACGTAGCACCCGAAAGCTTGGTTAGTCTTCCGCTGTACCAAATTTTGGGGGTGTTACATATTTAAAAAATAATAATAAATCACATATATAAGTGTGTACAATTACAATAAAACTACACTTATAGGTGTAGCAAATGCCTCAACACTTTTATTTTTGAACCTTTTTTTCAATTTTGCCACACTTTTAGGTGTGGATATTCAAAGAATGTTTTCACACTTTTAACTATAGACATTTGGATAATATCTCCACACTTAAATGTGTAGCAAAATTTGTTACACCCATTATTACCACATATGAGAAAGTGTGGAATCAATAATTTTACACATTTTTAAATGTGGGCATTTAACTTTTAAATAATGGAGAATTCAACTAGTTTTTTGTAGTGAAAACCAAATAAATACTACTAAAATACATATAAAATTACCTAAGTATATCTCATTTTTTTTATATATTCCTACTTTGGAGTTCAACATTGGGATTCTAGATTTGGGGATTCTATTTAGAACTAAAACGTGGTAATTTAGACTCTTAAAAGTTAGTTATAGATACTAAATCAGCAACAAGCCCAGTTTTGACTTTTCAAAGTCAAAATAAAGATTTGGACTTCAAATGTAGCATGCTTCTATACATTTGATGATACAATTACAAAATATATTTGCAATAAACATACAACATGTTATGAATAGAAACTTTTCTAGTGTTCAGTCTAAGTTGATTCTTGTTAGACACTACATATATAAATCTAGCTATGCAATACTAACACTATTTCAAAAGTTCTTAATGCATTGAAGGAATAAATTGTATAGATGTAGGACCACTCCTTAGAAATTAAAGAGTAACTATTGTTTAGAGATCAAAATTCCAGCCTCAGATGAAAACTCGTTACAAAATAAACTAATATACGGATCACATGCAAGTCAGCCAAGAACTACCCTGATGTCAATGTTTAGATGGAAACATTTAAATTGTACCCAATAAGTCTAGAATATACCTCTCCTTTTGAATATAGTGCTGGAAGTGACTTCCACAAACTAGTACAGTACAGTATGTAGATACTAGTCAAGATCAAGAGATGATACAGCACCTGAACCGAAAGAGTAATTAAACCACCATTCAAGCACCTTCAAATAAAGACTCTGGGTGACAAGGTATGAGAAATGATACAGGCATCACCCCAATTTGATTCATCGCCTGACTCTGCTTCCTAAGAATAGCATGCATACTGATCTCATAATATTGGATTGCTCGAACTCATTAAGGCCTTTGTATATTTAATACAGTAGTAAAAAATGAACAAGTTAATTCAATCAAATAAGGTAGAAAAACATGTATAAAAGGACATGGGCAAAATAATCTTCGTTGTGAAAGAAGGTTGGGTCTTCCTTTGCATAACACAATCCAAAAGTTGTGTCTCTATTACCTTTAGCTCCAGAAAGTTGAGTTTCCATATGTAAAAACAGTTATTTGCAGACATTATTTACTTTCCAGGGTATCTCGTGATGCCATTAAAAGCCTAGTTATTTTTCCAGTCACGTCTTTTAGTTTTGGAAATACACAAACTATTTTTCATTTACATCGACTCTGTACCTAACTGTAATCAATATCCAAATTAGAGTGGAGCTAATTATATGATGAAGTATTGGATTCTAAAACTGTATCCAGCTATTAACATCAGCAATAGCTACAAATATTTCGAGAGAATTAGCAAATGGATTCACAAATTATATATTGATGGTGACAGAACAGTTTTTGATGCAACAATCAAATCAAGGTGAACATTTAACAAAACTTATTTCTATCCCAAAGAACTTTGAAAATGCCTTACGTTAGAATATAAAACGGTACAAATGTACAATTAGGAGAACATACCTAGGTTTTTGATCACCCGCCCAATTAGGAGAACATACTTAGGTTTTTGATCACCCGCCTACAAGACGACTAAACACTTCTTGTTTATCACCAGTAATCAACAAAAGAACATATACCATCCCTAAAATGGTGAAAAGGGTGGGAGTCTCTCACAATTATCAGCCTACCCTCAATCTTTGATATGTGTTTGATGACATTATGACAGTCAGCACATAAATTAAGTTCTTAAATACACGAATCGGTCTTCCACTTTGTATATTAAGGATCCCAAATGCCACAGCTAACTTTTCACTATGGTACCTCAACATATGTTCCTTTTCTTCCTCTTCCACATCATGCAAAATCAATTTAGGTGAAGAAATGTAACCCTCTTTCTTCAGTCTAAAATCCAGTTCTTCAAGATAAGCATATATTTTGTCTCTGGGTGGGGCGAATCCCCAACTGAGAACGTGTGGATCTTATTTTGCACTTCAAGCCAACTATAACCCGGGACTTTCTTTACACCCGTGTCCCTCGATCATTTTCAATCTCATTGCACCAACATCAGCCCATCAACCTGAAGCTGCATATAAATTTGATAAAAGAACATACATTCCGGCATTATCAGGCTCCATCTGGAAAACTATCTCAGCAACCTTCTCACCTAACTCTGTATTGCCATGAATTCTGCTGGCACTAACTAGAGCACCCCATGTAGCGGCATCTGGTTCAAATGGCATTGTTTTCATCAAATTTTGAGCATCATCTAGGCGCCCTGCTCGACCGAGGAGATCAATCATGCATGTACAGTGTTTTTAATTTGCAGCAATTCCATAATCACATTCATAGTGTAAAAGTAGTGTGTGCCTCTATCAACTAATTAAGCCATGTCGTGCATATCCAGCAATGATTGTGTTCCACGAACAAGCTCCTCGCCTCGTCCACCCTCCCATTCTGAACATACGCAGAAACTATCCCATACCACGTAATGGAATTCCTACACTCGTCCGGTATCATATCAAAAACCTTCCGGGTCTCTTCCACGTAGCCGCTCTGAGCATAGCCAGACCAACATGGCATTCCAAGAAACCGCGTCTTTGAACGGCATTTGATCAAACAACTTGCTAGCTGCAGGTAGATTCCATGAAACAAATATCTCTGTGAGGCATTTGATCAAACAGTTGGCGTGCTAGAGTGAAGCTGTTGTTGGCTAAGTATCCGGAGATCATGGCGTTCCATGAAACGGAAGTGCGGTGATGTCTGTGTTGCATTGGATTTTTTTTTTGGGGGTGTTTGGGGTTTGAGTTTATGGGAATTTGGCCTTAATTGTTGTTTTTTTATCGTTGTTGTAGAAGATTTGCTCTGCACCACTTGGTATCATGTTTTATTTATTTATTTATTTTTTTAAATTAACAAAAAAAAAATGTTTTTTACAAAAAGAAAAAAGGTGTCACACTTTTCTTTTTCCAAAAATAATACTAGTAATAAATGGTGGTCTAGCAAAAATAACATAGTAGTCAGGTCTAGCAAAAAATCACCAACCAAATACCCATGTCAAAAAAACTAATGGAGTTGCACAGTTTATTGGTTTAGCAAGACCGTTTTTGAAAGTGGTTTTTTTCTAATAGTTATTGAACCTAAAAGTAAAAAAGATGATGGAATTTGCTCTTATTTTTAAACTTAAAAAAAAAAGGAAAAATAAAAAAAAACTAATATCCCCTTTTGACAACAATGTTTTTCTTTTTTGGGAAAAGGAGAACTAATAGCCCCACAAATATAGACATACCAATATAAGCAAGTTCAAAAGACATGTCCAAAACATGCTTTGGATACATGCACAAAAATAACACTACATAATAAGTTAAAATGGGTTGTTTAGTTATAAGTCATATTGATTTTTGAGAAAAAACAAGTAACCTTTTATAGGAGTCAATTTAGGTCATGTCCGATGTAACACCCCCAAAATTCGGGTCCAGCGGAAACATACATGCAATGGGGTGCTACGAAATTGGTATCACAACATAAGTACAAAGAACGGTTTTTATTTCATTCATTGAGAATAAAAATGCATTAACAAAACATTAAGTTTACATTTTATAAAAGAAGTGCGAAAATAGGCCCAGAAAACAAATAAAGCGGTCCCAAATGTTTCATCAGAGTCGCCTATGACCATGCCCCTTGCCAAGCTACTTCCAATAGTGAGCTAACACCTTATACCTGAGAATACATGCTAAAGGTCAGCTTACGCTGGTGAGTTCATAGTTTTAAGTTAAAAAGCAGTTTATGGACCTGAAGAGTTAAGTGATATGTGTGACTAGAGGCAGGCATAGATTTTGCTATTCAACATCATCCAAATCAATTCCATATCAATCGCTGTTTAGTGGTCGTAGTGAGTGGGCCCCTCGGCGGTCACTAGCCAGGCATGTGTTATAGCAAGGAACCACCCATTGCTACCCTAACTAGGCCGGAGATAGATATCTATTCTTAGCTAGGTTCCAAGGCAGCCCTATCATAAGTCAACATCTACCGCAAATCTAACCTTAACTAGCCAACACAATATAGCAAAACAAAAAGTAGTTGCAGGTCCAGAAAATATCCATTTCAAGTATATCAGTCAATCAAACAATCACTCAAATCTTAATCAAACAGTTCACGTATTCAGATAAACAATCATAGAGTTTAGATAAAATGACCATGTGTCCTCCCCCAAAATAGTTATAAAAACTGTTTAAAAAGTAGGGGATTATGAACTCACCTTAGCCACAACAATGCAATAATCATGACTGACACGACTGGCATCTAGAGCTAATCACAACGGTATCCAGAAGATATGTATCATGAGTACAATGGTATAGAGATGGCGTAACCTAATACGCATACGATTATCTCAGAAAATAGCTCGCGAAATAATAAAGTCTATAAAAGACAATGTGTCATAGTTTTCGTGGACTATTCATGTCATTTCTTGTAAAAAGTTTCGTATCGACATTTCGCAAGAAAGCTTTATGTTTCGTGAGGTGGTAAGAAAGTACGGACTCCAAAGGTTACTCACGCCAAAGTGAAAAAGATATTGTAACAACCGTGGTTTTAGCGGGTCAGTTTGACTGATAGTCTTGACTCGGTTGACGTTTGTTTGGTGTGTCTTATGTGTTTGAAGTGATATATGTGAGTTTTAGCACTAAATCCCTTTGCGTAAATGGTTTTTATTGTGATTTGGAAAGTATGAAATTTGGGAAAGTTCATTTTGATCGCCTTTGTGGTGTAGAAATGACTTGTGAAGTTTTTGTGTATTTGTGTTTTTGTGTAACGAGTCTTCGTTCAAGTTATTGAGCGTTAGCAAGTTACGAGGAGTTTGTTTTTATGTGTTATACTTTTAAAGGGCGTGAAAATCTATTTTTGGAAATTTTGTTTTGAAAATGATAATTTTTCCGGTTTGTCGTAAATTTAAGGTTTATTGCGTAAGACGTTAAGATTCGATATGGGTATATATAAAATATCATGAATATGAGGTTTTGAGTGTAATAAATAAATTTAATAAAAAAAAATGTATATGGGGGAGGTGATCGCCGGTCTAGCGGAAAAATGGGGAAAAGAGGCTCAATTGTAGCCAAATTACAACTCTAAGTTAGGTAATTATCCACTAAATAATTATAAATACAAAACCAAAGTTTCCAAATCCCTTTTCCTGCATATTTGGGTCGACCACAAGGAGGAAAGAAGAAGAAAAAAAATTAGGGTTTGTAATTTGGGAGCAATAATCAAGAATCAAGGTAAAATTCTTAAAACCTGTGTTCAATTAATTGATTAATTATTGCAATTCATGTAATATTAAGTATGATAGATCTAGGGTTTGTAAGTTTCTGTAAATTAATTAATTAAAACATGTTGGGATCAATTAATGATTATATTATGATGATTGGTGAAGAGAATTGAGCGTAAAACATGCTAGTTATTGAGTTAGGGTTTGGACAGAAAATTAGTGCTGTAAAGATTCGAAGGTATTTAATATATGGTGATGAGTTAGATCATGAAATTTTAGTCTAAATTGATGTTTAATGAAAGATCTTTCCAAAAAGTCCAGCCACGATTGATTTCGAGGTCCGGAAATTAGTCTTTTGATTTTTCTTTAATAAGGTGTCAAAGCTATAAAACCAGGACAGATTTAGGTCATAAGTTTGGTAGTGAGATGTGGATGAAAAAGTGAGATTTAGCTTTGCCCTTCTGGTTGAGTTAAGTTTCATATGTACTTAGACTCCCACGTAAAGGATTTGTGACAAAAAGTTGTAGAAGTATTTTAATTTAATTAAAACTTTTTGGTGTGCGTTCAGATCCGAATCTGGATAGTTTGTAAGTTTGATTTTATGAAGGGTACTTGTGTATGATTTTGAACCATGGCCTTCTGCTAGTAGCTTGTATACATCCAAGGGAATATGGTAAATTTTTTGTGTGAGTTATTGAGCTTTTAAAGTTATTATTTCATGTGGGCGAATGTACCCTAAAATTCTGCGTTTTCTGATTTTGAAAGTTCAAGGGATTTAGTAAGTATTAGGATTTTGTGGTGATTAGTATGGGGTCTAGGAGATCCATGGTGGGTCATATGAATCTTAGACATCCATAATATATGTATTACATTGGTTATAGCTTTTAGCTTGGCCAT